>VYXC01003316.1:57568-126660 GCA_013397175.1 Platysteira castanea
TCTTTTCTCCCCCCCCCCCCCCCCCCGTGAATTTTCTTCCCATTTATTGTCGGGGAGATGGTGAATGGACAGCGATCCAGCGACAAAAGACGTGGCCTTGGCATACCGTTGTGGGGGAGCGGGGAGAGCAGAGTTATTTTGGCAGTTTCTTAGCTGAAGGTGGGCAGTCTATGCCCGGTTGGGAGCAGACACGGTCGTGTGGTTTTTCTTCGCCTTGGACCTCTCCCGCGCAGCGGTTTTTCAACACTGCCGTGGAGCTCTGCCTGCCGCCGGCTTGTGGGTCCGTTGTTTGCAAGAGACAAAGGGAGTTCCGGCTGCTGCATTGACTGGGACTCCGCCGGCCGCAGCGCCGCGAGAGACCGGCAGGCTCCGCGCGGGTGCCGGGGCGGCCATTCCCCGCGGCCGAGCGGTACTGCGACATCGCGGTAAAGCCCTGCCTCCCTTCCCGGCGCGTACCGGCTGCCGGTAGCGGTGCCGAAGACCGATCACCCCTCGCGTGGGTGCCTGGGGGAGTCAGCCCTTGTTCCTTCTCTCCGGTGTGAGCTGCCCTCACCCCGCGGCGGGGACCCACCGGGATCTTGCACCTGGAGCCGCGGGGGGGGGCGCGGCAGCGTCGCCGCCTCGACACGAGCCAAGAGCGCCCCCAGTCGGTTGTCATCGTCACTGCCCAAAAGGAGAAATGGCTTGGTGGGCGGGAAAAGGCTCCAACTGGGTTTTCTTTCTCCTCGTTGCTGTTGTTTGTTTAGTCTTGTTATATAGATATATAGTCTGGTAAAGAACTGATATTCCTTTTTCATTATCTTTGCCTGGAAGCCCCATAATTTCGAAGTCATAATAATTTGGAGGGAGTGGGTGATCTTTCCATTCCAGGGAGATTCCCATCTTCCTTGGCAAATACCTGTCTTTTAACACAGAACAGCGTTATTGTCAACAGATGATCTCCAGTGACACTTTCAAGAATCTGACAGATCAGAAAGGGGACTACTGTTGCTGCTATTGGGCCTGCAAGTTCCTTAAGGAGAGGGGTTACCTGCACATGGAGGGAGATAAACCACACCTGCAGAACAACAGTTATAAAAAGAGAGGTTTAAAAACAGTTATAAAACAGAGCCAACTCTGGCGCCATGGTCCTCCCCACCTGTGCCTCCTCCTATGATGTTCTCAGTACAGCACTTTTTTCCCTGGCAAATCCTCCATAAAAAAATACATTTCTTCTCCTTCTATGGTACTTTTCTCCCACATATGTTCATGGGTTGAAAGTATTAGGATCTGTATATGTGGTGGTGTGGAGACAATATGTGTCACTTATTAATGAAGGGTTCTTTTTTTCTTGCACTTTTATTTTCCAGATATTTCAGTATGATGATAAAAGTTCTCTGTGTGAAGATATTCCTGCCTTGGAAATAAAAAAGCTGCAGGAACAGAATGCCAGCCTTCGGGCTGCTATTGCACAAATGAGGAAAGAAATGGAGAGTCTTGATGAGCAGATGTTGTCCTCTCTTCCTCTAACAGAAAACAGACAGCTTGCAAAGCAAGGTGACAACTCTTGACAAAGACCTTTAAATCCAGTTAAGGAAGTTTAGCAGTCAGAGTCACAACCTCTGAGGGCTACCCAATCCATGTGTGTGTAAAAATCGTTATTGTGGGGTTCTCAAGATTGCACAATACACAACAATGCAGTAGTCTGAGACTCTGTATTACAAATTACTACAAAACAATTATTATTATGAACAAATACACACACACACACACACACATTATAAGTCACTACAAAATTACCACTAGTAAACAAGCATGTATATATTTTGCAAGGGTAAAGCAAATATGTTTATTACAAATTATGACAGAATTCCTGATAGTGAAGCTGGTATGTAGAATCACAGAATGGTTTGGATTGGAAGGGATCTTTAAAGATCTCCTAGTCCAAACTCCCCTGCCATGGGAGTTTACAGTATATCCATTTAGAGTGTATCTACTGAAATGGTATACAAAAGGAGGTTCAGGGGAACTTACCACTATCTACAACTACCTGAAAGTAAGTTGTAGTGAGATGGGGATCCATCTCTCTTTCCCACTAATAAGCAATAGGACAACAGAAATGACCTCAAGTTATGCCAGTGGAGGTTTAGATTGGATATTAGGAAAAATTTCTTTTTGGAAAGGCTTATCCAAGCATTGGCACAGGCTGCCCAGGGAAATGGTTGAGTCACCATCCCTGGAGGTGTTAAACAGGCATGTACATCTGGGCATTTGAAGACATGGTTTAGTGATGGACTTGGCCGTGTTAGGTTACTGGTTTCACTTGACGATTTTAAAGGTCTTTTCCAACCTAAATAATTCTATGGTCCTGTGATTCTATAACTAGATATTTATATGCATGAGACAGTGTTCTGAAGGAGCTCTTGCTATGAAAGCCTAAACTCTATAAATACATATACTTTCATATTATACTCTTCTTTTAGGTTCATTGAGCACAAACAAAATTTCAGCTGGAACCACACTGGGAAACATCAAAGTCAGCTCAGCTAAGTTGGATTGTGTAGTAAACCCAGACACAGAACAGGTATGATGAGGTTTAAACTACCTAAAAGTATCTGTATGTGTGTGTGTAATTAAATACATAGTGTATTACTTTTGTTTCAATAATTATTATAAACTGAAGTAATATGTGCTTATGTGATTGGTTAGATGAGAGCCAGCAAAGATTTTTTCAGCCAAAATTACGCTTATTCTTTCTATGCCACACATTTTGACTAGTCATCCCCTGGCACAAGTCACTTCTGCTCTTGCAAGCTGGTTTTGATGGGTTTTTTTCCCACTTGCAAATGCTTAAGCTACTGTGTGTCACCTCTTCAGGTTTTCCATTGTAAATCCATATTTTAGCCTTTTTTAAAAAATACCAAGTATTTAGCAGCTTGGTATGACGAGGAGAAAATACCAAGCTCCAGCGCTGTCTTGGGGTGCTCACCACGAAGGAAAAACCCGCTGGGTGTGAGAGCGTATTTTGCTCTGTTCAAGGGTTTACAAATACCATTCCCACTGTGTTATTTTAAAGGGTAAGAACAGTATGAGCATTGAAGTGACAGTAACATCTCTTTGAAAAAAATAATAATGGAATTGAAAACTGGGACAAATATCTAGTACTATGTAAAGAGTAAGTCACTATATATTCTCCTCTTCCTGTCTCCCAGAAATTTCATGGTGTAGTAAACAGTGTCTGAAGAAAGATAGTTTAAAAAACAATTCAAAAAATCTGGGTTTTCTAGCTGTCAAGTCATCTGTAAGATCTAGCAGTATCAGCTTCATGCTTTAATCTTACTGTTAGGACTCACCAGTAACTGTCTAAATTCAAGAAAATTGAAATAATAGCAAAGTGATTAATAAGTATGAGAGGTCCTGATTGAAAAGCTAAGAACTTTAAAAACTGAAACAATATCAATGTTTCAATAAAGCTTAGGAGCCTTGGAAACCTTGTGTGGAAACATGCACAACCAACTATGCACAGATCATGTTTAATCTCAGTTTTATCTCTTTGCTGAATATAGGAGGGAATTGTTTGTTTGTGCTGTCAGATTATATTTAGAGAATCGTTGTGTGCCAGTATAGGCAATGCAGATTTATTTTTTCTCTTTGGCCACCTCCAGAATTAGGTGAAAATTTAATTTTATACCAATTTTTTTTTCCAGAAAATTTTTTACAAACTACTGTCCAAGGTGCATTCTGATTTTCTTTGCATTTCTGTAAATGAGGATAGAGCCTTAACAAAAAAAAAAAAAAAATAGAGAGTGACTTTGCCTTGGAGACCGCAAGATAAGAAATTAACTTTCTCTGTTCCAGGGGTTAATCGTTTGCTTCATGATGCTAAATTATAATTGAATGCTCATGTCTGGATATGAAAACAGCTACAGGCAGTGATTTGCACCTTCATTGTGAAGTGCTGAATTACTTATCCTTTATATGTATAGACACGTAGCAAATAGGGGATATGCAGGCCAAAATTTCAAGTGAATAAAATGCTGGAATTGTAGTTGATGCTGTCTTCACTGAAGTTGAACTATTGTTTCCTGCCTATTTCTGCTGTCTGCTTTATTTTTTCTTTCTCAGTACATAACAAGCCTTCTTAGATATAGACTGAACTGGAAGCAGTCATGAAAATATCTTAAAAACAATGGGCAAAACTTCATTTTAATTTCTTACTGGATTTTACAAGTGCTTATCTTCAGCACTTTTCTGCACTTTCTCTGTGCTTCTTAAATTTGTTAATTGCATGCTAGGGATGTTAAAGCCATGAAGAATTGCAGGTGAAGATGTTTCTACCTCAGGGAGTTCAGAATCTGTTGAGCAATTATGGTGGCTAAATATAGGGGTGCAGGTGTGAAGTCAGTAAAGAGAGCCATAGTGATAATTTTCTTTTTTCCATTTAATATAACAGAGTTTCTGTGACCATAATCTAGAAATTAGAGACTCCAATGATAAAGAAGAAGAGTAAAGTTTATTGTGGAAACTAGTAAAAATAGCATGTAAACTTGTGCATGTATGTATTTCTTTTGTATCAGCTCTGAGGAGAGTTTTTCCTCCCACTCTTCCTTAGTACCCATATTTTCAGTGTTTTCTCTCTTTTGTACTGCAGAATTTTGCTCTGGACATAGATCTGAAGGTAAAAAGATTTCTCAGTTGCGCTTCTAACTCTACAGCTTACAGTCTGTCACCTGAAAAAAAACCCCAAGCTTCTGTGCAATGCTGTGGAATGTTTTTCTGAAAAGTTCAGGAATAATAGAAGTTTAAGCAGATGGCATTCCATGCCCCAGCCAGGTGATGTGCTTTCACCTTTGGATCTGGTGAAGGTGGTCCCCAGTGTGAGAACCAGTGGTGCCATAGCTGGTCTTTGCCTTCACCTCTCTTTGTGTTAAGCCTTAGTGTGTCAATTTCACTGACCAAGGTAGACTGTAATAGTTTGTGGCTACTTGTATTAGTCGCTTTTATACAAATTGCTAGATGCATGTCAAAATGGTATTCCTTTTTCCTTTTACTTTGCTGTCTTGGTATTTTCAGACTCTAGTCCTGCACTAATTTCTCTGCCTTTCTCCCCCATACTGTTTGTAGGCCTGTCGCCTTGTTTTCTTTAAGCCTTCTGTTTTTAACCTTAGAGTTAAATTCTTTCTCATAGTTTTGTGTAAATAGTAGCCGATGTTTACTTAACGGTATCTTCTGTTTTTCATTCCTTTTGTGATAAAACCATTTTAATGAGCACCTTTCTTCTCCAGTGACATGGAGAAGGAAGTAACATGCTCTCCAATCCCTTGTGGAATTGGAATGTGTATAAAAATAATATAATGTCAATAAATCGACGTCATATCCTCTTTTCTGCTAAACCTGGCAGGTGTTAGAGCGTCTTTATTGTGTCTCCACAGACACATAGGCCTGTATGTTCTCAAGAGCCTTCCTTTTCCTGGTAAAACTATCCAAAGAAATAAGAGCATGGGAGTTGCATGGCACAATAAGGCAACAATGGTTTGGTTTTTTTCTCAGTATGGATAATAGCTTTCAATGTGTACTTCTTGAATTGTAGTGTTTAGGGTGATTTAGTTGAAAACTGATTGGGATTGCAGTTAGTGTAGTACGCTTCTAACTAGTTTATATGTAGAAGACTAAACACACCAGTGAGTAATTGTAAAACAATTTTAGTGCACGTGATACATTTAGATACTTGTGGCAATGTGTGAAATGTAAAATGTTTATAGGGAGACGACTGTTGAGTGAATGATGACTATTTAAATAGATAGCAAAAAGTCTTCTCTGTGGGGGCTGAAAGAAGACCAGTCTTGAAAAACAAGGATGTGATGTTTTGGGTATATACCTTATCATTATGTATATGTGCAGGTGGACTCAGGTCGGCAGAGGCAAAACAGATTGTAGAATCTTTACTTTTCAGTAAATGTTTTAAGTCCTATCTACTCCCTATGTTTGTATGTACACAATGACTAAACAGCGAAGGATTTGTAGCAGATTGCTATTTGGTATAAAGAGGGTTTTTCCACATTTTATCTTAAAATTAGGTGCTCTTTAGCTTACAGTTATACAGTGTTTATCCTAGGTGTATTATTTTACACTTATAGTTAACAATGTCTGTGGGAATGTCTCAGGCTGTTACAGTGTTTTGCTCCACAGTTTAATTTGCCCTATACTGCCAACAAAATCTTGAAAATGGACCCTAAAATATGGGCTGTAGACTTCAACTTTACACGTTTTCTTCAACTGACCTCTCGTGTATTTGTACAAATCTCTGAACCTGCAGACCTCACTTTCAAAATATTCATCGTAAGCACTATCTGCTTTGTCCAGGGACCAGAACCCAAAGTTCTTGAAGAAAACATGGTAGATTTTGGACAACAGGTACCTAACGTAGGTACTGGTGTTGATTGTCAGCATAGTGTCAAACGCAGTCTACGAGGAATGCAAAATAAACTCGAGGAAGCAGCAAGAAAAATCTCAATTCTGAGCCAAGAAAAGCGGCAGCTGATTGAAATGGGAAACAGACTCAGGGCAGAACTTGGAATGCTGTTAAAGGAAGGTAAATTTATTCTAAAGAAAAGAGCTAGCATATATATTTAGAATAAAATGGGGGAATGAGTTCATCCTTTGAGCCGGAGAAAGCTAGGCTTTGTTATAAAAACAAGGTGCTGGACCTGACTGATCCCTGATCTGCATAGCTTATGTGAGACTATGGTATTAATCCTTGAAAGATTATCCTGGGATAGGAGATGCTAAGATAGAATAATGAGTCTGTATGTAGTATGCTTCTAACTAGTTTATATGTAGAAGACTAAACACACCAGTGAGTAATTGTAAAACAATTTTAATGCACATGACACATTTAGATAGAGAATCTGTATGTAGTGATTTTGTTGATAAACATCCTGGATGAGGAACTCCCTGGTGCCTAGATGTCAGTGTGGGAACTGCAACTTGAACTTGAAGACTTTTTTTATGAGCAGAAAAGAGGTACTGTATCTCTTGGAATAAAAACTAACGCTTTAGGAAAGTGAAAGAGAAAGCAGGATAAGCTTACTGTAGAGTAAACTTGAATTAAGAGTTTATATAATGTAGAAAGATTTCACTGTGGATATTTAAGTTCCATGCATAGTTTTTCTGGCAATGAAGCAAAGGAAAAAACCATGAGGCTCATTTCTGCATAGCATTGAAACCATCTGCAATGAGAAGGCCTGTGTTCTGTGGTTCATTTATACCTGCTCTAAATACTTCCTGGAAATGTAATATTGATGACAAAATAACAACAAAGAATGCCTTCCTCAGTATATTCTCTCTTTTATAGGACTTTGGCATCCTGTTAGCTCTAAACACCGCACAGTTTGTATTGCCTCTAGCAGTCTTCTTCCAAGAGAACTTGTCAAAAGAACACAGTGTCAACTATCAGTTCTAAAGCATCTGCAGCACAGACTCTCAACACAGGTAATTATATGCTCTCTGAAATCTAGCCATAATGAGCCATTAAGCCAGTTCTAATTCCATGAATATAACTTACCTTAAAATTCTGCATTTAAATTAGTCTTACTGAGTTTAGCTCAAATCTATCTTTGGAAGATTCCATAGAATCATTGCACATCCGGAGCTGGAAGGAACCCATGAGGATCTTTGAATCCTGGTGTCACACAGGACAACCTGGAAGTTAAGCTGTTTATCTTAAGGGCATTATCCCAAATGTTTCTTGAACACAGACAGGCTGAGGGCCATGACCATGCCCTGGGGAGATTGTTCCACTGTTTGACCACCCTCTCAGAGAAGAATTGTCTGAATTTCCCCTGATGAAGATTTAAGCCATTCCTCCACATACTATCACTGGACACCAAAACCAAAGATCAGCACCTCCTACTCTGCTCCCCCATCATGGAAGGAAGTTATAGAGAGCAATGAGGTCATCCCCCAGCCTCCTCTTTCTTAAGCTGAACAAGCCGAGTATCCTCAGCCACTCCTCATAAATCTAGCCGTCTAGTCTTTTCACCATCTTTGCTGCCCTCCTTTGGACACAGTCTAATACTCCTATATTCTTCTCATATTGTGGAGCCTAAAAATGCACACAGTACTTGAGGTAGGGCCATACCAATGCTGAGCATAGTGGGACATTCACTCCTTTTGGCTGGTTAGCCATGCTGTGCTTAACACACTGAGGACACAGCTGGCACTTCTGGCCACCAGGATACACTGTTGACTCACGCAGAGCTTGCCAACAATCAAAACCCTCAGATCCCTTTCTTCAGGGCTGCACTTCAGGCTCTTGTCCCTCAGTGTATACAGACATCCATGACTATAGTCCTGGGTACAGAAGCCAGCTTTTTTGCTCTCGTTAAATTTCATGCAGTTGGTGATTGCCAAGCATTCCAGTCTATCAAGATCTCTTTGTAAGGTCTCTCTCCCCATGAGGGAATCAATGAGTCCTCCTCATTTAGTATCATCAGCAAACTTAGTGTACACTCAACTCATGTGTCCAGGTCAGTGATCAAAGACTGGAGAGAACTGACCCTAAAATTGAGCCCTGGGAAACACCATTAGTGACTGGCCACAAGGCAGATGGTCTCCCATAAGGTTAAAGGGTTTGAGACTTCAAAAGTAATATTTTCATACATCATCTTCAGCCAAGGTATTTCAGAAACACATGTGTTTATGCAGCATAAATGCAATCCTAAATTACAAATTTCATAAGGCTTAGTTTTAACTGAGCAAGAAAAGCCATTTGAAGGATTTGCACTATGTTCTAACATAAACTTTAAAATGATTAATCAGTGAGGATATTTCCAGATACTCACAGTGGTGGGATTTTAAAGCGCCCATGTCCAAATTACTGTGATAGCACCTTTTCCATATACGAAAGCAGGATATATAGTTAACCTGTCTTATATATTTTGTAATTAAAATACAACCTTTAATAGTTAAATTGCAACTTTTATCAGAGAGACTAATGAATAAATCTTGGTTTCCCTAGTAGTTAGTGGTAGACCTCCCAGTAACTTTGATGATCAGGATTTCATTATGTGCTTTACTTACTTGATCAGCAGATTTGTTCCTGTGAGGATTGAGTCAGAGCAGTTGATTGTCACTGTAGTTTTGAGGGCAGTAAACAATGTTCTTTCAGAAAGGGTGAGGTTGTTGCTCTGAGGTATAGAACTCCGGCAGAATTATTAACCATGTTTAACTGGGGAAACTCTTCCTCTGGGAACCACTCTGGGCAAGTTGTTCTGGTGTTTGGTCACCCTCTCAATAAAGAAGGTTGGCATTTGTTTGGGGTTTTCTTTCCCCTTATACTTGAGCGAGGTGTCCTGTACTTACATTTTTGCCCATTGTCACTTGGTTTTCCACTGTATACCACTGAGAAGACTCCAACTCAGTCATCTTTGTCTCCTTCCACCATCCTCATCAGATGCTTATACATGTTGAAAAGATCACTCTTGATCTATCTCTTCCAGAGGCCAGCAAGGCCAGCTGCCCCAGCTTCTCCTTCTATTTCAGATGGTCCAATTCCCCGATCGTCTTTGTGGCTGTTTGCTGGTTTGCTGTTTGTGGCTGCTGCATTATGTTCATGTCTTTCTCATGCTGGGGAGCCCATAAGTGGACACAATACTCTAAATGTGGTTGCACCAGTGCTTGGTAGAGCACTCCCTTGACCTGCTGGCAGTACTTTTCTTGGTGCAGTTCATTATGCTGTTAGCTGAAGGCTTCATGAATGCATTGCTGCCTCCTGTTCAACTCTCAGTCCACCAGGTTTCTTGTTTCTTTTCTGCTGAGCTGCTTTCCAAACAGTCAGCCTCCAGCATATTAGTTTGAAACTACAATCTCCTCTGCCTTTGGTGAAGAAAATCAACTGAGTTTAAGCTAATGTCCTCTGTTTATATTTAATTCTCCCTTAATGTATTCCTATGTGTCTTAATTGAAATCAAAAAAAGCTTTGAGAGCCTAGACCAGAGCCTTTTTGTGGATTACTAAAGTTCATTCAGGAATATGTAAGAGATTGAAGGTGAATGTTTTTCTCTTCACCTACTAAGATCTGTACAATTATCCCTAGATAATATGAAACCATACAGGAGATAATCCCACCATGTTGTCAGATTTCACTAAGAAATCGCAACTTTCAGGCACCTACTTGAAAATTTTATCATCTGAATACATTCTAAAAGTGTCTGAAATGTTTTCATACCTAGACACATTCTAAAAAGATGGAATAACCATGCCTTTGTGTTGAGCATGCCATCCTGTGGGGTTTTTAGCTTGTAATTATCACTAATTCTTCAGAAGTTATCTGGTTGGCCTAGGTATACCATGAGGTATATGAACCATCTGGCCAGACCATTTGAATGACAAAAGTGAGTTTCTTAAAAAAGAGCCAGCGTAAGTAAATTCTAATTAATATTTTATTTTTCTTACAGTTAAGATTGATACTAAAAAAAAAAAAAAGAAAAAGTTTATTAACCTCTGTTGCTTAGAGTAAGTGCTACAAATTAGGCAAAGGAAGGTTAAATGACTCAGCTGGCCCAATCCTTTCGGCCATTTCGTTATGCAAAAACCAGATATATTTCTTTTCCTGTGAAGTAAAACAGCACTACAGATTAGCCACGTGATTGCACCCATCAGGGATGTTAGCTGGACTAATTACAAAAACTTCTGGGTTAGTAGATCTAAGAAAACACTGTAAAATTTTGAAGTGCAAAGATCATCCAGCAATTAAATTTGAGAACAAGTACTGACAGGGTCAAGTTCAATGGTCTTTAGGCAATCAGGTCTTTAGGGAAACAGTTATGCATCTTCTGCACAGGATTGCTATTCTCTTGGATAAGGAATAGTAGTAAAAACAAGTAGGAATTTTTTGGAGGGCTCACACATTTGAGTCTGAAAGGAAAAGGCTCTCCAAGCATCCAAAATATGCAGGAGTATTTCACCCAGAAGAGGCATATTATTTGGGGAAGAAAATGAATACATATATTCCTTGGCTAAGGTGAATTTGTCAGACTGAATCTATGGCAACATTTTCGAATCTGTTCTAAGGGAACCTGGCAGGGACAAACATTGCATTTGGACATCCCATCACAGGTACTTGAATTTCTCTTAGCTTCTTCCTAGGAGAAGGTATCCAACAGGAGGGGCACTCCTGTCTAGTAGAGAAAGGTTGCCTGAAGTCCAAAAGGCTGTGCTGCCAGAGTCAGTTATAACCAAATTTAAACTGATTGCTTGAGTGAAAATAAGTCCCTGCTCTTCTTTACTGCCCATTAGTCAATGAAGAAGTTTTAAAGGCTGCAGTGTGAGCAAACATTGTAAACATCCATCTGACAGTGATAAACTGAGAGTGCCATCTGCTGTACTTTTCCAGAGCTAATGGAGAGTTACTCTTCCTCAGATAGAGCAGATAGTCTAAAGACAACAGAAACTGAGGACTGTAACAGGTCAGTCAGATAAGTGCAATGGGAGCTGGAGATTCTGGTATATTTTATCAAATTTATCTAACCAAGTTCTTTTGATGTCAAAAGTATTAGTGAGTGCATCAAAAATATGAGTTAGGACATACCATAGTATGACACAGCCATCTGGGCTTTGAGACTGGGAAGATTCAAATTATTTGAGTTCTGTGACAAAACAGGAATGCAGCACTGTTTTTCAACTCTTTGTTGGCAGTCTGAGGACCTGATCGAGAGCTGTCACAGCAGCACTGCCACAAGAAGTATCAGCACCTTGTTGTAGTGTGAGCAGGGTTCTCAGAGAAAAGAATTAGGGAACATCAAATAAATAGCCTCACATATCGATACTACATCTTATGGGACAGTGGGATGGGCTACTTCTGGAGCAGGAAATCTTTAACTTCTTTTGAAGTTAAACTCCAAGGTGAAAAGTTCAACTCCTGTCCCAGGTGACAGTCCTGAGCATATGATTCTGACCTCCCTTCTGTAGGGTTTCAGAAGAGAATAGGTGAGGCAGCTGTTACAGTGTTCAGGGTGCCTGGAATGTGGTCTGCCGACAAATGAACTTATTGTGGAATGCTTCAGCATGCTTATGGATTTATAATTTTTTCCAGATGCTTGTGATCATCTTATTAACCTAAAGTCACAAGCTTGGCATCTTTTGTTCACTTGAACTTTCAATTCACTGTTTCAGAAATAGTGACCTGTTTATTAAATGTTAACACTGGAAATAATTTTTACAAAGGAAATTAGGGTTCAACAATCCATTTGAGTAGAGGTCTTGTAAGCTGCTTGTTTCATCTCTTGTAACTTGCTTGTTTTATCTGTTCACTGCTGGGATTGAAGTCTGAAAAAGATTAGCTAAATGCTTATACCAAACATGTATAAAAGTGACTTCCAGATCTGGGCAAAACTGCCACAATTCAAAACCACATTTTTTTTTCCTTTTCTACCTCTTTAGTTTTTCTTTCTTCCACAGCTCATGTTAGAACTTAGCTGACTCTCAAATTAAGACCAATGAATATTCATATCCATTCATCCCAGTCTTCTCTTGCCTTATTTTTAATGAGCAAGATACTGTGTTTGTATTTTTCTACACGTCTTGTGTCTCCCATGTTCTGTTAAAAATCATTAAAGATGATTCTTGCTTTTGTAGAAATAAACAGATTTTAAAAATACAGTATGACTATGGCACTTGGAGAGGTAGAATTTGACTGTGAGTTTCCAGATGGTGAGCTGAACTCTGGAAGTAGTAGTTCCACCTCTTCAGCTGATGGGTTGCTTGGAGGTCATGGCTGAAGTGGCTGTCATTGAGGATCGTTCCACCTCTGGAACCTTTGAGTCACCATTTGTCCAGACGAGAAAGGGTAGCCCTTCTTACATCCAGGCTGTTCCGTACTCTCGTTCCAGGCTGCTCTTTCCCCAGAACATACTTGCTGAGGCTTCAGCTCCTACACTAAAGCTGAGCACCAGCTTGACCTTCCAAAGACTACTTTTATTCTAGTTTGGATGTTTTTATTCTAGATGATCACTCTTACTGGCCAGGCTACATTTGCTCCCGCATTCCAAGATCTTCATCCTTACAAAAAGCAAGATAATTTATTACTGTCAGAGCTACAGAAATTTCACTGTCAGTTACTTTACGTAATGGGCTCACATTTTATTTCTTTAGTCTTAAATACATAGCAAAAGACTTTGATGTTTATTTGCATCTCCTTTGACAGGGCTGAAGCAGTTAGCTTTTCATCAAATCTCACTTTAGTTACTTCAAGTTGAAAACTGGTGGAACTTTGAGAGGTAAAATAGTTTATTTTAGCTGCTGACAATTTACTTTTCCATAGCTGCTTTATTTTTTTGAGTTTTTCTTCTATAATTTAATCACAAGAAAATACAAAAGTGAAGAAGGACCCTGACAATATAAGCTTGAGCAACAAGCAAGATGATAGTAACAGCACCAGGAAATGTAGATTTTGAACAGATTTCATACTAGGATTATTAGAAGGGTAGTTTGGCCCTACTGATCTGAAGGGAACATAATTCTGTTTAATATTATTTGTAATTGATTATTTTAAATCTAGCAGTGTAACAGCAAACTGAGCTATAAGGGTATTACTTTTAGGGACCATAAGTTACTTGTGTTAATGTAATATTTCACATTAGGAGCTGCAGTATGCAAGGCAACAGCATCCTTCGAGGTTCTCTTCTCTTATTGCCTGCCCTAGCTTAAAGGAAGAAGAAGCTCCAAGCAGCTGTGGGGAAGAAACAGAAGTACCATCTGCTGAGGTACAGTGCAGTTTTATGCTCGTTGTAATTCACCTTCATTTGGATTTTTCAATTGGAATTGCTCAACAGTCATCTCCTGGAAGACTTAAAAACCTATGTCTTTTTAAAACTATGCATTGTTCCTGTACAGAATAGTATTTGTTAACACTAAATAAACTAGGGTTTCTCAATCACTGCCATGATGTTGTAATTAATCTTCTTGTACAACCTTTCAAAATTAAGAATAATAATTTTCTTTTGTCTTGCCTCTTGTTGAAACCTTCTGTCTTTCCAAGTCCAAGATACCACTATGAAATTTAACGAATTTTCTGATGTCTTTGGTGTGAAAAGTATGTATGTCTGTAAGATCATCTTTGAATTTGAACAGGTTCGGCTAGATTTCTGTCCTGAAAATCATGGGCCAGATACATCCTCAGCAGCAAAGGCAGATACGTCCTCAAAGGTTGTTCAAAGTCAGCTGCTCTGTATGAGTCATAGTCAAGCCCAGCAGGTCCAGCTTTCTCCATCTACAGCATGTAATTTCTGCCAAGGTGTTTGTCAAATTTTAGATACGGGATCAAGCCTTGCTATACTCAGTCCTCGAAAGAACACCAGCCAGGGTAAGCCTGCTTTGTAAAGTAGTCATAGCATTTGACTCTTCTGGAAGAGTGGAAGTACACTGGATTCTGTCGCCGTTCACTAATTCTTTCACGTACTGCTGCTGTTGTTACAGTCCTATCATCAGAATCTGAATGAGTTACTTGAAGGGAATTTCACTGTTGCCAGCAGAAGTAAGAATTAAGACTGAACATGAATTAGACTGAACATGAATTAGTGTTATACGTCTACAAAAATCACCACATGTTCTTGGAAATTTTAGCAAGAGCACCATTTGCCAGCTACACGCAGTAAAGTGTAGCCTCTTTACAGGCAAGTTGTTAAGGAACCTTTTAATGGCAGCTATTATGCTGAGCAGTGTATTGCAGATTAATGTTACATATCTCAAACTATTGGTCTGTTCATGAAGTAATCCTTCATTGGCAAACTAACTTTCATTTGGGAAACTAACACCTGCTGTAGATAGGACAAAAAATAATGGACTTACATTGTAATATTGGAAAAACGTTAGGGATAGCTAATAGCAGCGTATGTTCCCTAGAGGGATTGTAGACTTTTCTTTATAAAAGATCTTTATAAATAGACAGACAAACATTTCTCCAGAATGTTCCAGTAAAGGTGTTTTCTGTTAGATTTTTTTTTAATAAGAGCTGTAGCTTTCAGTAAGTTATTTCTTATAATGCTGTAGGCCTTATGTGAATAGCTTGGGTTTTTTGCCTTGATATTATTATTTGTATCATCGTCATATTCCTGAGATCTGACAGTATCTGTATAGTAATATGGCAGCCATTTAGACTTTTCAAATGAGCTGTATTACCATTACATAGCTATTCATATGCTATTAATCACATACAGACTGCAGGAACAAGAATGCAATCGCTGGATAAAGGGAAGTGATTTGTTCCCTTCTGTTTGGTATTTGTGAGGCCACTGTGTCCAGCTTTGGACCCTCTTGGACAAAAGATTGACAAACTCGGGTCCAGTGGAGAGCCACTAAATGACTGAGGCACAGGAACACTTTACATGAGAAGAGGTTTCGGGAACTGGGTTGTTCAGTGCAAAAAAGAGTCAGCGAGTGGTCTGATTGCTGCTTTTTAACTACCCAGTGAGGGATTTTGGAGAAGACAAAATCAGACTCTTAGAGGTGCATAGTGAAAAGTGGCAATGGACACAAGTTGTGTCAAGATACATTCTGAGCAGGGAGTAATAAGCACTGTGACATTTCACCCACAGGTCCCATCCAGCCTACGTTACATCTATTTTTAAACCAGTGTATGGAGGCAATGAACCATCTTTAGTAGCTCACAAGAAAAAATAATACTTAAAAGAGCTTTCAAAACGAAGAGTGGATTATAAGTGTATTTATTCACAACAGCAGTGCATTGCAGGGACAAAGCAATGTCCATTAACAGACCTGGAGGACTGGAATGGACATAGTGCTGACACTCATGATTCATGTGCTTTTTTTGTGAGGCTGGGACGGAAATAGGAAGAGTATTTGAGGTCAGGCCTATATTGACAGGATAAGCAAAAGGATGTCTTTGAAACGTTACTGATAGTGCCATGCAGTTTCATGCTGTTGTATGTGTGATGCAACAGCTCTGGCAGCCTTACAAGGACATTGGTTTCTTAATGTCTAGAAATTTCCAGCCACTGTTGCAAAACTTAATGTAGATTTTTGGGGATCTAGAAAATAGCAAAAGGAACAGATGATACTGCCAACATGAAACATGTGAAACATCAATAAGGGATAATATTTTCCTGAGACCAAGTTTACTTTGATCTCTGCACCCAGATTTATATGTGGAACACCATAGTGGAACTTCTTACCCAAATATGCAGGCCTTGAAATACTGCATTGCAAGAATACCATTTTTAAACACTCTTTTTTGCTGCTTAGCTTTCTACGCCAGGAAAAGGTGTCCTTAATTCTACTGGACTGAATTCTGCATTTCAGAAAAAAAATTATGAAAGCAAAATCTTTCTTTTTTGGAACAACATCACCTTAGAAGCATTACAGACAAGTTTTCAAGTTCTGCTTCTGATTTTTAGCAGAGGCTTGCATTATTTTTCATGCCTGAGCTATGGAAATTAATTCAACCTTCCTGTTTAAAACCACTCACTTGAATTTAATACATTCATCAAATACATTGTTACAATGGATAGAACTGTCATTGAGACAGAGTGACTTGGAACTGGGCTTTCAGGTGCAAGTGACACACACAGAGACTTGGAAGCTCAGTGACAAAAACCAATTTGCAACAAAGCATGCAAGTTAGTTCGCTTATTCAAACCTTTTTTTTTTCCAAGTTCAGCTCTGTCCAAATTGGTAACACCAGTATACATGTTTTGTGGGAATTTCTGGTGAAACAGAGAATTGTAGCATGAAAATGATTTTTCTGAACCTGTTGAACAGTTTCGTTCATTTTTTTCATGTACAGAACAGCCTACTGGCACTCAAAATGCTTGGCATGTCAAGCAAGCCCTGCAATTTGCTGTATTTCCAACATATTACACAATGCAATGACTCAATGTGTTTTGAAGAGTTAATGACTATATCTTAATTACTGAAGTGAACTGTTATATATTCATTTCATGATCAAATTCAGACCTTGTGTAAGCTTCCAAGCAAGTCAAAAGGCTATAAGATATTTTAATTTTATCTCTTCTTACTCTGCCTTCTAATTTTCAGTTTGTACTGTAGAAATTAGATGGATTTAATAGCTTGTATGTTAATTCTGCAGATAAGTAGAAGGAAGGGGTTTAGAAGGAACACAGGTCCCTTCTTCAGGTATTTTTATTGTTTTTGTTGGTTTTGTATTTCTTTTGTTTTTTATTTTTATCCTAGAGATAGACAGGTACAAGCCTTGATGATATTAAAAGGCTACATAGGATACATTGGCTGTACAAGTAAGAAATACACCTCTGTATTTCTTAACTTTTTAAATGCTCCATCGCAGAGGTTTAGAGCAGCTGGGAGATTTTGCCTGGTGGTCCACATCATATGCACCTTAATGCTGATAATAAGCTGCCCTCAAAGGAAAGTTGTTTATCAGAAGAGTTTGATGCTTTCCTCTGAAAATCATGGCACACGTGTACAGCCAGGTGATTAGCTTCTGTACATGCTGCAAGTTTTCTTCATTAGTCTGTGGGCTATAGGGCCTTTTTTGATTTTAGAGTAAATGCTAGGCAGGAGAAGGGGAAGCTTTGTAAAACATTTAGAAAATGGAATTTTATTTTCTTCTATTTATCTTAATAAAGTTACTACTTGCTATTGAAGATACTTACTAGTTTTTTGGCGGGGGGGCGGGAAGCAAACATCATCTATTGAAGTTCAGCTTTAATACTGCCTTTAGCATGAGGCCAGCTGTGAAGGGTGCTGTGTGCTACTGTGTGAAAAGCTCCTCATCAGCTCCAATCCGCTGTCCTCGGGTCAGCAGAGGCTGGGGTCAGTGCTGGGGGGATAAGGGTGTAAGGCAAGCTGCCTTACAATGCCACTAGTCATTTGACTTACACATATTTAGTGTAGATGAAACTTGGTATTTTCACATCCCACTATACATTCTTGAGAAACCCCACCTCCACAGGTACTCAGAACCGTGTCCTGGGTTTAATAATTTGGGTTTACGTTGTAGCCTAACCAAGAACAGGAGTGAGCTGCTTCGAGGTAAAGTAACTTTTTTGATTTACTACTTGAGCTTAGATAGGGAAGTTTCTTGTACTGTAATTCTCATCGTTACTTGCAAAGCTCTGTCGTCTGAAATTCCATACTTCATGGATCAAAAGTTATCTTAAGTGTTTCCACACTAGACAGAATTTCAACAGCTTTGACATCAATGACAGTTCTAAGAGCAATCCATATGGGTAAAAAGCTGGCTGGAGAAAGAATCTAGTAAAATATTAACAAACAGAAAGAGTGCTCTGGCTCTGGCTTCATTTCAGCTCCAATCAGAGAAAGACTCATGATCTCTTTTCTGTGTTACATAAAACTTCATCTTTGAAGTGTTTCACAAATATTAACTAATCCCTTAGTTCTATTTTCTTCATTCCTATGTTCTTCTCCTGAATAGGAGCTTGTTTGAGTTGGTGTTCCTTCAGAAGCACTGTTAGCCATAAGCAAATATCTAGTGACAAATTTCTTAAATGAAACTTCCCTCTGAGGAAATTTCAGTTTGCCTATACAACATGTCTACATATATCTCTTTCATCCTGAGGAAAAAAAATCTATGAATGTTAATTTCTGAGTGAAGTTAACACACATCAAATAGAAGATATGTTAAGCATTTCAATACACTAAACATTTAGTTCCATTTTCAAAAGTAGTTTAGATGCTTAGCTATGATATTGCTAGCTCTGGTTACCAAGGCCACTTTTGAAAGTAATTTGCAGGCTTGTAAATTAGTTGTGTTTTTTCATTGGTGTGCAAACCAAGCTACTGCATTTAAGTTTTCACTGCACAGTGCATATTCATGCCAATCTTATTCAAGGTCCTTCACAGATGTGAGCAGTCCCAAGCAGATCCAGAACAAAGTAAGGTCTTTATTCAGTATTCTCTTAGGATATTTCACTTTAAATAGTATTTCTATTTCTGGGGTATTGATTTTTTATCTTTTCCTAATTTTTGGAACTAACCTTACAGGTTTGCAGTGGTTGGTTTTAAATTTCTGTGTTAGTACACATTTTTGACAGTTGAAAACTTAAAAATAGCCATATAGAATGCTTATGTTCTGTGGTGTTGTTTCAAACACCTAACTAAGTAGCCTTTACTAGTTACAACTATAGTTTCTCTAGAAATGACAGGAGAGAAGCATACAGAAGTCTTCACAGGAAGGGATGCATGTGATGCATTGGTGCTTGGTTACTTTGCCTTTGGATTTACAGGATTAG
The DNA here is from genome assembly GCA_013397175.1 of Platysteira castanea. Classification (NCBI taxonomy): domain Eukaryota; kingdom Metazoa; phylum Chordata; class Aves; order Passeriformes; genus Platysteira; species Platysteira castanea. The sequence goes on from VYXC01003316.1 coordinate 76,795, forward strand.
GGCCTCCCACATTAATTTCTGAAAGTCATCCCCTTGGGTGAATACAAAAGGCCCTTGAAAACTGAGTATTTAAAAAAACCCAGACTGTCTGTAAGCAGAGTTAACTGTGTGCTATCTGTGAATCTGCTCATTCCTGTTATCATTCTGCTGCTGTTCCTGTTTGAGAAAGTAATTTTTGAAGCAATACCTTCCAGAAAGTGCTGCCTGTACTTCTCTAAATGGTCGATGTTGTGAAGTTCTGCTTTCTTATCTGCCAGATGTGGTAGAGGTACTCTAATGATTAAAGTCCATTTCCCAGGCAGGAAAATACACCCAACGATCTTCATGGGCTCAAGCATCCTCTTCCATACCTTCTACACCTGTAGGAAGCCACTAGGTGGCAAGCTGGACAACAGGATTTCACATCCACAGCTCAAGAGTCCACTGAGCTTTTGTCACCTGTGATAACAAATGCCACCAAACTGACTCAGTGCAGAGATCACACACACGAGTGAACAGCTGGTTCAAGCTAAGCCTATGTATAAAAATTATTTTGAAAAGTGTCATGTTTTGACACTAGCCACAGTGTCATGCTTTGCACAGAGCTATCAATCTTCAATTGATCAATTCATTCCATAAGTCCAGGGACGTGTTGTATTTCCTTTGATTTTGTAGAATTTTGTTTAGACTTTCTATCACATTCAGTTGATTTCGAAAATTTACCTTCTCCTACTAGTAACTGATCTTTGTCAATTTGTGCACCTTTTATTCTTGCTGTGATTGAGTAGTATCTGGGACTGCAGCCTCTGATGCTTATAAAATTAAACTAGTACAGAATATTGTGGTGTGTGTTATCGCAAGTTTATCATGACTGCTTCTGCTGTCCGCTTTGGTTCTCCATAGAAAATCTGAAGTTAAAGTCTCAATGCCTTGATAAATAGGGATTAAGTGGCTGGAGCCAAACACCTGTAAATATTACCTATAGCTTGCAGCAAATGATGTGATTGACCAGTTCCACTTAGCTAAAGAAACCTGTGATAAGACTGAAGTTCAGTTAGTTGGAGATAACAGTTTTTGGAGAATTTTGTGAGAACTGCAGGATGGACTCTGACTGGTATTAGGACCACTCCCACTGCTTCCCAAAAAAGATGTTTCTTTTTGAGTTAGTCCTATCTGGAAAGACAGATATCTTAGACAATAAAACGAAAGATTTACATACTAAATGCTTTCCTAAGTGAGAGAAGATTAAAAAAAGACCCAAAAGATAATGGTAGTAATGCAGCTTTGTCAATCAAACAGTTACCTCTGAGCCTTTTATATCATGCATATCCAAACACATTTTCTCACAATGGAGAGAAGTGTAAACTTGTAAAATGCGATGTTTTAAAACAGCTGAACAGCTAGGTAGTGCTTGACTTGAACAGTTACTGACCTTCCAGCTGTCTTCCTCTCTTAAGCAGTCTGATGCTAATGGAGAATGAACATGTACAGATGAAGCGAGGACTGAGCAGAAGACGCTGTGTTATACCATCAGTATGGCAAGCCTTAATGGACTGTTCTGGGCCTCCCATACACAGAAATGGCCCTGGTAATGTAAGATTTTGACAAGGTGGCGCTATGGCAGCAGTGTATCTAGAGGAAAAGAGTAAACCAGCTCTCTTCAACTGTCCAATTTCCTAATTGAATACAAACATAACTACAAAGTATTTTTCTGTCTGTTTTTTGAGCAGTGGAGTTTGAAGTTGTACATTCAACTGAGCAATCTGAAGAATCTCAGCAAAATGTCAAAGCCAAGGATAAGTTTGAAATGTCAGCTGAAGATTTGACAGTCAGAGGAACAAGGCTGGAAGTTCAACAGAAGTTAAAATCCAGGAGTTTATCTTGTGCTTATCTATTAAAACCAAAAATCTCTTCTAGCACAGCAAAAATCCGCAATTATAATATTAAAGACTGATTTCTATGTTGGCAGCATGTTGCAGGTTCACGCTTGCTATTGACTTACTTTGACATCTCTATATCCGATCGAATTATCAGCCTCAGTTTTCTATGTCAGGATATTTGCCACCAGAAGAGAAAAAATACCCTGTTTCATACAGTGAAGCCTAAAACAAAGGGTTAATCTGCGTGCATTATGAGATTACAGTCTTCACTGTTAATACTGATTTATTTTAATTATGTATGTTAAGATTTTCTTGCATCATGGATTTAGAAATGCCCGGTTAACACATAGGTAAAGCCTTGTGCCTTCAGGCAGGGCTTGCAGGACTTTAGCAGATATTTTGTTGAGAAACTGTAGATGTGATTTAAGTTTAGAAGTGGGATGCCTCAAACCTACTTGTCTTCTAACTAACAATGCAACCGTTAAACCTGTGCAGCTCTCTCTCTACTTGAAAGAAAGGGGTTTAAAAAGATTACATCTGAGTCCGTCTTATTTCTCATCTTCTGTACTCTTTCCACTTGTTCAGAGAGCATGAAAGAGTATAAAATTAAATTTCTACTGTCACACCAGGGATTGTATTTTCCCTTGATAACAGATTGTATGGACTTTAAAGCAGTGAGAAACACTGCTAGTGTGTTAGAATCATATACTCAGAATCATATACTCAGAAGTAAGTTTTAAAACAGATGAAACTAAAAGAAAACTTGAATGAGTTGTGATCTAACAAAGGATAGCTATGTAGTAATGAACATGCCAGGACACTAAAACAAGTAATCAGTGTATTTTTGTAGCATTTCCAGTAACGCTGAGCTGTCCTAGGATAGCACAGACATGAAATTTCCTATAAGTAAAGGAAATGCACATGAAAAATTCAAAAAGAAACTTTTTATTGTGGGGATGGTCAAGCACTGGAAGAGATTGCCCAGGTGGGTTATGGAGTTTCTGTTGGAGATACTCAAAACGCAAATGGAGGTGGGCCTGGCCAGCCTGTTCCAGCTGACCCTTGAGGTGATCTCAAGAGATACCTTCCAATCTAAGAGATTCTGTGATTCTGCAAATGGTAACACTGAAGTGAATAATACTTTCCTGTTGCTGCTAAACATATAAAATCTAAAAAGGATAAACAAAGGAAGAGAGCTACTTACCCATGAGCATCTTTTTTTCTGGAGCATTTTGTTATAGAAATGCTTTCCTGGTACTCTTTGCAAAGAGGTGCTCTCTTCAGCATGTGATAATGTGGTGGTAATCCATTTGAGAATTTGAATAATTATTTTGTACTACCTGCTGAAAATGTTTTGTTTTAGTGCAAAGGTGCAGTGATATTATAATCAGATGCTAAATCTGCAAGAAATTTCATGGGATGTTACTAAACCAATATAAGGCCTGAGAAACCTTGTGAGCTTCTTTCCAAATCTTTTCATTACTTGAAAATCCTGTCATTTGATTCAACATTGTTCATGAGCCAGGACAACATGATGCACTCCCTTGAACCAGGCCCTGAATGAGCTCTTTCTGTGGCACAAAGCATAGTGGTTTCTAACAACTACAGGAATTTTGGCCCAGATCACACCAGTTAAAGCACTCACTGGTTATTTCTAGAACTCAATGTGTAAAATCTAATTTTTATAATAGCTATAGATTATCCTGAAAAAAAAATTGTTATTTCCATGTTTAATATTGACCTATGGAGATGCACAGTAGTTTGGAGGTATGAGATTCTATGCACATGTTAAAAGCAGTGTAAATCCATGTTCCATGATCTTTGTAATACTGCATGGGAACCTGGAAAACATTTCTCTTTATTCCTTACACCGTGGGTGTACACTGATGGGCTGCAGATTTCAGAAATGCTTTTGTGTAGGTTTATATGCAGGTTTTTATGGCTTCTTTTTTTGTTTGCTTGTTTGAGGGTTTTCTGAGGTTTTTTCTTTTCTTTTTTTTTTTTTTGGTCGTTGTTTGGTGTGGTGTCCCACTTACTCCCCCTCCCATGTTACCTGGCATGCCTGTTCATGCAGACCTCTTGCCAGTAACACAGCTTTAATTTATTCAGTTTCCCTGAGAAACAGGTTTCCTCAAGTCAACTGTAGGTAAGGAAAGTTGATAGCTGGGTTGTTTCATTTTATTTTACTTGTGGCAGAAAAAAAAAGTAGTTCAGTCATTGTACATTTGTTTCAGAGTAGTTCTAAGAACATAGCAAGTAAGTATGAAAATTAACAAAATATGCATAATAATAAATAATATTAACATATTGCTTGGATCCTGCATGGGAAGGTTGTGCTAAATACAGGTGTACTAAATACAGCAGGAAAATTCTCGTATATTTCTCTTATAACCAAAATATTTAACAAACTGGGCATTGATTCTTAAGAACCAGATGAGAAGAGTGGCAGCAAGGTACTACTGTGGATACTACTGAATTGTACAAAGAAAGGAACGCCTATAAAGAAGTCAGGCAGATCACAGACTACTGAAAAGGCAAAAGAGGACATTATTTATTGTTGTTCTTATCCAAGGGTTAAAAACCTGTTATGTTGAGGAATATATAGATGGAGGCAAAAGGTCTGCCCCGAGAAGGTCGAAACGGAGCGGTATTGCGAAGCGGCAGTGCGAGCGCCACCGGGAGCGGGGCCTCTGCCCAGAGCCAGTTCAAGCCATGGACGAGACACAAGGCGGGGGACTTTCTTGCACCCCCGTGTTCAAGCCCACATCTGCCGACCGAAAGGCTTTTTTGTTTTGGAGTGACAATCGTAGGCAATACAGAAGAAAATTCAAATTCGTTACTGTTCGGGTTTAACCGAAGGAGTGCAAGTTACAGGGAAAGTGGACGAAAGGTGCCCACGCGCAGAGCGATCCGCCCCGTTCCGTCGGTGGGAAGGGGGGCGTACGAGGGGCACGGCGGGGAGGGAATCTCGGGCGCCCGCCCCCCGCCTCCGGACTCGCTCTGCTGCCGCCAGTCAGGGCGGTGCGACGGGCCTGGGCACGGGGCAGCGCATCCCTGGCCGGCGTGCCGGCTGCCCTGTGGTAACCCCGGGACCGCGCTCCGCCGGGGTGAACGACCGCCGCCGCCGGCAGAGCGAGGACGGGCGCTGCTCGCTCTGCCGGCGGCCCCAGCCACCCCTCAGCCGTCACCACATCGCCTTATCGCTTAGCAACCCCGCGCGGGCCCCGCGATTGGCAGGGCCGCGCCCCCGCCCACGTGCCCCCGCCTCCGTATTGGGTGCCGTCCCGGGATTGCGCGTTCGGCCCCGCGTCCCTTCCCTTTGTGCGCCGCGGGTGCGCGCGGGCGCTGCGCGATCCCACCGCGCTTGGACCGGCGCCCGCCGAGCCTCCGCGTCAGTCGCCGAGCCACGGTGCCGGCACGGCGCGGCCGTACCCCCCACGGTGTACCTACCCGCGGGAGGTGGGAGAGGGACACGAAAAGCTCCGCGCCCTCCTGGGGTCGGCGCTGCCTCGTCCGCGGCCCGGCCGACCCAAAGCCAGGCGCGCCCGGCCTTCCACGGCCTCCAGAACGGGGCGGGGCGGGGCGCGAGAGCTTGGCCCGGCGCCGCGGGCACGAGGGCCCGCCTGTGTCCGCCCCGGCCTGGCCAGGGTCCCCTCCTCCCGTGGAGCGGCTCCGGCGGGTAGGGGTTGGCATCACCCCGGGTCCAACTCGGGGCGGCCCTGCCCCGGCTCTCATTGGACTGCGGCGAGGAGTAAACTGTCAGCCCATGTGGCGTGGCCGCCGGAGGTGGCGACTGCTTAAATAGCGGTGGGAGCTAGAGGGAGATAGTGAGGAGAGCGCGGAGCATCGGCCGTGCGCAGCTCAGCACCGGCCGCCGCAGCGTCCACCCGGAGCGCCCGCCCGCCCCGCAGCATCCCGACCCTCCGCTGAGCTGACGACAGAGTCTTACTGACACGAAGCCATCCGCACCTGTGCAGGTATCGGCGGGACAGCGGGTGCGGCGCGGTCGCGAGAGCGGCAGCTTCTGCTCCAGACTCCGCGGGCCGCTGCGCCCCGCGGGTGCGCCGGGAGGCTCCATCTTGCCCTCTACGCCGGGTGGGCGATGAGGGTCCGCGGGCTCGGCTGGGGCCCGCGGGCTCGGTCCGCGCGACCGGAAGGTTCTGCTCCCCGGCGTCGCCGCGCCCTGTTGCTGCGGGGCNGGAGCAGCGCCCGCCGCGGGGCTGGGCGGCCTGGGCGGCCTCCTCCTGCCGCAGCTCGGGCGCCGAGCCCCGCACTGCCTCGGGTGGGCGCCGGGGCTGCACGGGCCCCTCTGCCCGGGCTGCGGGGCGACGGCGCTGCGCTCTCCACGCCGTCCCGGGTTAGCGCGAAGGCACGGTCGTGGCAAGCTGAGGAGGCTTGTACGAGAGGAGATCGGCGCTCGCTATTGTGAAAAGAGACTCGCCGATAGGTTCTGGGAATCCCTCTGAAAAAACGTGCCATGTATACTGCTAAACTATTTTTTCCCACTTCGGTGTAAACCAACGACCCACACGAAGTAACCTGGTGATCGTACACCAGTATGGATTTGATGATGCGATTCTGTCAGGAACGTGATCATCTTCTCTCTTTTGCACCTGTTTGGTTATTATTCCACATTCTTACAGTGGCATAAGGCCCTATAAGATACCGAATGCATATTTCCCTAGCTAAAAGCTTTATTTGGATGCTTAAATTTAAACAGGCAGTATTAAGGCTGTGTAAGTAAACTTGCATACTCCATCAGACCTNTTGCCCTCTACGGCGGGTGGGCGATGAGGGTCCGCGGGCTCGGCTGGGGCCCGCGGGCTCGATCCGCGCGACCGGAAGGTTCTGCTCCCCGGCGTCGCCGCGCCCTGTTGCTGCGGGGCGCTCTCCCGTGGCCCAGCGCGGCCGTTCCGGGGAGAGTCCCCCACCTCGGCGGCTGCTTACCGCGCCGCAGCCTCCCGCTCCGCCCGCCCGGCAAGGTGGCTGCATTGTGGTGCTGGCGCTCGGCCATCTTGGCGGCGGGNAAACCTCAAGCCACATGAGCAAAGGGTTCAGCTTTTCCTGCCGCCTCTATCCTTCTTGAAACAAGGTGTAAGTAATAGTACATTGTGAAAGGCTGCATTTAGTGGGTGAATTCAGAGAACGAGGGCAATTACGTACAGATGTTTTTACAAACATGATATAGTCATACTTGGGACTTAGATTTTTATACAGGTGATTTATGACCACTTGGGAATCAACCAAACTGTGTTGATTCCATGAGCAAAGTCTAACTTACTTTTTCTCCAGTAACAGCTTTGAACCAGATTGTGCTTCCCACTAAGTAGTAGTAGTGGGAAACTAAAAAGTAGTGCGTTTTAAATATGAACACACTCTACTATTTTTCATTTGTGTTGTGGTCAAGAGGGCAGATACAGACCTGAAACAGAGGCATTTGAAAGGTCTTTGTTAAATTGAATCTGCAACATACAGATTGATGGCAGCCAGATGCTTTCAAAAAAATGAAAGCTGGATTGTGTTTGCCTCTATTCTGTGAAGGGGTTTTTGGAAAGCTTTATAGCTCTTCATAAGTGAAATTTCTGTGTAAGGACAGTTTTTTATTACAAATTTTAGAAATGATAGTCGGAGATTAGGAAACCTGGGTTGTGATGTAATCATACTGAAAAACAAAGAAAACAGTCCTTTCATCAATATCTGTGCTGAGGAAAGCTATGGAGTAGTCATGAGTGTTTCATTTTACAATGATGAGAGCCTCAATAAAGACGAAGATTTGGACTGCCTAGAAACAGTGGCAGAGCTGACTTTAGGGATTCTGTCCCACCATGATGACAGCTATCAAAGAAACAGTGAAATGAATATATTGCTCCTGTCTAGGAAAAGGAAATGTGCATCAGGCAAAAAAAGATTTGTAATTTCTTTGCAAACAGCTGTTTCTCCCTCCTTCTCCCCTTCCTTTCTTCACCAAACCCTAGTGAACAAGTTACATCAGGATAAGTTTACGTTCGGTGGTTGTCAAGTCAGGTATGAGCGGGCAAAGAAATCATATTTTTGCTTGTTTGTTTGTGCGTTTTGGTTTTGGATTTTTTGGCTTTTCTTTCCCGCTGTAAGCTTACACGCGTAATGGTCAGAGGGTTATTTCTGTAGGGAAACCGTAGATAAAAGTATTGTAAAAAAGTTGTACAGCTGCCAGGGATGGTGGGAAATGATGATTAATACTTTTTTGATTACTTTTTGTGCCAAATTAGTGAGGGACTGAAAAACAAATGTTTTAAATGCAATAGAAAACAGTATTTCAACTTAAGAGTAGCTTCGATACCCGAAGTGATTGTTAGTTATTACTAATCACAAACTGAATGAGTCAGCAACACAGTAGAATTGCTAAAAAATATTGTGCGAATCCAGCGAGATGGTAATTTAGGCTTAACTGAGGTGTCTACTGCACTGATATTTTGGCAGAGGGAGGGAAGGTTGGCTGTGGTGTGTTTGCCTCTCTCCTCTCAATTAAAAACACAGGCTGTCTGAGTAAAATTCACACAACTCAATTTAAGCAAAAGCATGGCATAAACTGAGGAAGAAGGATGTTAGGATGTTAGATGGATTCAGCAAATACAGCCTTAAGAAATAGAAGACTCCTATTTGTTCCTCTTTGTCTTCGTCTCCTGTTTTGACCTGTTGCTTTTGAACACTTTGCTCATCAAAGGTAGTAGGAGCAGTCTGTTTGTGTGCTTGCTGTAGTCTAATCTTGTTTAAAAGAGCTGTAGAAATAAATGTTTTTTCTTGGTCTGTGCTATGCCCTATACTTGAAAATCTGTCAATGTACTGTGTTACTGTGTATAGTCAAAAAATGCTCTCTAGAAAACAAGTCTCTAATAAAGTAAAATAATAATTCAGTACACCTTTTGGGGGCAAAGTCAATCAACTTTAAAATGGTTTACCTGCTTCTTACCTGTCAAGGAAGACCAAAAACATTGTTGGTAGCTGTAAGAGCTACTTTAATCACTGTTTAATCAGGGATGGCTTAATATTCATGACTTTTCTTCTGACCACTCTTTTTTTCCAACAGCAGCTCCTCTCTGCTGCTTAATCTGTAATTTGTATTTTATCTTAAATGTGTGTGTTTGGAGCTCTTTGTGGCAAGTCTAAATCTTTCTGGTTCTTTGTGTATTAAAATCTTGTAATTTGTGGTTCTTGTTCTTCTGATTTTGATTACTGCAGCATCTTTTTCTCCACCTTTGACATAGTCTTGCTCAACTGCATTCATAACAAGTTGGCAAAAATTGTTTTGCTGATGAATTTCATTACTTCGCTGTCTCAAAGGAACATTTTGTCAATTGGTTGTACCTGGACAGAGTTTTTCTGGTACTCCAGGGAAAGAGATGTGGGATGGGAAGGAGCAGTTATCATTTTCATGTCTCATATCTTAAGCTTAAATTGTAAACTTTATGCCCAAGGTCTCTCTTTCCCTGCCCCAGCACAGAAGTGCTGAAAGTGTAATAGAGTTGTGCGCCTTGTTTGGTTTTTACAGGTACAGTGGCGATGCCAGTAGTAAAACTGACTTACTAGTTTCGTGTGATTGGAAAAACAGAGAGGTTTCTCTTCAGCACTGAGTGGACTGGGCCTGTGAATCCCAACTTAAGTTTTGGGGACTAGTTTCCCAGTAAGGGCCTTGCTCAATTTGGCCCTTAGTGTTTCCTTTCTTAAATGAACGAGAGTGGAATAGAGCTTCTGTTGTTTGGGTGTTTAGCACAAGGCCTAGGAATCTAAGATGTCCTTTTGGGAGCACTTCTGTCTCTGCTCCCAGAAGGAATGGACTGGGTGAAGTAATCATCTCTTCTGCTGCAGTGTTAGGTGTTGCATAATTCCACAGTTACTCCACAGATCTGAATCAAGATTACTGCTGAAGGAAAGAAGGGTGAAAGAAATCAGGCAGCCTCTGTGGTGTTACGTTCTGGCAGAGCTACACCTCAGCTGTGCAGAGGGCTCTGCTTTCCCTCTGCACGCCCCAGCAACCCCATGCAGCTATGGCAAAGTGTTACCTTGCCTGAGCCACGTAATGAGTGGATGGTAGAGGGGCTTGTTTCTTGCTCAAAAGCGTCAGGAAGTCCTGAAAGAGGCTGCAAAACAATGCCCAAATGACATATCTTGGGTTGGAAAAACAGCCAGTAAGTGCTCATCAGAGAGCACCCATTAGTGCTGTATTTTGGACATGATCAACCACCGGCGGCACTTAAGCAATGGGCCTGTGTGCCACTATGTACTGTAATACCTGATGGAAGTCAAACTTCAGCTCTTTCAGAACAAACTTCTTCCTTCAAAGTTATTAAGGCAGACTTGTAGTTGTTTGAATGCCTAATTTTTTTTGTGTTTTTTACTTGTTTAAAATTCCACACGTAAAAGAATATTTTGCCTCTACTTACCAGAAGGATTATTTGAGAAAGTACTATTAATGCTTACTATCTCTTTGGTTCCTGCAGCCATTCTTTTATTTATTTTTATGTTAAAAAACCCCCACCATATATATAGATATTTCCGCTACTCCTTTAACTTGTCTACTTAGGATCTAAAATTATAATTTGAATTTAGCCGAAACATCAAGTTAACTTGCCTCCTTTCTACTTAGTTGTTAATATATTTTTACTGTAATAGAAAAGGAATGTAATACGTGGTGCTGTGGTCTGAGACGGGTGTCCTGCCATGCTATGTTATGCAGCACGATGCTCTCTTGTGGTATTTGAGATTGGGGTCTTGAATGCAAACTTCTTGGGACAACAGCTGAAGTTTTTCATCCTGTCTGTATTCCAGATCTGTTCTGCCAAATCGTATCTTAAGGCACCACCCTCTATCATGTGTAGTCAGTTCCACATTCACAGTTCTCTGAACATGTGGCAGTCCAGTTAGGAAACACTCTAGATGTAAAACTTACTTCTTTGGTGTTGACGTTTAAAATGATGCTAAATTGTACTGTAATCTTTGTGCTTTGTCTGGGTTTTCTCCTCTGTGTGTGTAGGGGGGGGTTGTTTGGTTTTTTGTTGGTTGGTTGGTATGGTTTGGGTTTTTCGTCAGATTTTTGTTTGCTCAGAGTTAATTGGGGGGGTTTAGGGTTGTGTTGTTTATTTTGGAGGGGGTGGTTTTGTGCGATTTCATAGTTTTGTTTGTTTGGGGTTTTTTTTCACGTCCAACAAATCTTTTGATTATTGATTCTTAAGTTAGGATTTAACTTTGGAATGATTGTAGAACTTGTTTTGCTACCTGTTAGGTTTGCCTTGTAATTATGTATTTTACTATGTGTATTTCATAATTTCTCCACCCGCCTCTGCTCCAGCATGTTAATCTCTCTTCTCTGCTGACTTCACAGAGGCTCTGCATTCAGTAGAGGTAGACTTACTCATTTTCTGGTTGTCATGTAGAAACTGGTGGTTCTCAGAGCCTGATGCTCCTTCAGGATTGTTTTTTTCATGGATCTTATGGTCCATTTGATTAGTTGGGCTATCTTTTTTTTTTTTTTAATAGTAGAGACTCCATGGGCTGTTCCTGTGTGGGTGTTCCTGCAAATACGCTTGTTTGTCGCAACATGTCAGGAAGACAAGACACGTATACTTTCCTCTGTGTGAAATCTTACTAGCCTTACTGCTTTGTGGATCTCAGCAACAGGGTGAAGTTAAGAGATGGAGGACGTGGTGATTGCAGGCATAGCAGGAAAGCTGCCAGAATCTGAGAACTTGCAAGAGTTTTGGGAGAACCTGCTTAATGGAGTTGATATGGTCACAGAGGATGATCGGAGGTGGAAACCAGGTGAGTGCTTATTGTCCCTCCTTTTGGAGCACTGAGTTCCGAGTGTTTTAGAGCAATTATCCTATGAAAAGACAATTTATGAGATCGAAACCCTGCCAGACCCAAATTAACTTCTGAGAAACCGTCAAGAAATTCAGTAACAGAATACTTTGAGGAAGGTCTCACGCAATCCATTTTATAATGTTATGTCCTGTGCAGTAGCAGCTAATAAATAATATGTAGCTTACTTTCAAATAAAAGAGCATTCTGACAGAGGAGCTAGACAACATTAATCCTGTACCTGCTCTTGATAGCTGTGACAGTAAGTCAGCTCTGACATTTTTCTGGGTTCAGAAGTAGCACAGGGATTCCAGTCGTGTGGTTTATGACTTTTTACAGTGTTCCTTTTTAGTCTGATTGTCCTTTTGAAGTGTTTGGCACATGTCTACCCAATTCAAGCTAGTGATTTGCAGAAGTCAAAAGCAGCTTTTGTTTTTCTTCCAGCTGGTGACTGACCGGAACCACTGATTTAGGCTATGTGTGCTTGGTACAACTTGCCAAAGCAAAAATAGTTAAACTAGATAGATGTCTTTTGCTGCTATATCCAGGAGAGTCCTAAAAGTTAGAGTTGTTTTTGCTAATGCAGCATTCTCATTTCCAGATGAGGCAGGTCGGTAGATACTCATGCAGCCCTCTGGGTACCGCACAGGGGAGTGAGGTTTCATGTGTAATTGAAAATCAGCTGTGGTCATTCTGGTCATTCTGTGCTGCGCCTCTCAGCTTGTAGCTGCTTCACTGTTAATGTGTTTTGTGACTCAAATTTTTCTTCACAGGAGTTTATGGACTGCCCAAGAGAAATGGAAAGCTCAAGGACATAAGCAAATTTGATGCATCTTTTTTTGGGGTTCACCCCAAACAAGCTCATACAATGGATCCTCAACTTCGCTTGCTGTTGGAAGTTTCTTACGAAGCTATTTTGGATGGAGGTAAGTAGCTAAATGACTGAAGAGGGAGAGTTAAGCTGTATTGTCTCTGTGTAACAGCTGCAGACATGCACCTGTGTGATGAGAACTCTAACAAGGGAAAGCCATTGGAGAGGAGACCCAAGACATGGTACAGAGGTTACCAGATGCCAGTATAAGGGTTAGAACAAAGCTGTTTTCTCTGGAATGCAAACCAGCAAATCTGTACCTGCACCATATGGTACAATCAGTATGACAGAATCACTTTGCAGTCAACAGTTCTAGAGCTTTTCTGTGTTCTGCTCTGCCCTAATATACCATAATAATTCCGTTGTAAGAGGGAAGGAAGGATGACTTGATTAGAATTATCATCCATGATCTAAAAGAATGACAGATGGCCGGATGTATTTCTGTCTATTGGCTGGATTCTTGGAAAACCTGTAACGTTTGTTCTGTTTCTATAGGTTTTCCCAGGAAATGTCCTTTCAGAAATAGGAGCCTCTCTCTTCTATCACTGCCAGTATTTTGAGATTTTGAGTTACTTTTCCACTGAGCCAAGAAATTTATTCTTCATGTTAATCAGTTTCATGTCAGAACATAAGCATATGGAGAAAAAGTTGGAACCAGCTCACTACTACTGACTAGTTACGAATTGAAAGAGGGCAAGTTTAGGTTAGATATGAGGAGGAAATTCTTTATTGTCTGGGTGGCGAGATAATTGGAACAGGTTGCCCAGGGAGGTTGTGGGTGCCCCAACCCTGGCAGTGTTCAAGGCCAGGTTGGATAAAGTCTTGGGCAGTCTGGTCTAGTGTAAGATGTCCCTGCCTGTGGCAGTGGGGGTTGGGACTAGATGATCTTTTAAGGTCCCTTCCAACATTTAACATTCTGTGATTCTGTGACTTACTGAGGTTAACTTTTGCTTCTCTGCTCCTGAGCCTCTGTCTGGAGTTGAACATTCTGTTTGTCTCCAGGACGCCTGAAGCACAGAGAAGAAACACACAGTTGACCTTGCTGTGTGTTTTTTTTAGAGCAAAGTTGTTTCTTGTTCTGGTTGTTGGCTATTTTTGTACCTAAGAATTCTCATTTCTGTCTTGTACTCCAGATCTGGGTTGGAGATAGATATTGATGTGCTTGCATGACATTCCAGGTGCTGTGATTTTTTCTCCCCTTCAGTCTGCTCCTTTTCTCTGTACTGGAGGTTAGCTGTTAGCTTCTCTTGTCAGCATTTGTACTTTTCAGAGTCCGTGCATTTTTTTACATAAGACTCTAGCAATGTCCAGCTAGGCTGAAAACCTGTGTCAGGGCACAGTATGTTCTGGTGAAAAGCCAATACCTAATTTCTGATGGACTCCAAAGTAAGACTTGTAAGGTTGGCAGTTGAAACAGATAAAAGGTTATTAAAGGTAAGGGAACAATGCTGCCGGAAAGGGACAATAAGTGGTTTTGGTTGAACTGGTACCAGTGTACCTGTATCTCCCCAGTTTCCCCCTCATTAGGTGTACTGTAATCTACCTTCCAATCCCCCAGGCATCAGTCCGGCCGCCCTCCGTGGCACAGACACAGGTGTGTGGATTGGTGCCAGCGGGTCAGAAGCTGCCGAAGCCTTTAGCCGAGATCCAGAAGAGCTTTTGGGATACAGTATGACTGGCTGTCAGCGTGCTATGCTTGCCAACAGGATTTCCTACTTCTATGACTTAACAGGTGAGTGCCTCCCAAACCTGTTGATGCTGATCAGCAATTGCTATTTCAACACGACTGTTGTACACACTTGCTGTAGGGGACTGGGATGGATATGATGGCATAGATCCCTTTTGGAAAGAGAAAATAGCATGTAACTATTCTAAGGAGGCATATGAGAAGCAAAAATATATAGTGACTATATGATAAGACTCCCTGTAAGGCTTTATAACTCAGCTGCTGCTCCTGGACATAGCTGGTGTTCATCTGAAGGATGGTGATGTCAGGAAGCCTTTATAAAAAGGCCTTGGTCCTTTCTGGCCTTTAGACTACTATTTGGTATCAGGGTATGTGGAAGTTGGCTAGACCAGAGATAAACTGCAATTGACTGTAGCAGTTGACGCTTTTTTGAGTAAAGTGGAAGAAGTAGGAGAGCCATAAAAATGATGTGATTGAAGGCGTAGGTATGATTCAATCCATGTATGGTATTGAAGGGAATGGAGAGGTGGAAATTGATATGAATTGCACCAGAGAGCAGAGAGAATGGCAAGGGTAGCACCAGGAAGGGCAAGGGATTTTCACTGATGAGAATGGGTAATTAGATGGGGCTTGCTTGTAAAGCTGTGTTCTCTTTTTGATGGAGAGGCAGAATTTTTAAAAATGCCCTTGAGCAAATCTGTTCACAATTTTTTCCCACCTTTCTCAGGCCTTACCTTGTAAGTAGGCTGAGATGGTGGTTCTAATCTCCCATGGCATCAGGTTTATCTGCTATGTTCTGAAGCAACTCTTATTTAACATTGTTTTTAATATGTTTCTTGTAACCCCGTCCTGTAGTCTTTGGAGAAGAATCTAGGAAATTAAAGTTGGTTTTGTTTGGTTTTTTTTCCCCTATGTTTCTTAAGGACCAAGCCTAACTATTGACACAGCCTGCTCCTCTAGTCTCGTTGCTCTGGAAAATGCTTTTAAGGCAATTCGTAATGGACAGTGCAGTGCAGCCCTAGTAGGAGGAGTCAACCTCTTGCTGAAACCCAACACATCTGTGCAGTTCATGAAACTGGGTATGCTTAGTCCTGATGGTGCCTGCAAGGCTTTTGATGTTTCAGGTAAGGCATAAGTACAAAAGCTGATTTTGTATGAGAATAACTTTCTGTACCGTCTGTGACCAGCTACTCTTTTAATACAGCAAAGAGCTAGCCTTGCAATTGTTCCAAGGTGCAGTGTTTGGGACATACGCTGGACCTGATTTATATTGCATGCTCCATTGAACCTGGAAAACTAACTGTGAGGAAGAACCTGACACCATATGGTTCATCCCCCTGTCTCTGGGGAGAAAAAATAGCTTCATTTTCTGGTTTTGTTTCTGTTGTCGTTTGTGATGAGCACTGTGTCTTTCTAGGAAATTAAACTTTTCTTTTAAAGAAATAGGTGTGTCATATTCTCAAAGCAGTCTATTGTAAGCGGTAATCTTACTGCGTGGTGTTTGGCAACATTTTACGAAGCAGAGCAGAAGTTGTGACTCTCTCTCTCTGCTCTCAGGAAATGGATATTGTCGCTCTGAAGCTGTTGTTGTTGTTCTTTTGACCAAGAGATCTATGGCAAAGAGGATCTATGCCACAATAGTAAATGCTGGAGTTAACACTGATGGCTTTAAGGAGCAAGGTAGGTCTTGAGCTGCTGAAAAGTGAGATACCTGCATAACTGTTCAGTTTAGAGTCTTTGCCATAAAAAAATGGTCTGTTTTAGGGTTCTTCTTTAGATGTGTGAATGTTTTTTAGTATTTGGGGTTTTTTTTCATTTTCTGGTTTTGATAATGCAAAGTTCAGGACTCTATTTTTTAAAGAAGTTAAAGGAGAGGAGTGGTGGTTTCTACTGAAGTAACAGCAATGTTCTCTTGCTAGTTTAGCATTCCTCAGGACATCTCTGCAGTAACTCTTGCACTGATGGTAGAAATGTAGGTACAGTGTTACAACTGTAAAGCTCTTACCCTACTGTTGTCCAGCTTCTCCTGCTCTCCGGTTGTGGAGACACCAAGCTTCACATGTTTTGCTTAACCTAGACATCTTCTAGTATTCTGTTAACCAGTATCTTTCCATCCTAGTCTAACTCATTGCTTTAGGTTAATTTCTGGTTCCTCTGCTCTGTTTACAAAGAGCCTGAGAGGCTTAGTGTGTTTGGTGTTAAGGACATGGTGAAAAGGTCTGTAGTTTAGTTTGGTTTTTTGGGGGGGGTCTTGGCAGCCCAAAGCGAATGAAAGGATGCTACAATCAGAACAGGAAAACCTGATAGGAGAGTGAAATTGATGGTAATTTTGATCCTAGGTGTGACATTCCCATCTGGAGAGATGCAGCAGCAGTTGGTCAGATCTTTGTACAGGGAATGTGGTGTCAAACCTGAAGAAGTGGAGTATGTTGAAGCTCATGGGACAGGCACCAAGGTCAGCATGGTCCCTAAGAGTTTGGGTGTTTTTTTCCCTTGCCTCACTTGCCACACTTTTCCATTAAATTATTCTTTGTTTTCCCAAAGTGAACTCTTTTTGCCTTCTACCAGCTAGTAGAATATGTTCTGCCTCAATACTTTTGGACTTTGCCCAAACACCATAATCTTTCAGATTTCTCTTTAGGAGTGTGTTTTGGAAGTGCTGGCTAATAGCCTTTCTGATTTTCTTCACACTAGGTTGGAGATCCACAGGAAGTAAATGGCATTGTAAGTGTCTTCTGTGAGTGTGAGAGGGAGCCACTGTTGATCGGATCAACCAAGTCAAATATGGGTCATCCAGAGCCTGCCTCAGGGCTTGCTGCGTTAGCCAAGGTAACAGGGGGCTTGAGAAGAAGAATTAGGGAAGGTGGGGAACACCAGTGTGTGGGGTTTTGTTTGGTTGGTTTAGGGAAAATCTGCATTGGTTCAGGGTAAAATGTTCACTGATAGTGACAAGAACTCAGATGTTTCTTATTAACTACTTGCTTCACGTGCAAATGTTTTTAAAAGATCAGGTGGCTATCCTGCAAACCATGGAATGCTCAGCTGGCCCTCTGCTGTGTGCACACACACTTCAGTTCCCGCTTCCTACTGAATTCTATAGGAGTGCTATGCTCTGGTCAGAATAAGGGCTTTGGGATTCTTTTGTTAATCCTTATTGATTACTTTGTCAATCCTTACACTGGACCTTCCAGCAGAACTCTGCTGTAAGTTGTTTGGGTTTGAGGCACATACACGTAGAGGGATGTAGATGTTTGGAGTAGTTGACAGTGACCAAAGATGAGAAGCAGTTTAGGCTTTCAGTGCCAAAAGAGCAGCTGATCCTTCTGGCTTTGTCAGGGATGTATCATCTCTTCCTCTTCTCTCTTAGGATGGCAAGAAACCAGGTGAGTTCTTTGGGATGAGGCTACCAGCATGAATAACTGTCTGTCTTAGCAACCAGCTTGCTAACTACTGCTGTAGGCAGACAGTCATCTATTGGCTCGAGCTGCTAAACTGCTTAGCAGAGAGCTAGCTAATGTTCACACTTGCTTGTAAGCCTATTGCCATAGAACCATGCAAACTAAAGTCACGTACACTGCCACTGCTAGATTATAGACTCTTCAAAGTGGTTACTTGTGACCCAAATAAAACTTCTGTGAATAGCCTCATCTGCGTGACGATAGCAGTTTCCATCTCTCTGTAGAGAAAAGTTTAGGTTTTTTTAGCGCCTTCATCTCTGACTGACACATTCTTCATAGAAGGAATGATAGCTTAGTTGTAAAATAAGCTTCTCAATCCATACTGTGTTGTATGTAACAAACAGTTTGTTTAGAGTGGGTCTGTGATCTGTCAGGACAGGATCCTAACTTCGAGGTACTGTTGCCCCCACCTCTGCACCAAACCCAGCATTTCTTAGACAGTAACTGTCTCAGAAACACTGCAGTTTGTGTGTCTTCTTCTGGAATTCCATAAAATACTCCAATATGAGGTGTCAGAAAATTAGATCTTGAAAGTGTCAGATTTCAGACTTGAAGAGAATCCATTAATTACGTGGATAGGTAGGAATGAAACTAAGGCTTGCCAAGGCCTCTTCAGGCAAAATCTGGTAAAGAAGGGAAAACTCACCTGCATCTTTGAACTACTCAGCCTGTCTAATCACTTGCTGTGCAGCTAAGACAAAGTGTTTCAGTGGCACTGGTGGTATGCTCACTGTACTGTGCTCTCAAACCTAGGTAGAAACCATGAAAAACTTGAAGTACAGTATGTATCAGTGGTAAAGCAACAGCACATTCAAAGTGCACAGTAATGTAGGTGTAGGACAGTATGCATGAAAATACTTAGACTACAGCTTTAAACATGCTGACTGTGAGTTGAAATCATATATTTATACTGGTTGTTCTCCCAGGTAAGCTGCCATGTCTGATAGTCAACTTGGAAGAACAGTTCCCAAGCCAGTATATCTCTCTGACCATTCTGGGGTGATGAAGGAACTGTCAGACATACAAAGCACACTCCGTTTGCAGCTGAGCTCGTAGTCTGCAATTTGCTGGGCTTGTTCCAGAGATGAATGTGGGCTTGGTGTCATAAGCTGTACGTAGAGAGAAGCTACTAAGAGAAGGGAGCTCTTGGTTTTTTTGGCACAGATATTTTGTTCCTCACATTGTTTGAGTACTTTCCTTCGGCTCTGCCAGTTCTGACCAGTCTGCTGTTTCTGCTTTTTTGAATCAAGAAGACAACATGTGGGTGTAAAGCAGCAAGCAGACTTCTTTACCAGTGCTTCAGCTTGATTCTTTTGCAGCAAAGCAAGAAATAGAAGTGTTTTGTTGAGATAAGGAAGAGGATTTGTGACTGTGTGTGACTGGGGATGGATGAAGTGGAATGTGATAAAGGGATGGGATCTGAAAGGGGAAAAAGGTCGTGTGATAGTCTTAGTACCTAGGCTGCTTTTCCAGCAAGACTGCATGGCTTGCCAGTTAGAAAGAGTCTGGAAGCTAAACTTAAGGCTACTACGCTCAACTTCCGCTGACTTCCTGCATGGTCTTAAAATTTGCCTAGGTGATGCAATTGCTACCTCAGTAACATCAACAGTGCTATTCTCTGAAATGTCCCTTTATCCAAACGTAGAGCACTCCTTCAGAATATGCTACACGGTCATTTATAGTAAAATAATAACAACAAAAGAATGTTTGTCATGAGACAATGTGGAGCACAGAACACTCTGTTTTTCTTTCAGGTCATTCTCTCTCTGGAACATGGGCTATGGGCTCCAAATCTTCATTTCAATACCCCAAATCCAGATATTCCTGCCTTACAAGATGGCTCTTTGGAGGTAGTTTGTAAACCAACACCAGTGAAAGGTGGCCTTGTCAGTATCAACTCTTTTGGCTTCGGAGGTGCTAATGCTCATGTCATTCTGAGGCCAAATAAGAACAAATGCCAGCCTGTGGAGACTCGTAACATGCCAAGACTGGTTCAAATTTCTGGCAGAACCCAGGAAGGTGTGGAAACACTAATTCAAGAGAGCAGAAGACATGGAGGATGCAGCCCATTTGGAAGCCTGCTCAGCGATATCTCTGCAGTTCCTGTGTCCTCCATGCCCTACAGGGGCTACACACTGGTGGGCACTGAAAGTGACATAAAAGAGGTTCAGCAAGTTCAAGCATCTGGTAGACCACTCTGGTACATATGCTCAGGTAGGTGTGCAACATTGGGTCCAGGCTTTTCCATTCCTCTGTAATCTGGGGCTTGAACAATTATATTCCGTGCTCTAATGCTATTTTACAGTGTAGCATGAGGAAATAGTTTGCAACTCTGTGACATGTCTAGGAGTCTTGTGTTTTCTGTATATTATTAAAACCTTCCAACTTAACTGTCTTCTGATTGTAGCAAAGTCCAGCAAAATAAAAAATGGTGCCTGATTTAGAGAATGTTAGAAGTGTACAGTGTTTTGCTCTTAGTTAGAATTCTTTAACTGCCAGAGGAAGTGTGTCGTGTCTACTTCTGTTTCAAAGTATTACGAAAGCTCACTTTCTCCTTGCCTATCCTGCAGGCATGGGAACACAGTGGAAAGGCATGGGCCTGAGCCTTATGAAGCTGGATCTGTTTCGCCAGTCTATATTGCGCTCAGATGAGGCTTTGAAGAACACAGGCCTGAAGGTCTCAGACCTGCTGCTGCAAGCAGATGAGAACACTTTTGATGACACTGTCCAGGCATTTGTTGGACTAGCTGCTATTCAGGCAAGGCTCAGAGGGCTAGTGGAGGGGGGTCGTGGACTCAGTCCACGTAAGCACCTTCTGCTAATGTGTCTGTTTGGCTGCTAACACTTTATACCGATTAATGGAAGCTTGTTTTGTGGCATCAGCAAGTGGCAGCCGTTAGAAATACCCCTCTGAAAGGAGGGAGTGTGTTGTGCCTTTGACAGCTTTGGGCTTTGCCACTTACAAGTACATAACAAACCTTTTGGTGCAGACATGCTTGGCCTCACTGCTTTTTTCTTACAAGACATTTGGATTAATATTGGTCTGAACTGATTTGCATGTATATCTGTGTGTATGTGGCACAGTTTCTTCCTTTAGTTGACTAAGGAATGTCTGTAAGTTTTATGCAAATGTTTGTGCAAAGGAGCAAGGTTCCATTTAATGTCTTCTAAAATTTGTTCTGCAAATGAACTAAGTCAAGATGAATGAAGACTCTTCTTGATTCTGAGTGTCAGTGTGGGATTCATGGCTTCTTAATAAACTAGAGGCCATGCTTTTGAAGTGGTCTGGAAAGCTGGTCTTGCCTCTTAGTTTGTACAGACACATTCTTGGCAGCCTCGTGTTGTTGGAAATATTTTCTTAGTGGAAAACTGCATTGTGAAGAGGCCCAGACACTACTGGAGTTGCATGATGATTCTTGAGATTTCTTTGAAAGGAGGATGGAGGTGCAGCTGTGGGGGGAAAAACAGCAGAGAGGCCAAGAATATCTGTACCAAAAGGTTTATTACATACTTGCTACTGCTGTGTACCTTTGAGACCTGACACCTGCTTACTCTGGCATGGAATCAGTAATCTTATGTCTGCTTGCAGATTGCCCAGATTGATATGCTGAAGGCTGCAGGTCTGCAACCCGATGGGATTTTGGGCCACTCAGTGGGAGAACTAGCTTGTGGCTATGCAGACAACTCCTTAAGTCATGAAGAAGCCGTTCTCGCCGCTTACTGGCGGGGACGATGCGTTAAAGAGGCCAAATTGCCACCAGGAGGAATGGCTGCTGTTGGTAGGTACACCCTTACCAAAAGAGTGATACAGGAAAGTGCATCTGATCTCTGTTGTATGCCACTGGGATAAAATTGGTCTCTGAAACTGTCATGTCTGTAAAATCTTGGCTACTGTTGCCTCTTCTTTGTTTTCTTCTGATGTAGAACAGGTACAGTGGTAGTGATCTCTGTCCTGGAATACATCAGGATTTTGGTCATCCATCCAAATTTTAAGTGGAGATGGAGGGATATATTGTCAGGTGACCAGTGACATGCCTGATAAATAATGACCTTGAAATGAAGTGAAAATGTAAAGCACTGAGGTTTTTGGCTCTTGATAGATATATATCGTACACACACAGATGTGTGTATATGTATGTATTTTTAAGTATTTTTTTAATAAAGGAGACTTCTGATTGTCTGGAAGAGTAATGAGATGTGAAAACAGTAAGCAACTGTTATGTAGTGGGCAGCTGGCTAGTGGAATTTAGTATGGCCTAATAGCACTTACGAATAAGCTTTCTCCTGAACAAGCTTTGTTTGTGTTTGTGTAAGTCATATAGTTTTGCCCACTGTCGGGTAAAATTCTGGACCCGGCAGTTTTGCTTTGTGGTGTGGCTTTATAGTGACTGACATGTTTAAAAGTAAAATTATTATTGGTAGCACTGTTGTTCTTCTGTTTCTTATTGGACGTAGTGATCAATTAAAACCTGAATCACTTAGGAGAAAAGCTGTTGTAGGTATAATGCAGTATATTGGACTAGATCACTTGTTATAATCCCAGATTTCTTAATTTAAGTAATGCTACAAAGGACTACCTATCTAATTTAGCTTTTTCTGCCCTTGAGATTAAATAAATTACACTCTTATCACAGAATTTGGAGTGCTGCATATAGTATGGTTTTGATAATATGATGTTGAGTTCAAGTTCTTCCTGTGACTTGTATCTGTGTAATGTATGACCAGATGCTTCATATGTTAACCTAGCATGCTACTAGAGTTACTGATTTCTGTGGATATTTTGTGTTTCTCAGCAATCCAAGCTAGAACAGGGGAGAGAACACATGAGCTTGACTCCTAGAAACTAATGGCAACATGAGACAAAACAACCAGTTCTGTAGCTTCTTTGAAAGTGTGGGGGTTACCCCCAGCCCATTCATTAATGGGATGGTGCAAAGATTTGGCCTTCTGTTCTTGTGTTCAGCATAACTGTGATAAATGTCATGTTAAAGCTCTAGGGTAAATATTCTTAGCTTTTACAGAATTGTTTTTGGGGGAAAGGGGAGACACATCTGTCTCTTGCAAGTCCTTCCCAGTTTCGCAAAGTGCTGAACTGAGCACAGTGACTGGGCAGTTAAGATTGCCTCCTCTTACGAGGCTCATAGCTAGAAACACTTTTGTTATCCTGTGGTCTTCCTTCTGCAGGTCTGACATGGGAGGAATGTAAACAACGCTGTCCTCCAAATGTGGTACCAGCCTGTCACAACTCTGAGGACACTGTCACTGTTTCAGGGCCTCTGGTGAGCATGGAACTGATACAGTGCATACCAGGATTGTGAGTGGGACCTGTGAAGTTCAGGTTTGAAGAAAGTGTGAAGCCTAATTAGCGTTCAGCTGCTTGCAGAGAGGAGCTGGATTGAAGTGGTGGAGTGGACATAATACTTTGTATGAACTTACACACTTAAATACTCTGTGAGAGGAAGTGATGTTAGTGCCTCAGTAAGATAGTAATAAAATACCTCTTATTTCCATGGGCATAGAGGAGGATAAATTATAAGACTGAGAAGGGCAATAACATTATCCCAGCTATGGCTCCCTTTAAATGGCAACTGATGAAGGGTATGGAGGGAGTACAGTAGCTCATACAGATCCCAGGTATTTTGTGAGCTTTTCTCTTAGTTCACTTCTGTTCCTCTCCTTAGGACTCTGTGAATGAGTTTGTAGCCACACTGAAGAGAGAGGGTGTGTTTGCAAAGGAGGTGCGCAGCGCCGGCGTCGCGTTTCACTCCTATTACATGGCATCGATTGCCCCAGCGCTGCTCAGTGCGCTGAAAAAGGTAACACTGCCCAGCTGGGGCTTGCGTGGCTTGTGCTCTGGCACCCGGGCTGACTATAGGTGATGCTGAGCTTAAGGGGACTGACTCCTTTCTTCAGAAGGAAGAGGAAGTCTCTTGAAGAGCATGTAGACCTTTGTGAGATCTAATGTTTGAAATCACTTGGCCTCAAGCAGAAGGATATCCTGAGCAATCAAGCTGGGAGAAATGACCTGCGAAAAGGAGAAACTGCTTGCTTTTGCCTATTGTATTGTTCTCTATTACTTGTAACTCTTTCTCCTGTCCTTCTTTCTTGACTGGCTGTAGGTCATTCCACACCCTAAACCTCGCTCAGCACGATGGATCAGTACATCTATCCCTGAATCTCAGTGGCAAAGTGATCTGGCTAGGAATTCCTCTGCAGAGTACCATGTGAACAACCTAGTGAATCCAGTGCTGTTCCACGAAGGTCTGAAGCATATTCCAGAGAATGCTGTTGTAGTAGAGATTGCTCCGCATGCCCTTTTACAGGTATCGTGTTTGATTGTTTCAGCATGATACCATATTGATAGTATCATGCTCCTGCAAGGAGGTTGAGGGTCTGAGGACTAGGGAATACTGCAGACTGCAACATCTTCTTCTTTTTTTTAACCCTAGTTCTGAGAACATTTGCTTCCTTCAGTACTTCTGAGCTTTTTCCCAGTTTTAATGTTTGGGTTTTTGTTTGTTTTTTTGTGGTTTTTTAGGGGGTGGTGTATGTTAATATTAACAATAAAAATAATAAATCGCTAAAACACTACCACTTCCTCATCCAGACATTCACATTACTGCCATTATTTGTTCCTATGCACTTCAGATAGCTGATAGTCAACTTTCTGGACTGCATAATGAGTAAGGAAAGCATTTCATTGTTTGGATCTAATGGAGAGTGTGTGCAAAAATTACAGTGGAGTGAGACATTCAAAAGACTTAACAGACCTTCTCTATGAAAAGAATCTGTTACCAACTGTACACTGAATTTGGGTTGAGGTTTTGTCTTAAAAGGTGGTAGACAGCAGTGGGATTTTCCTCTCTTATCCTAGACCAAGTAGTCTGAGACCACAGGAGCTTTCTTGCTTCTTAAACTCCTTTCCCTAATGAGATCAGGTCATTACTCCTTTCTCCCCACCCGATGAAAATTGATCCTCGTGGAATTAGCTCCATGGTAGAGAAGGTAGAACATGAGGTGCATTGGGAAATGCTCCACAGGATCAGTGGTGTGGTCTTGTCTCTGTCCCTTAAGTCTCAAGGACTGGTCTTCTTTATTTGGTCTGTGACACGCAAGAGAAGTCTTAGGAAGAATAGTAGTTACTCATGAATTAAGATAAATAGTTATACAGTGCTTCTGAGTTTCAATCCAGTGTATTTTTACTACATCATGTTAGTCTTATGCTTTGAAAGTGACTTGAAGGGAGAATCAGAGTACAGTTTTTAAATTGGGCAGATGTTTTTCTCGATAAAGAGACTATATGCCTCATGTTGAAATCATTGAACAATTTTGGACTCTAATGCCAGTGACTAAGACTTCATTGTCTGGGCTTGAGAGCGTTCTGGTTTTTCTTCCTTTCTTTTCTCATGTAAGAGAAAAGATCATGGGATCAAACTGAAGAGAAGATAAAAATTGGCTCAGGTGTTCAAGGCTGAGTTTTTTGGTCTAATAGCTCTTGCTTGAAAAATGCACTAGGATACTTCAGACTAGAAGGTGCTGCTCCTGGGAAGGGAGTGTGTGGGAGGCGTGAGAAGGTGACTTTGCAGTTCTTCAAGTGCAGGTTATGATTTCACTTCACAGTTTGCTTGGGAAAGGGATATTTGTGTTTTGGCAGAATTACAGTAACATTCTGTAGGTTCTGCTTTACCAGATGTGCAACAGCTCAGGTTGCTGGAAGGATACTCTTCCCTGTTAAAGTGATGTATGTTCCAGCAGCTAGCACAGGACTCTTGGCACAGATACATAAGTGGTTTGAGACCTAGAGAGAAAAATTCAGAGACAAAGTAGTAAGTAATGCCTTCCACCGGTGATTTATGGATTCTACTTGACCAGGCTATCTTGAGGAGAAGTTTGAAACCAACTTGCACCATTCTACCTTTGATGAAGAAAGAGCACAAAAATAATTTGGAGTTCTTCCTAACACAGATTGGAAAGATTCATTTAACTGGGTAAGGAGACTAGGGGAGGAGCGTGAGTGGGATAATGGGAGGGAATTCAGGTCTCTTCTCTAGTATGCATGTCTTCACATGGATTCAAATACTCCTCCAAGAAACCTTGAAAAAAAACCGGGATGTACATTTGTGCTTTACATACTTAGCATGCTCACTTGTGAAGTGCTTCCTTGGGTTAGAGACTGCTTGGGCTGGGAAGGTGCCTTCTAAAGACAAGTCTCATTTTAAAGGCCTAGGAACCCGGTACTAGCTTTTGGAAATAAACTTTGCATCTTGTAGACTGTTAATTACAAATTTGGCTGCAGTAAGTGTTCATGGTACATCTCAGACATGGAGTCTGAGACCAATTACTGCCTGAACTCTTAAGTATTATAACCAATTTTTTTTCCCCTACTTTTTCTTCCCGTTCCCTTGGTTCTTTTTGTCTTTCTAGGATAAATGTTCTTGGAAATAACTTGTTCCCATCTGTGGAATACCCTGTCCCTGTGGGAACACCTCTTATTTCTCCATACATCAAATGGGACCACAGTCAAGACTGGGATGTTCCGAAAGCTGAAGACTTTCCAGCAGGTTCCAGCAGCTCTGCATCTGCTTCAGTCTACAATATTGGTGTGTTGCTGGTTTGGGGTTCATTATTTGTTTGTCACTTTCCTGCTTTACCTGTGTGTTTCCTTTAGTAAAACTAAGAAAAGAATGCTCAAAACAGCATCCTTGAAGCCATCCTCTGAAGCTTAAATGTTTGGTTTGGACTGAAAAAAACCTGTATCTGTTTCTGAAATGGGATGGAGAGAACATGAACAGACCAGGAACCTCTGTTGCTTTAGACTAAGAGTAATTTTAAGATCTGCATGTTATCAGGCAGGATAGTTGGGGAAACTAGAACCTCTTCTAGACAATGAGGGGGAAAGACCTCTCTAATAGAGTGCTGTTACTATTTTTATTCTGCTCTTTATTTTTTGACAGATGTGAGTCCTGACTCTCCTGACCACTACTTGATTGGTCACTGCATTGATGGCAGAGTTTTGTACCCAGCAACTGGGTACCTAGTGCTGGCTTGGCGAACACTGGCACGGTCTCTTGGCATGGCCATGGAGCAAATGGCTGTTATGTTTGAAGATGTCACAATTCATCAGGCAACTATCCTTCCCAAAAAGGGTGAGTGAGGAGTGCTGGTATAACTGCACAACTGTGTAGTGAAGATGGAGGGAGTGGGAGAGAAGGAATGCATGGGAAAAGTGAGGAGGAATGCAGGAGAGAGGCTACAAAGAGGACTACAGCATGCCTGAGCAAAGGAATGGATTCATACAGCCAAGCAGTACATATTATGGTCATCTTTATTACGTGTTGTGAGCAGTGAGTCTAGAGATAGTGAAAGAAAAAGTTTTGCTTGAGGATGGTAGAAATAAATGACCTCACAATCCTGTCCTCCTCAATATTTCTTGCAGGATCAGTACAGCTGGAAGTAAGACTCATGCCTGCTTCCCACTGCTTTGAGGTGTCAGGAAATGGGAATCTGGCTGTGAGTGGTAAGTGAAGGAAGTATAAGTGTATATATGGTCTTAGTAAAGCCCATTATTTATAAGCAATGATAATGATTGTTCTTCTTGTTACTGTGCCCTTCAGGGAAGATTTCTCTCCTAGAAAACACTGCTCAGAAGAATTTCCATAACCAGCCTAATGGCTTTCAGAGTCAAGTAGACAGGAGCTCAAAGTCTAAACTCTTGAAAGAAGATGTTTATCAAGAGCTGCATCTGCGTGGATATAATTATGGGCCAACTTTCCAGGGTGTTCTAGAATGCAACAGTGAAGGTGAATTTCCTTTCAAAAGAAGCACAATGAGCCTGGATATTGTAATGATGACTATTTGATCTTTTAATTCCATTTGTAGTAATGGTTCACCTGACTGTGTCTTGTGAGGTAATTGTACTTGGTGTGATAAGGGAGAACAACCAAGAGTTCTAACAGAGCATTGGAAAAGCTGTTATCTCCAATGCAGAACTGACTGTTGGAGTTTACAGGGGAAGCTGGGTCCATACACCAAACTTGGCATTTAATAAGCAGTGACATTCTAGCATCTGATGAATGATGAAATAGTGAGCCTTTCTCTTCCTCTTCTGCAGCAAGTGCAGGGAAAGTTCTGTGGAATGGGAACTGGGTGACCTTCCTTGACACTCTGCTACATGTGCTGGTCTTCGCTGAGACTGGCCGCAGCCTGCGCTTACCCACGAGGATTCGCTCAGTGTGTATTGATCCCGTGCTGCATCAAGAGCAGGTGTGCCAATACAAGGACAATATAGAAGGTAACTTCTCTCATGCTTGAACTTTTGCTGGTTGGTTTGACTACTGTTTTGACTACTGGGTGAATGTGTGAATTCCGAAGTAGTAGGATGGACTTTGGAGGGCCCTCTTAGTCTCTAAGATACTCTGCAACTCTGTAACATCTCTGTGTAACAGCCTCACCTAGCATTGTTCACCAGATCACCTTGAACAAAACATTTTTTTGTTATGAAACTTACGTTTCTTTCCTGACTTTCAGCTTTTGAAGTTGTTGTGGACCACTGCCTTGATAGCCTTAAAGCAGGAGGTGTTCAGATCAATGGTCTTCATGCTTCTGTGGCACCACGACGACAACAGGAGCGGACACCTCCCACCCTGGAAAAATTCTGCTTTGTGCCCTACACTGAGAGCAGCTGTTTGTCTGCCAGTGCCCATCTTCATGCGTATCTGGAGCGCTGCAAAGGTAGGTGGGATTGGTGTCTTGTCATGCTAGGGGAATCTTCCAGCCTGAGAGAAGTGTCTGAGAGAAGCTGTTCATACTACTTCAGAACATCCAAGATACTAAGTGTTGGTCTCTGTAGAAGACACCAGCAAGGGTTCTCTGTATGACTGCTAGAAGCTAAAATCTAGTTCTGCCTGAGATCTCTAGGATGTAGGGAAGAGTAAAAAGCCATGAAGAGGGACATCTACCCTTCTCTAACAGTCAGGGACATCTACCCTTCTCTAACAGTCAGATGTGGTGTCAGAGGGCATTGACCCCTTCTGCAAGCAGAGAAGAACAAATCATCTTTAAGGAGAAATCCAACCTAGTTGCTTTAGACACTGACTGGAGAGCTAACTTGAGTCTTTAAGCTTGTTTTGTTTTTCCCTGTGAACTGCCAAGATAGGCAGGGTGACATTCATGTTCCCATTTGATTGTGGGCACATATCCAAACAGGGAAAATGATTTAGTGAGGCACACATCAAAACAATTATTTGGTATGAGAACAGAATAGGAGCAGTTCAGTCTGTTGTGAAACTGGTACCTAAATACAGTGGTTTTGGATGGAGAGACATCCACCAAACTCATCACCTTAAGTGCTTTTTCATCAAAGAGAAAAAAAAGTTACTTTTTTTTTTTAATTTTTACTCTAGTGGTGAATTTTGCTTCATCTTGAGACAGTAATTTTTTTTTTCATTCTATGTTGGTAAAGTGTCTTCATGTTTATACTTCTATTTGGCAGTAGATTTTAAAGATTTCTCTTTTTTTTTTCCTTAGTTTTCCCTAGCAGCATCCAAATACTGTCCCCAGAGGGTTTTTTCCAAGGTTGTAGTTGGGAGTATTTTGTTTTTTGTAATCCTGTTCCTGATCCTCAGTCAGGATGAACCTTTTGCCATCAGTTTATAAAGCAAAAAAGCATTTTAGTATTTTTGTATCTGCAGAAACTTAAAATTTTCCTCCACAGCTCCCTAAATCAATCAGAAATTTTCTGTTAGTTGCCCTCTTTCAATCAGTCTTAGCACAGGTAACTCTGTTGGTTTAGTTTGTTTTGCTGCAAAGCCTACTTGTTTGGGGCATGCAACTACTGCACAACACATAATCACGTAAATGTACAGAGGCTGCACTGGGTCTGTGTAGCTGGGCTAATGATAATAGGATGCTGTAATTTGTGATGCTGGTCAGGTGGTGTAGCAACTGGAGGCAAAGAGGAAAAGAAAAATTCTTGGAAAATCTTGCCTCTTCCTTTCATTTCTCCTTCTATTCCATAGGTCTGATCCAGAACTTACAGTCTAAGGTGGCAGTGCATGGGGTCAAATTAGTCATCCCTGGACTAGAAAGTGCAGTGGCTGCTACAGAGTCCTCACCCACACAGAAGGGCCTTCAGCATATCCTTGCTGAAATCTGCCGTCTGGAATTGAATGGAAACCTCCATTCTGAGCTGCAACAGGTTGTGATTCGAGAGAAAATGCACTTCCAGAATGACCCTCTTCTCAGTGGATTGCTAGATTCTGCAGAGTTGAAGACGTGCCTGGATGTGGCATTGGAGAACATGATCAGTCATAGGATGAAGATAGTAGAGGTTAGTTGGAAGCCTGGGATGGGACCGTAGCTGGCGTTTCTAGACCTTCCAGTAATCCGAGTACGTACTGCTGTTGTTCCAGCTATAATTCTGGATATCATTTCATGTTTTGATTTGGTTTGTCCTTTTCCTTCCCCTTTTTTTTTCTCACAGGCTAATGCAGGAAGTGGACAACTGTTCTCTCGTGTGAAAAGTATTCTGAATACCCAGCCCCTGTTGCAGGTCGACTATATTGCCACTGACCGTGCCCTGGAAAACCTTTCAGCTATTGAAACAGAGCTACAAGATGCTGGTGTTGTCTCTAGCCAGTGGGATCCATCTAGCCCTCCCTCTGGAAATCTGGACAATGCTGACCTGGTGGTATACAATTGTTCAACAAGTGTTTTAGTGAACACCACTGAAATACTCCCTAATTTGGCAGCTGCTGTGAAAGAAGGAGGGTTTGTTTTGCTACACACTCTTCTTAAGGGAGAAACTCTTGGAGAAATTGTTGGTTTCCTTACAAGCCCAGATCTGCAGCAGAAGCACAGCTTCCTGAATCAGGTAAGCCTCCTGGAAGGACAGATGCTTTCACCGTGGATAGTCTTGAGTCTGCTGCTTGCAGATGCTCTGATGGTGAATGCTGAGTAGGCGTTGCTTGCATGCCTTTCCATTGAGGCTGCAGAAATATCTAATAAACACGTCCTCAGAAGAGAGGACTTGCAAATTACTACATATTAAGTTGAGAGAGTAAACTGTAGGTTCAGTCAGGAAATCCTTTCTTAATGCACTGAAAATAATCCAATGTCTTTTGTATATCTGTCTAATCTGTATGAAAACACTGGCCAGGACAATTCCTTTATAGTTAAAATCACGTGCTGCATTGTTGGGTGGGGTACAGCTTTATCACTGTAGGATCCTGAAATGCTTTGATATCAGAATATCTCTCTTACTTTTGATACTACTTCTGGGCGTGAGATTTTACAAGCTAGTAATTTCTTCTAACATTAAAATGCTCCTAAAAGGAAGGCTTTTCTCTTGCATTTTTCTCTTCCTCTTTTCTTCCTTTCCTTCTCCCTACATTATCTGATCCCATAATGAGATACAGTAAAATAAGCCCTGAGAGGTTGCAGGAGGGAGAGAAGAGTCTCTGTATCTTCAAACCAGTATATCATGCAGATAAACTAATGCCAAAGCTGGCACAAGAGGAGGAGGGTGAATGGCAAGGGTGAGGGGGGGAACTGGGACATCACCTTCTCTTGGCAGCTGTTAGACCAAGCAGTAATGGAAAACTGCACCTCTACAGAACTTACCTATTTTTCCTGATTTGAGGAGATGCAGCCTGTCAGCTCTCTTCTTTTAGAATAAGAAGAAAGTAGCACTTCTAAGAGTTTGGGTTTTGTTTATAATTCTGGAGTGGGGTAGTTAGATTTTGAATTTTGCAATTGCATGGATTCTAGCCCTTCACTTCCTGCAGACATTTTTCAAGGGAATTTGAGAAGAAAGATTAAGTTCTTTGCTCTGCATCTTTCCCAGTAAACAGGGGGATGAAGAGAGGACACTGAGATGTTACTGGCACTGATAACAAAAAACATAGATCTGTCATTAGTATCAGTAGCCTGGTATTAGCAAATCCCTGGGAGAAGATACATTTCAGTTGAATGAACCTTCTCTGAAGAAAATGCTACAAGCCAGGCAAGAGTGGGCAGGACTAAATATAGTTCTCGAAGTTTTCTAGATGCGGACACTGTCCTTGGCTCTTGATGTAAGGGATCACACTGTAAAAAGCTTCTACTGGTCTGTGCCTGGAATATGAAAAGCAAATGGAGGCTTTTCTGAAATCCTGCAGTCATCTTTATTTCATTCAGATAGTGAATGATCTGTTAGATCAGAACACTTCAGATCCTTAAGTGTTTCTGGATATGCCATACATGCATTTTCATTCTTCTATTTTTCTGAAATGCCATTTCAATGTAACTTAGATATATGGGTGCTTCTTCCCTTGCTTCTCCCCATCTCTGTGCAGACAGGGCTTATGTGACATAGGGTAGACACGTTCAAATACCCTATGGGATTTGATGGCATGGTCAGTGCTCCGGTTTTTGCACACCTGCTAGTGTGCTAAGGCTGGTTCCCTAACCAGAACTTTGAGATACTTGTACTCCCACTTTTGGAAGATCCTTAAGGGAAGAAGGAGTAGTCTAGATGTGGATCAAACACTCTTATGTTAATCCAACATGTATTTGTACTGAGTCAATACAAAGCAAGTTTTCAAGAAAAAGCAAGAAAAACTGACTTTTGGCTTTGCTGTTAATTTGTTGCTTTACCTGATTTGACAGGCACAGTGGGAGGACTTATTCAACAAAGCTTCGTTGAATCTTGTTGCCATGAAGAAGTCATTCTTTGGCTCAGTTATTTTCCTGTGTCGTCGGCAAGCCCCTGTCAAAACACCCATTTTTCTGCCAGTAGATGAGATGAACTATAAGTGGGTTGAATCCTTAAAGGTGAGAATTCCTGGGTCCTAGGTATCTGAATTGCCAAATCATTATACTTTCTAAATGAGATATTTAGTAGTGTTAAAAGAGGAATGTGTGTTTGTGTTCA
Source organism: Platysteira castanea (assembly GCA_013397175.1). Classification (NCBI taxonomy): domain Eukaryota; kingdom Metazoa; phylum Chordata; class Aves; order Passeriformes; genus Platysteira; species Platysteira castanea. The sequence continues at coordinate 109,415 of VYXC01003316.1, forward strand.
GTTACTTTTAATTAAAATAGAACTTACTAATCTTTGCCAAGGATATGAGGGCTATTTTCTTCATGGTTCCTAGTAAAACAGTTTGGGGTTTGTCCTGTAGGAGGTCTTGGCTGACCCGTCAGAGCAGCCTGTGTGGTTGACTGCCACCAGTTGTGCAAACTCGGGAATTTTGGGAATGGTGAACTGCCTTCGCCTGGAAGCAGAAGGCCACCGAATCAGGTACGTGAGCGTGCCCTTGAGTCACATTTGGGAGACGAGATCTGTGTGTTAGTTTCTTCTCGGGCCTATAGCAAAACAAACAAAGCGACAACTCTTGTCTTCAGGTGTGTGTTCGTTTCCAACTTGAACCCTTCATCTGCTGTCCCACCCACGAGTCTTTCTTCCCTGGAGATGCAGAAGATTGTTCAGAAGGACCTGGTGATGAATGTGTATCGTGATGGGCAGTGGGGCTCCTTTAGGCATCTCCCACTGCAGCAAGGTACATCCTTTGAGATCTGAGGATCACTTGCAAGGCCTTGAACCTGAATGAAGTTTGAATAGAAAATAAGTAGCTATTGTTCCTACAGTTACCTTTTATTATTACTCTTAATGAACGATTTTGAGTTCTTCTGCTGCAGCTCAAAGTGAACAGTAGCACATTGTGGTGCCAGGCGGAGGGATAGGCTATTTAGGGCATCACTAGTATTGCAAAGGAAGAAAGGGCTTTCTGGATAGCAAATGGAGGAGGAGGTAGAAATTACACAAGGAATTTACTTGTTTTGGAAGGCATGTACCTTTGTTAATGTATGGAAGTTCTTATTGTTCTTTCTTCTGCAGCACAACCTCAGGAGCTGACAGAATATGCCTATGTAAATGTGCTGACTCGTGGGGATCTCTCATCTCTTCGCTGGATTGTCTCTCCACTTCGACACTTTCACACAACTAATCCCAATGTTTTACTCTGCAAAGTCTATTATGCATCTCTCAACTTCCGGGACATTATGCTGGCCACGGGGAAGCTTTCTCCAGATGCTATCCCTGGTGAGTTAGTTACACAAGAAGGAAACGTATTTATGTGTTGTTGTTCTAGAATTAATCTCTTGAATGTTAGTTATGCACTGGCTAGAGTGTATGCCAGTATGCCAGAAAGCATGCTTTTGAGAAGGAAGTACAGCTCTGCTGCAAGGCTGTACACCAAAAGCTTTCAAGTTCTACTTCCAGGTACAGTTCCATTTTTTTCATATGGCGCAATTAGTAAACCGTGCTCTGAGAAATGTTCCTTGCTGCATTGCATAGATACCAAGTGTGAGGTAAAACAAGTTGATGGAGGTTCTAGAGATGGGCATGGTAAATACCAAGGTGAGAATGTTGAAGTTTCCTGCTGCCATGCTGTTGGACATGCTTGGATATCAGGGAAGAAAAATGCACAATGAAATAATTTCATGTTTACTAAATGAGGGTGGTTTTATCTTGCTTCACAGTGAGTTAAGAATTAATGTAACATCTATGAAATTATTTTAAAAATACATTTAAGAGAGAAGGGGTGGAACCTGTAAAAATGTAGTTCATTGGGAGATTCTTGTGGATGATTTGAGTAGGGCTACATTCCCCTTCATCACTGAACCACCTGGCATAATGGTAGGTGCCCCTGCCCACGGCAGAAGGTTGGAAGTAGATGATCTATAAGGTCCCTTCTAACACAAACCATTTTATGATTCTATGACTGATATAAGTGTCTGCCTAAAATGTGACTTCGCAAAAATTCATATTTCACTGTATATTTTTGTGGTGGTCATCCTTTCCTAGTTTATGTATCATTCTTTTTCAGAGGGACAGAATTGCCTCTGAAACAAGATGTTTGCATGAAATTTCTCGGATGAAAACTGGAAACTTAAGCAATATCATCAAGGATAAATACTTAAGATTTAATGAGACCAAGTTCTTTTTCCGCCACTCTTGGAGTGAGACATTAGCTATGGCAACTTACAAACTGTGTACAGAATAGACAAATCCCAGCTCTCTTCCTGTCTCTGGGGTTTAGACTTTCAGGGACTTCTGCTGTAGTAAAGGAATTTTAGGAGAGAATTTTTTTATTTTTTTTTTTTTTTGTAAAAGGTGTTAATGTTCTTTCAGGTAACTGGGCTTTGCAGCAGTGCATGCTGGGCATGGAGTTCTCAGGACGGGACCTGGCTGGAAGAAGAGTGATGGGATTGCTGCCAGCAAAGGGGCTGGCCACAGTGGTAGACTGTGACAAGAAGTTTCTGTGGGAGGTGCCTGAAAACTGGTAGGTCAACTTCTGTTTTCTGGTTAAGATTTGCCTTCCTGTCTCAGTCTGATGACAGCCCTGATCAAACCTGAGTGCTGCACAATGGGTAGATTCCCCTCTGGGAAATGTTAACAGGGCTGTAGTGTCCCAAGCAACTGTAGGATTTTGTGTTAGATTCACTGCAGGAGTTCAGCACTAGTTTTTGTACAGTGGCTTGCACAAGGTTCTCATCTTTTTTGGGCTCTTAGCTTCATGTGTTTCAGTATACACTGGGATATCAGTGTTGGTTATGTTACTGGTTAGTTACTGAAATATTTTTGCAGAACAATGAAACTTGGCTGTGCTTGGCAGCTGTGGTAGTCTGCTGTAGGATTGACAACCACTTACACTTTCTGATCTATCTCAGCAGCTTAACCTTTCTGTTGCAGAAAGGCAGATTTCATCAGGAGAATCTAGTAGTCTTTTCCAAGGCTAAAGATATCTCTTCCACTCTGCTCCTTAGGACTCTAGAAGAAGCAGCTTCAGTGCCTGTGGTTTATGCCACTGCCTATTATGCTTTGGTGGTTCGAGGTGGTATGAAGAAGGGTGAGAGTGTCCTTATTCACTCTGGCTCAGGAGGTGTGGGCCAAGCAGCCATTGCCATTGCCCTCAGCATGGGTTGCCGTGTCTTTGCTACTGTGGGTGAGTACTGAGGGCCCAAAGTCAGGGGGAGAAATAGATTATAGATAATAAATAGAGGAAGCATGTGTGTGCACACACATACATATATAAAAATATATACCTATTTAGGTATATACTTATTCCCCCCAGTATGATCTGCTGTAGCTTTGATCTACTTTCCAGGCTGAGAACAGGATACATGGTAAATACAGCTACTGACTCTGTGCTTGAAAATTCCACAGCACAGTCAAATTTATCTACCTCTGTACACTATATAATCAAAAGTATGGTAAAAGATCACAGCCTCCTCATTTTAAATTTAGTAATATGAATCCAATGCCTGTCCATTGAAAGGCTCTGATCTGTTTCTGGTCCTTGCTCTATCTCATAAATGTGCAGGAGCAACCAGACAGGCTTTGTCCTAAGGTCTGACATCTTGAGAGACTGACAGCTTGGAGATGGCTTCTCAGACTTACAGTCCTTGGGGGAAAGATGTGCAGCAGAAAATGGGCTGTTTCATCATAAAAATTGTATTAGTGACATCTTTCAACCTGTCTTCTGCTTCCAGGTTCCACTGAGAAACGTGAGTATCTCCAAGCAAGATTCCCACAGCTAGATGCTAATAGCTTTGCCAGCTCCAGAGATACTACCTTTGAGCAACACATACTTCGAGTTACCAATGGGAAAGGTGAAGTTCAAGAAATATTTTTCCTTTTTTTGTCAGCTATGCCACATTATGCAGTTGTACATTCTAAAGATGGTATGAGTCACTTGAAGACAGGGTTAGGCTCTCAGCAGAGTTGAGTTTAAGTAGTTGCTTCTCCTTTCATTGCAGGTGTCAACCTTGTGTTAAATTCCTTGGCAGAAGAGAAGCTCCAAGCCAGTTTGCGTTGTCTTGCTCGACATGGACGCTTCTTGGAAATAGGCAAATTTGATCTATCTAACAACAGTCATCTTGGTAAGATGGGGCATTGGGAAATGCCTCTCATTAGGTTCTAGCTGCTGCCCAGCACCCTCGGGTCCCTTTCTGCATGGCAGCTCTCCAGCCTCCCCAAAATTTACACTTGTGTCTGGTGTTACTTGGTCTCAGCTGCACAACTGGCATTTGTTAAATCTTATATCATTGATGATTGCTCAGTGTTCCAGTCTATCCAGACCCCTCTGCAAGGCCTCTTGTCCGTCAAGGCAGTCAACAGCATCTACCAATTTTGAAGGCACAGAGGGCAAGATTAACCTGATTTCTCTTGGATGGGAAAAAATTTTTGAATGTTACATGGTGATGTGTTAGTGAAAAATTATGACTGTGTTCTCCTGTTGTAGAATAATTGCAGGTCGTGTCGACAGTCTGCTTCCTTATTCTAATTAAATTTCAAAAAGATCCTGTCATGTTGGAAAACCTTGCTATGAGGAAGAGTCTCCTGTGGAGATAGACATGATGTATGTAGGATTCTAGCTCCCCTGTGACTCTAACTCAGCTGTCACTAGACAAAAAACCCATCCTTTTTAATGTCAGACTGACCATGATACAGCTTGTCCTCTCAATACATAATTTTTGGGAGGGGAGTTTCTGTGAAACTGGTCTGTTTGTAAGAGAACAATGTAATGAATATAGCTTTTGGGGAGTATATGCAAGAATGAGTTTGGAAAATGTAGAATTCAAGCATCCGATTGCTTTACTCCTGTGAACTACCCAGAAATGTTTCTAAAGCAGAGGATAGGCTCCATTTTGAAATGTCAGCAGCATCAGGTCATAACCAAGTTGCTTTTTCTAGGAATGGCTCTCTTCCTCAAGAATGTGGCATTTCACGGGATCCTACTAGATTCAATATTCGATGAGGGAAACCAAGAGTGGGAACTAGTATCAGAGTTGTTGAAGAAAGGCATAAAAGATGGTGTAGTAAAGCCCCTGAGGAGTACAGTCTTCAACAAAGAAGAGGTAGAAGCTGCCTTCAGATTCATGGCACAAGGAAAACATATTGGCAAAGTTATGATCAAGGTAATGAGATAATGATTTTGATTCTCTTCTGCATCTGGCTGTCCTCTGGTGACTATTGGATATTTTGATCCATTTTGAGTTGAAGTTCTGTGAGTAGGGCAGCACAGGGTCAGTTTTTTCTGCTGACACCGTCACAATTATAACTGTCAAGTCTGGCACTGATTCTGCAAGGTTCATTCCCATTGACTGGAGGGAGCATAGCATGGAAAGATAAAAGAAGCAGAGATGCATTATGTATCTGATTGTAACTACTTTTTTTTTCTTTTTTTTTTTTTCCTTTTCTCTTTGTGTGTGTGTGTGTGTGTGTGTTTTGTTTGTGGTTTTTTTGGTTGGTTGGTTGGGGTTTTTTTCTGTGGGGGGAAGGTCCAAGAAGAGGAAAAGGAGTATCCTTTAAGAAAGTCTGAACCAGTTAAAATCTCCGCAATTTCCCGAACCTCCTGTCCACCTACCAAGTCTTACATCATCACAGGGGGCCTAGGAGGATTTGGGCTCGAGTTGGCACAGTGGCTAGTTGAGAGAGGAGCACAGAAAATTATACTGACGTCTCGTTCTGGCATACGAACTGGTAAGCAAAAATTGTAAGGGAACAGGGAACATGACTGCCTTTCAAGAGACCTCAGTTTGTAGTTTCTCTGCATTTTTAAGCGTCCCATTGGTGACTAATAATGGCTTAATCTCTTTTCTCTCCTTTCCTGTATTATCTCACTTCAAACAAGATGTTGTCTCCTTCGTTGTAAAGTAGGAACTATCTTTTAGCTTGACCTTTTTTCCCAACTACTACTTTCCCCCTTTTATGCTTCCTAATGCTATCAACCCATTTTCTCTCTTATACAGGATTTTTTCTCTAGCCTTTCTTTTACCTTAATGCCCTCTGCAAAGTCTGCCTACCTCATGGACTTGTCTACTGGCTGTAGCATGTTTGGATCACATGCCACAAGGAAGGGCCTAAAAAGTCCTTGTTAAAGATACTTTGTCCCTCAGGTTACACATGTAAGCTCACTCTTGCTCCTTAGACAGCTCGTCTGTAAAGATGGACCTTACTATCTGATAACATCCATGAACATTTTTACTCAGATTTAAGGTGTTAGTTTGATTACAGATGCAGCATTGAGATTTCTTATCCGTGATAAGTCTTCAGTATTTCTTCATACAAATTTAGTCATAACACAGCTTCTCTCTTGTCTCTGCAGGTTTCTTCTTTCTTTTGGCAAGTTCACAATCATGCCACTTGTGTGTACAAACACATAGATCAAATACTTCTTCTCAAGTTTTGGCAGTGCTACTATAGTCTGTTGTTTTGCTATAATCTAGACAATCTTTCCAATCTCAGTACCCAAATTTTTGTTCATTTCTCTACACAGTTGTATTTTTCCTTCCTTCCCCCCGCCACCACTCCAGCCCTTAGGGTCTCCCGATGTGTTCTCCACTTCCTCTATTTAGAATATTTCTGAAATTCAAGTGATTTCTTGTTACTGTTCAGATTTTGTCCAATTTTTGTCTTGTAGCCGAATCAGGAATTATTTAGCTATTCAGTCCCTATCTAGTCAGAAAAGCACAAAGGAGCAGGTTAACCAAAGCCTTATGGTTCAGATGCTTCATCCCAGACACTGTCCACCTTTATTTTTTTTCTAGGCTACCAGGCTAAACGTGTTCAAGAGTGGAAGGCACTGGGAATCAAAGTGTTGGTATCTACCAGTGATATTGGAACACTAGAAGGAACACAGCAATTGATAGAAGAAGCTTTGCAGCTTGGACCAGTTGGAGGCATCTTTAATTTGGCTGTGGTAAGTGACAAAAATGCTCAGGACTTGTAAGAAGCAACATCCTTTCAAGTGACTTTTTTACGGAAGGCAGTCAGGCTTCATTCCATTTTAGTTGAGTTCTCTGTGTTTCAAAGGACACTATGCCTTGGTCTTACCTGGTGACTAAAGGCTTCTGGGTCTGTTCCCTTCTGGGTCTGACCCGAGAAGGAACAGTATTTGGCCAGTGAGTTCAGTTCTGTGGTAAGACAAATGTTGCCCTAGACGCCTGTGGACAAGATAAATCCCATGTTAAACTTGCCAGAATTTCTGCAGTATCAATACTGAAAAAATACTGAAAAAAGCAGACTTGGCAAAAGCCATGTTGTCATATTTTGGGATATTCAGGATATGTCTGTACTGTGAAGTTACAAAAATACATTGCGTAGTGATATGCTCTCCTATCTCAAGCCATGTGGCATATTTAAACAGAGAAACTGGAGATACTGAAACTACACTTTCTCTTTTAATCCTTCTCCCCACCCCCCACAGGTCCTTAGAGATGGCATGATTGAAAATCAGACCCCAGAATTATTCTGGGAGGTCAGCAAGCCCAAGTATTCAGGCACCCTGCATTTGGATTGGTAAGTGTCTGTAGACGGGACAAATCAGAACTGCTTTAAGGTCACACAACTGATCAAACTTCAGTCATTTTAGTCTTGTACTAGCCTTCGATGGTAATACAATTAGCATGTTTTTCTGATGAGGTTTCTCTCTCCTGCTCTGCTCCAAGGGTGACTCGTAAGAAGTGTCCAGACCTGGACTATTTTGTTGTGTTCTCCTCTGTAAGCTGTGGAAGAGGAAATGCTGGGCAAAGTAATTACGGCTTTGCCAATTCCACCATGGAGCGTATCTGTGAGCAGCGACAGCACGATGGACTCCCAGGTAAGATGGCTTTACTCACTGCACAGTATAAACTCTCTCGTCAAGCATCCGGATGAGGAGCAGCTCATATCTGGACTTATCTGGAGTGATCAAGTATGTCGAAGGCTGTTTTCCTCTCCTAGGTGTTGCCCTGAGTCATTCATGTGTGAATGAATACTGACCATCTAACAGTACAAGGGAAATGCAGGCACAGCAAGACTTAGCACAGCTGCTTAAGTCCCTTTTTTATTACCTCACTCTTGTTGCTGCTGTGTGCTTTAGTTACCTGCTGAGTGTGTTCTTCTCATTTCTCCTCCAGGCCTGGCGATCCAGTGGGGAGCCATTGGTGATGTGGGTATCTTGCTGAAGACAATGGGAAACAAAGACATTGTGGTGGGGGGAACGATTCCCCAACAAATCAGCTCATGCCTGGAGGTGCTCGATGTCTTCCTGAATCAACCTCATCCTGTCATGTCCAGTTTTGTCCTAGCAGAGAAGGTCTCAGTGAAAGCTGAGGGAGGTAGTCAGCGGGATCTTGTAGAAGCTGTTGCTCACATCCTGGGTAAGTGCTGTCACTCAAGCTCTACTGGGCAGTGTCTGCTCTCTCAATACTTTTGGAAAGCAGGTAGTGCTGCTGTAGGTGCTCTGTTCAGCATCTCTTCCCCATCTCCTGTGGTGTGGGTATGTTACTGTTGTGAGACTGTTTGATTTTTTTTTTCCTTCCTTTACACTGCTTCCTCTCTCAAATAATGACTTTGTTTCTTGTATGGGTTTTTCTCTGTTACTGTGTTTACATAGATATGTATATATACTCCAGTGTCTTGGGTTTTATTTAGAGTGAACTGGTACCTTTCTCCAAAAGGAGAATCAACAGGAACAGCCCCCAAGAGCAAAATTCTGAGGCAGCACATAATAGAACTAACTTTCAGAGTACTATTCTAGCTTTCAAACATTCATCTTGGTATGTCCCCATGCCACAAAAAGTAGTTTTTCTCTACTTGCTGTCTAACTGGTAGTGTATTCACTTACCAGCTCTGTCTGTCATCCCATGTGAACATCTAGTAACCGTAGCTTAACTATGCATTACAGGTATCATGTCCTTCTGTCTGTCTTGAACCTGCTTTCTTTTACCATCGTGTCTCTTATTTTTGTGTGGGTAGTGAATATATCTACTATGTCCCACTTCAGTTGTCTCTTTTGCAGACAGAACTGTCTATTGATCCTTTGTTTTTACCAAAAAAGGTGCTGATAAATGAAAGACAGTCTCCTGAGTGTTACTTAAGGAGTTGTTTGCAGCTAACTGACAGCAAATCTGACCTCTCAGAGCAGATGTGGCTTTTAGAAGTCATAGGAAAGTGTCTGGGAAATCGCACCAGCTGTAGGGTTAGTTTGGAAGAAGAGAGTATGAAAGCAACAACGGGAGGAGCTAGTAATGAAGCCTAATAGTGGGAAGGGTGGCAACGTGGGGCAGCACAAGGTGGAGGAGGGGACAAAGAGCTGTAGATGCAGGTGTTACTTTGAGAGGCCTTTTATGGGTAAGGAAAGGGTGAGAGACTGAACAGTGTGAAAATTAAAGGGGAAAAAGCAATGAAGCCTAAACGTATCACCTCCTCCTCCAGTGTGATAGACATCAAGTGTTGCAATCAACCATCACTGACACTGAGAACTTTCATCTCGTTACAGCTGAGGATTAGTTGCGTTAGGTCTAGGACTGCAGTTTCAATTAGAGCCTCCAGTGTGTGAAATCTGTCTAGCTGACTGGCTGTTCTATATTTGGTCTAGAGCTGATGTGAAAATATTCACAGCTACTTAGTTGGGACTGATGTATCCCCTGTCATAAATCTGTGCACATTTAATATGTACTCTAAATACCAGATGCCATATGACAAGGTGGGGGTTGTAGAAGAGGTGACTTAAGAAAGTATTAGATGATCCTGGAAGGTAAACTGCAGCTCTGTAGCTGCAGTTTATTGAGATTTTAGGAGAAGAAATAAAGTGGAGAAGGCTGCTAGAGAGGCCTAAAACTGAAAAGGAAATGGCCTTTTGCTAGTATGCTGTTTTGTTTGCAGGGGTCCGTGATGTGAGTAGTCTGAATGCTGAGAGTTCCTTGGCTGACTTGGGCTTGGATTCCTTGATGGGTGTGGAGGTGCGCCAGACGCTGGAGAGAGACTATGACATCATTATGACCATGAGAGAAATCCGACTCCTTACGATCAACAAACTGCGGGAACTTTCTTCCAAGTCCAGGACAGCAGAGGGTAGAGTGTCTGGATTAGGATTGCTACCAGTCGCCTGAGTCCAAATAATTAAACTCCCAATCTGTTGCTTTCATCTCTAGTGACATAAACCTCTATCAGATCATGAAGTAAAGTTATAATTGAATAGCTCTGAAGTGACAGACATGTCACAGAAGTGTATTGACCACTGGGACAGGCCCATCATTTCTAGGGGCAGGGCATATGAGCAAGTGTGACAGCTGCTTTCTTGCTTGGCTAGCAGCTGCATGCATGAGTACTCTTTTGCAACTATGTGTGGGATGCAGTTTGAGACCTTTTACTTGTCTGGGGAATGAACAATGTAATGTCATGCTTACAGGTAGCTAAAAGCACATGCAGTTGCTGCAGAGCAGCTGACAGTTGGAAGATCCCTGTGTCTGTGACCTGACGATGTAGTGAGGCAATCTAGAGGGAGGCTAATCTAGAGCAGCCTTTAGGTTGTCTGTTAGGACCTTGGCTACATGACCAAGACTGACCCCGAAGCTAATTGGGTTTATCTGGTGTGCTTTCCTTCAAAGAGCTGAAGTCATCCCCACTGGTGAAGGCAGGCCCAGGCGAACCTCCAAAACTAGATTTGAACAACTTACTGGTGAACCCAGAAGGGCCAACGATCACTCGTCTCAATGATGTTCAGAGCATGGAGCGCCCTCTTTTCCTCGTTCACCCCATTGAAGGATCCACTGCAGTTTTCTACACTCTGGCATCCAAGCTTCACATGCCCTGCTATGGGTTCCAGTGCACAAAAGGTATCTCAGTTCTTCAGCATCTTGAATTTACAAACAAAACATTCTGAACTGTAGTTGCTTATAGAGAGGGCTTTGTTTCTAGACTATTAAACTTGGAGGAACAAGTATCAGGCCTATTAGTCTGCATAGGGTCATGTCAAACATCTCCAGGTATCAAGAGGAATAATAAATTAGATTGAAGAGTTTATATATGCATAAGTCAAAGCATCCTATTCAACCTGTCCTTGGAAAGCAGGAATATTACTTGTCCTAAGTGCAAGTTATTAACCATAATTTAGTAATTTACCTGCAAAGTAACCTGGATGTTTCCATCAGGGTTGTTTCTGAGTGCATGAAAACGTATTTGTCTCTGCCAGTCTTTTCACTAGTCTGTTTCTAACTCACTTCCATGTTCTAGCTGCTCCCTTGGACAGCGTCCAAAGCCTGGCAACCTATTACATTGATTGCATGAAGCAGATACAGCCTGAAGGACCTTACCGCATTGCTGGATACTCCTTTGGTGCCTGTGTAGCCTTTGAAATGTGCTCCCAACTGCAAGCACAACAAAATGCTTCCCATGGATTCAACAGTTTATTCCTTTTTGATGGGTCTCATTCCTTTGTGGCAGCATATACCCAGGTAAGGGGCACAAAGAGAATCTTCTTTCTGGAGACCATCCTCTCTCATCAGGGCTCATTTTTCTCAGAGCTTACTATTCTAGATATGAATAATCTGAAAAGCTGACAGACTTTTATTCACAGGGATTTTGGAAGACAGCTGTAGAGAGTGGATGCTTAGAAATGGCTGAAGGGTAGAAGCACATGAGAGATGGTCTTCATTAAATGACAAGAGCTCAGGCACAAATGTTGCTCTTGCTATGATAAAGCATAACATTAGTATGTCTTCTGGAAGATCCTGGTGCCTGCAAGTCAAGATCCTCTTGTAGTGGTGTGAGGAAACCTTGCTTAAGGCTTCCCTTTCATTTTCATTGTACTTTAGAGAATACTAGGCTCTTGGCAATTGCCACCTGGGGATTTGCTTTCTTAGCTGTCCTCAAGGGATGTCCCCCCTTCCTTTTTTCCCCAGTTTACAACTTTGGTTCTGTAATTGTTTTTATCTGACTTTTAACGTCAGGCACATCCCTCTCACGTTCACATTGTATTCTTCTCCTTTCCAGAGCTACAGAGCCAAACTGACCCAAGGAAATGAGGCTGCACTGGAGACCGAAGCATTGTGTGTCTTTGTTCAGCAATTTACGGGCATTGAATACAATAAGGTACTGTTTCTTATTTTCAAGATCTATATGTCTTTATATTGCACAAGAGGACTGTGGTTTTTTGTTTAATGGGGATGGATTCTCAGCTGTTGAGATTAATGTAGGAAAAAAAATGTTTATATTTCCAGCTGCTGGAGGTTCTTCTGCCCCTGAAAGATCTGGAGGCTCGTGTGAATGCTGCTGTAGACCTAATAACTGAGATTCATACAAACATCAATCGTGAAGCACTCAGCTTTGCTGCTACTTCATTTTACCATAAACTGAAGGCTGCTGACAAATACATACCAGACTCCAAGTATCATGGGAACGTGACACTGATGCGGGCAAAGTCTCGCAATGAATACGAGGAAGGTCTAGGTACAGACTACAAACTCTCAGAGGTCAGTCTCAGGCCCACTGGTGATTGTTGAATTTCTCCTGGTATTTGGGGAAGCCAAAGAAAAGCATGGGAAATCATCCTTACTGAGGAAAAAAGGTCAAAACCAACTTGAAAGAAATTATTGTTCTGCAGCTGTTGTGCTCTAACAAGAATTAGAAGTCTCTAAAAGCAAATGAGTTTATTGGTTCCAGGCATTTCCTGTGGGTAGTGAGGCCCAGAAATTCTTGCTGGTGTATAGGATAAGTGTTTTCTATAGCGGATTCTTGCAGCTCTCGAGAATGACTTTGGATAATAACAATGTTAAAAGAGAGCAACTTTCAGTCTCTTTTCACTGTAGACCCTAAAGTTAGTCCACTGAATGAGGGCACCCTTCTGAAGAGCAGGTGTCAGTCTTCTGACAATAAAGGCAGCTTTTTCTCAGTTGCCTTTTTTCCACTTAGAAGCTAGTAGTTAGAAGTGGGTTTCTTGTGGGCTAAAAAAAGTTGGGGTTTGGCCCGTAGTCCAGATAAGGTCACTGTTCTTTAGCCCCTGCTCACGTACAAGGGTTAAGTTGGTGCAAATACCAGGGAAAAAGGAAGTGATTTTCAGAATTCCCTTCCTGCTTCTGGCATCTCATATCCCTTCAAACATCTAATTTAGTCATTATTGATTCCAGGCTAACTTATATGTTATTAAAGTTACATCATGACCTTAAAGGGAGATTTCTGTTGATGGTAGAAAGATGGGGGGGGGGTGGGTGTTTATTTGGTTTACTTAAGAGCTTGGAAGTAGCTACTTCTATCATTCATTATTTGATACTGTAGGTAAATGATTTTTTCAGTACTAGGTTGGTTAACTTCTTCCTAGCTTATACTTGAGTGGGTCACCTGTCAGGCTGCCAAACTATTGTGCTTTAAAACACTGGTTCCAAACAGTGCCCCACAGCTGATCTGTGAAAATGTATCGGAGGAACTGGTGCTGTTTTTAACTGAGTTTGATAGAGACAGTGGTCTGAATTATGAGTAACTTAGAAGACTGACAAACCCAAAGTGGCTAGATGACTAGCTGGTTGTAAATTGTGAATGAAAAGGTTTTCTGTTTTGTACTTATGCAGGTATGTGATGGAAAAGTATCTGTCCACGTTATTGAAGGGGATCACCGCACCTTGCTGGAGGGAGATGGCGTTGAATCAATTATTGGGATCATCCACAGCTCACTGGCAGAGCCACGTGTCAGTGTCAGAGAGGGTTAACTTCTCCTTACTCACTGTCAATGATGAAGAAAATGCCAACAACATTCCTAGTTATGACAGACCCCAAGGAACTCTGCCTGTTATTCAACATCTCATCTGCTCTGCTGCCAGAACTGGGAAGTCCAGCTGGACTCAATTGGTCTTCTTCTATCTCTTTCTTGCTTATCTTTTCCTTTCCCAACTTCTTTGGGTTCTATCTCCTTCCTTTCCTATGGCTGTCTTTCCCCCTAGTCTCCCTGTCCATGTTAACTGTAGTGCTGTGACTCTGTCACTGTGCACTGCAGTGAGGGTTCCCCACAGACGGTTGCTTCCTACACCCTTGGCAGTATGAAAAACAAATTTAGGAGTAGATTTCTTGTGCTTTATATTGTTTTTGTCTTAACAGTATTCCAAAGGGTATGTGATAGCATTTGTTGACCAAGCCTAGTAAACAGGGAGAGGAGAGGAGCTGCAGCTGATTTTGGAGATACTTTTTGTCTGTGAAGAATCTGTCTGCAGTTTAGGTCAGAAAGAGAATTCCGTTGAGGGTTTTGTAACTATATTTTTTAATTTGCTATATTCTAAGTATTTATTGTGTCAAACCAGGGACTTCTTACTTGGTTTTAATTTATCGTGGGTTATAGGAGAAAAGAAACATCCCTTTCTGGAGGGGAAGGTTTATTCTACAAGGGAAAGTTGCCCATTTGTTAAACCAATTGCATCTCTGAAATAATCTGGTTTCTTGTTTGTATTGTTTCTTTTCTTTCTCTCACTGCCCTGCTCTTTTCAGAAAGGTATAGGTAGAAGGAAGGGTTCTTATCATCATCATCAGAGATCATCCTCTTCAGAGGAGAGAGGGGCCTGGGGGGGATAGCGTGGATGGTTTGACAGATGCTGCTGTATTGAACAGCCTGAACTTGGGCGTGATAAAAACAGGCAAAGCTGTCCCTAGGCAGGTACTTTGTGCAAGGTTCTGTGGCCTGCTGTATCAGAACCTTAGTAAAGCATTAAGATTATTACTTTACCTTATTCCCTCTCACTTCCAGTCTCGCCACCCAATGAAAAATTTGGAATGGGGAGGGCAGGGAATAGAATTCTTTAACAATAACTGAAAAAATCCTCCCACCCCTGCTCTCCCATAATCAAAGCTCAGGCAAACATACAAGTATCTACCCAAAGCCCCTATATATTTTATTTAGCACAGGGTTTGCTTAAGCCTCGTGTATTCATTTCCTTTCAGTTATGAGACTGGAAATCCCACATAAGTTAGCTAAGTAATCAGTTTGATGGTCTGATTTAAAATACAGTACCTTTTTAAAGGAAATTTGCATAAAATTCAATTGAAAAATTTCTTGCCTTTGCTATGCTGGATCTGTCCTTTCCGAAATCAGTAAATCCTTGCTACACTTATGATACAGAGGAGACCTGGGTAGCAGCAAAGCACCAACTAGGATGAGCTGTTGTGCTTCTCGGAACTGCTGTAAAACCCCGGTTCTCTCCATCTTCGTCCCCCAGTGAAGTATCCTGGTAGCTGACAGGATACAGGAGCATTCCAGTGATGGGAACAGATGGCTCTTCACTGCAGGTTCTGACCTAGTGTCTTTTGCTTATACCACCCTCTGTTGATAGTGGCTGGGGTTAACTGGTTTTAGTTTTATAAAGTATTTCTTTTGTGAAATCTGAAATAAAACAACATAATGTCAGCTTAAACCATTTTGAAATGTCTTGTTCATTTTTTTTTTCCTATTAGTTAATACCTTTTGGTCTGAAAAGTGTCTTTTTGGCTTTCCTAGTATTAAACAGAATTCACCCCTGTTTGGCTTTTGAATTATTTTCTACCACCATTTCTCATGTTTCACCTGGAATCTCTCACTTTCTTGGTATAAAGCAAAAACTGCTGCTGACAGATCTGATTTGTAGTCTGTGGAAATAATAATAATAATGAAGGCTTAGTATTCTGATGTTGCCTTTCCCTAGGCTTAAAATTAAAGGCCAAACATGGTTAGAGGGAGAGGATAAAAGGGTTTTACCTCAGTATTTATTTAAGCATCCTCAGGTGCACCACATCCAGGTAGAATGCACTGAAAAGCACCCCAGGACGCACACCGAAAATGCACAATGATTCACATCTGCAGTTACAGACCCTGCACATTAGCACATCTCTCCAGGGTTTCCTGAGGAGAGGTTCAAGAGAAGCCCCCGTCCTGAAGAACCTTCCCCCTGGAGGGGCCTGTCTTGGTTGACAGAATGTGCTCTGGACAGGACCTTGGTGTCGGGGCTCTCTGACCCCCAGCTGCGAGGCTTCCAAGATGTTTGGTCTCCTGGCTTAAGGAACTTTGGGTCTAAGCTGGTTATCAGGCTTAGGGAATTACAAGTATTTGGGCTAAAAGCACTAAGGGTACATAAAAGCTGCATAAAAGGGTATATAAGAGGGGTATATGAAAAAGCAAAAAATCATCATGGCATTACTGAAGCATGGCTTCTTGTTGCCATGATTTTTTAGATACAATCAATTTACAACCACAATATTCAAGTGGAAACTCTTAGATGGGCTCTTATTTGCAGTATTGGACAAGCCATTAATACTCCTGCCTCAGTTTCCCCATCTGTAAAATGGGACAATAGAGTCTACCTCAGGGTCTCTCTGAGGGTTAGATAGGCAATGGGTATAAATGCTCTGAAGTTTTAGGTATGCTGTCTAAGTGTTAGACAGTAACAGAAGGAGGAAAGTGTGTGATGTGGGAGGGATACTGGATACTGACACTGGAGTTGCTACGTGAACAGCGTGCACACCGTGGGACTTCATCTTCTGCACACTGTCCCTGCACCTACTGGCATAGGCTACTACATAAAACAAAACAAATGGGGACTAGATGGTTTGGTATAACTACTGGCAGTTGCAGTGAGCCTGAAAAAAAGAGGTGAAAGAATCCTACTTGTGTTGGTTATATTTAAAACTGGAAGGAAAAAGAAAGGAGTGATTAAACTTAAAGCAAACAGGTACAATAGTTCTGTGCTAAAGTGTGTAACTTACCTGGATGGGGTGTGTGGAGGGAGCAAGGACTAATGCTGTCCTATCTGCTGAAGCAGGAGTTTGACGAGTTCCCTGTATAAACAAATATATTAAACCATATGTATGGTTTAATCTAAGCAAAGCTTGAAGATACTGTTTTAATCATAGAAGTTGCTTAAGAATTACAGCTTATATGCTGTCAGTGTGCTTGTGGTTATTTGAAAAGCAGAAGGTCATTTTGTTTAGGGCTTTTTCCCCCCATAATTATCTAACTATGAACTGCTGCCATGTAATCCATTCTATAACTGGCTGCTGAATACAGTGTGCCAAAAATAAAAAACCTTATTAGTGCTGGTATTGCTTGTTGTTTTTCTGTAGCCCTTCACATTAGAGGTAGAATAATATCAGAAGGCAAAATCCAATATTGCAGTTTCTTATTCTGAGAAGACAAGGGCAGAAGTGAAGTCCCTCATACCTACCCTTCTCTGTGAAACTGAAGTGGGGATTCTTGTCAGCTGATACATTCCATCCTTTTCAGCTAGCTTCTCACAGGCTAAAACCATGCTGATCTTAATGTCAAGACTGAAGAGCAGTTCTCTGATCAGGGAACTGTTAAGGCTCACAAATGCTCCGGGGGGAGCCCGGCCTCGGCACCGGGGGGAGCCCGGCCGCCCCTCAGGCGCTGCGGCCGCCCCTCAGGCGCTGCGGCCGCCCCTCAGGCGCTGCGGCCGCCCCTCAGGCGCTGCGAGTGGCGCGGGGCCCTGTGGCTGCTGCGCCTCTCTCGCGCGCGGCCCCTGCTGGCA
>VYXC01003316.1:126781-162448 GCA_013397175.1 Platysteira castanea
GCCCAGCGGTCGCGGCAGCCCGCGGGCTTCAGGCCGCGAGCCCCGGTGCGGCGGCGCGGGGCTGCAGCTGCCGCAACGCCGCACGGGCGAGCAGGCGGGAGATGCCGAAGCTGCGCGGGGAAGCCTTCTGGAGGGAGACGCTGCGGAGCGCCCACTACGTGGTGGCGCCAATGGTGGACCAGAGCGAGCTGGCCTGGAGGCTGCTGAGCCGCCGCCACGGCGCCCAGCTCTGCTACACACCGATGCTGCACGCCCAGGTCTTCCTCAGGGACGCCAACTACCGCCGAGAGAATCTCTACGGCGAGGCCTGTCCGGAGGACCGCCCGCTCATCGTGCAGGTGAGCGCAGCCGCCGCCCCGGCTCGCCCGGTCAGCCCCAGCACCAGGAGCGGCGGCGGCCTGGAGCAGCTTCGCTGGGCTCGCCGGGCGGTGCCGGTCTCGGGTGGCGCTGAGGACGCAAGTCAGCATTGCCAAACGCACCCGCGCCATCCACCCCACTCGTGCTAACAAATCCAGGCGTTTTCCAAATGTGCGTGAGTTGAAGGTAGTCAGCCTCGTCCGCATTTTATCGTGGTTACATAGCACGACCGAAATCTCATTTCTTCATCTAAATACCGCTGACAGTACTTCGCTCACGAAGATGTGTGTTTTTCTGCTTGTCCGATGTTTAGCATAGGATTTGCTGTCATAACCACAGGAGCCTGGAGCACTGGACTACTTACAGGGTTTCAGTCCCCTGCACCTCATCTTTAGGGACAAATTACAGTTGGTCTTGTAGAGTCAGAGTGTGTCCCGGATCTGGTACCACTCAAGGAGGATCACAGCTTTTTGAGTAGTTCTCATTAGGCTGGTCAGTCACCAGCCTAATGTCATCCCAGTGTCTATAACCCTTTGCATGTGACTCATGAGCCAGTTGTTCACCCATCACACAAAGTGTTTATCCAGCTGTGGCCTGGACATTTTGTCCATAATGATCCTGTGAGAAACAGTATCAAATGCTTTACTGAAATCCAAAAGAATTACATCGCATGGCTTCCTCTGATCGTTTTGAGAAATAGTGTTTGGTATTATTAACTGTGCATATCTGCCTGTTTTCTGTAGCAGGTACTTGCTTCATAACTACAATCATAACGTGTTGTCAGTACTTAGAGAAAGCTATTGCCTGATTATTCCACTTCTCTTTGGTTTTCACAGTTCTGTGCCAATGATCCTGAAGTGTTTGTCCAAGCAGCACTGTTGGCTCAGGATTACTGTGATGCCATAGACCTAAATTTGGGTTGCCCCCAAATGATTGCAAAGAGAGGTACGTGCAAATCTGAACCCTGGATAAGCAGAGAAATGGCAAATGGTGTTTCAAATGTGAATGTTGGCAGTGAAATATCAAGAGGGCCAAATCAAGCCTTGGGGGGGGGGCTGCAGTACTGCTGAAGTCAGACTTAGTTACATCCAAAGGGTAGGAGGTAACGCTTTGTAGTACCTAAAGCAAAAATAAGATATAATTAATTCCAATTTCTCTTAAGTGACAGCTGCTGTGTCTAGAATATCCTTCAGAAACAGTATTTTTAGTAAGAGCTTGATTTTCTTTCAGATTTCAGTTGCTCAAACAGCCTGTTTTTGAAAAACTGCACTTAAAATTACATCATTCAGAAACTTAGAATTTCCTATTTCCCTGATACTTGCACAGAGTTTTTTCACAATAGTGTAGAAGAAGATGACACCTGCTGAATTCCTTAGATACCGCATGTTTGAAAACTAGAACCAGTGTTTGAAAATTTTCTATCAGTTAGAGTGTTGGTAAAAGATTTGTTCAGTAACTGCCCATTCTTCTTCTAAAATATCTTTCAAAGACTAATAGGAAATGATCGGAGTGCAAATAGATCTTTCAGTCTGATCATCTTTTATCTTAATGGGATTTATTAAACATCTGGTGTAAACCCTTGGAAGTTGGACTTTGAGCTGCCAGTGTCAACATATCAGCCTTAGGGAGTACCAGTGAAAGTAGGGTGTGGGGATTCCTTGTTTATCCTGTAAATCAAGGGTGGCAGGGAGAACAGAATGATCCAGCTCTTCCAGTTGGGGCTGGACAGAGCAACTCTGTTTCTGCCAGTGAGGCATATGAGTGTCTGGGTCTTTGTGTTTATGAAAACTGTGCTTCAGGATCTTACTCTTCTGCACAAGTCTGTCATATGCTATTTTATCATAGGTCACTATGGAGCATTTCTGCAAGAGGAGTGGGATCTTCTTCAGAGAATGAGTAAGTATTTAGAGAGGGAATAGGATGAACTAAATATTGAGAGGAGGTTAAGGATTTTGGGGGAGAGGAGGTGCATCATGTTTCTTTGGGCAGAGTTGTGTTTGGGTTTTGAAGGGGCGGTTGCATTCTTTTATTTTTTCTTTTTTTTTTTTTTTAATTTCTTACTGTATTCCAGTGGCACCCTCAAGATACTTGGTGGTATCCCACTGCAAACTCACAGTAGATCTGCTAAAAGACTTTTGTACCTGAAACAGACTTGAGGTGAAAGTGAGTCAATTAAGTTCCAGTCTCATATGATAGCTTAGTGGCTTTCCAACTCTAGAACCAGTACAAGTCCTAGTGCCTTACTTTGTCACTTTGAAGTTCTCAGGTGCCAAGAGTCGTGTTTCTGCTTGAAGCCACGGTTGCCCCTTTCTGATGAACTCCATCTATCTTTCTGTCCACAGCATAGCAAATTGTGCCTTTCTTCTCCTAATTTGTGTAGGTTATTTTCAGGCTATCCATAGCTGTTGTGAACAGTATAATATTTTTTTTAAGAAATACATTTGTAACTGATGTAAAAAGCAAGGTTTTGGTCATTTTGTAGAACTGAGAATGTGCCTTCACCCTACTTCAAAGCGAGTGCTCGAACCGTGAAGACAGAGAGTCTTATTTCTGTTTGCATTCCTGGTAGTCTGGGGATTTTTGAGTGATATTGGGCACAAAGACACTGCTGAGAAACCTGGAAGATAGACAGTGCTTCCTTGCCCAGCATGTAATGTGGCTGTTGAGAAATATGTAAATCAGAATAGCCCCAAGGTATGAAGAGAACCCAGGTCATCGAGTTGGGTGAGAACCCAGGCTGTCTAGTAAGAGAGTTGTCTTAGGCTGTCCTCTTCCTGCTTCTTTCCCCAGCTGCCTTTAAAATGGTGGAGCACTCTTTTCTGCTTGCACCTGTGTACACCTCGCTTGCCCCTTTGAAAGGGTGATATGAAGTACCTATCATCAGAGCTTGTAGGATTTGAATTAAACAGCAGGTGACTTCCTACATTGTATATCCAAGCTCTGGAAGAGAAGAGAATTTCAGTCACACCATTACTCAGTGTTTGCCTGTTGGCTCTCTTTGTTAGCTCTTTTTGTAGTATTTTTATGATTCCATGCACTGTGTAAGACTGGGAGTTTAAATGTTCTAGATTTCACCCTGACTCTATAACCTACATTTACAACTTGATTGCATCCACAGCCTACCTCACTTGATAAGCCTCTGTGTGCCATAGATAAGACTCTACTTAGCATGATTATTTGGGTGATAATTTGCAAAGAAGTGAAGCACTTTTTGTAGGAAAGGTAGACAAGCAGGTGTTAATGCTGGAGCAGTACAATAGCCTGTAATGATAATAAACTTGTATCAATAATTAAGTTGTGAGGGGGTGGTCTTTGAAAGTGAAGGCTTGATGCAGTGGAAATGTTAGGGCTATTAAATGGGTGACTATTTTATGCCACCTTGTTAGGATGCAGATTTTGTGCTTCATGTTTGTGTTACTGTTACGTGATTAAACTATGCAATAAGGATTGCAGAGGACACTGCTGATCTTTTAAGCTGTGAGAGCTGCATAGCATTAACTTCTCAGGCTTTTTCCATACGACACCCAGTATCAGGTCTTGAGGAGAGCAGACACTTTTCATAGCATTGTGCAGCCCACTTACCTGTCTTTTCAATCTTTCTCAGTTTTACTGGCTAACGAGAAGCTCTCTGTTCCCATCACATGCAAAATCCGCGTTTTCCCAGACATTGACAAGACAGTGAAGTATGCACAGATGCTGGAGAAAGCTGGCTGCCAGGTAAGAAGGCAGCTGCTCCCTATACTCTTGCATTGGCCACATAGCTTTGTTTAAAGTATCTGATGACCAGTTCTTGGTATACTGTGGAGATGAATAGGCTGCATTATTTTGCAGACAGAGCAAACAGGATGCAGACAGATTGTGTGTGTTTGTAGTCCTAGGCCGCAGGTCAGTAGTGCGGTACAGAAGACATGATGATTTCAGAGCCTCTTGTAATCACTGCACTGTGCAGTGTCCATCACTGTGGTTGAGCAGCTCAGTCTTCACATAGTGCTGCAGGACGCAGTGTGAATGCATGAAATCCACAGTACTGTAGGAAAAAAGGGTATCAAAAGGTATCACTGGAAGAAATAGACAGCCTTCTAGGATTTAACTCCAGTTAAATTGGAAGAGATGGTCTCTAGTTAGAGACAGTACTGACAGTATTTGGGCCTTCTGCTGAGGAGAAACCTAGATCAATATATCACAGAATGTAAAGCAAATCACAAATGGAATCCAGTGCAAAGGGAAATCTGTAGGTTCTCCCATGATACAATCTTGTCATGCCATGGAGTAGCAAGATGGAAGGAGCCTAAGACCATGCCACGGGAGGTGAGCTGCCGATATCTTTCTGTGTTGCTAAACTCTGTGCACTGTTGAAATAGCAGCAGGAACTCAGTGGCATCCATGAAGTGTAGGGGGTGAAAGGAA
Source organism: Platysteira castanea (assembly GCA_013397175.1). Classification (NCBI taxonomy): domain Eukaryota; kingdom Metazoa; phylum Chordata; class Aves; order Passeriformes; genus Platysteira; species Platysteira castanea. The sequence goes on from VYXC01003316.1 coordinate 131,546, forward strand.
ATTTTTGTCAGTGGATTTATTCCAGTGGTTCATACACGTGGAAAGTAAATGTAATTTTGTGTTCCAGCTGCTGACTGTGCATGGACGTACTAAAGAACAGAAAGGACCACTTGCTGGTGTGGCATCTTGGGAGCACATTCAAGCTGTAAGGTTAGTGAGCAGTACCGGTCTTAGTGGATTCCTGCTAACACTCTGGATTTTAAGCAGAGTGTACAGTAGCATTGAAGAGCAAACAAATTTGTGTGACAGGAGGAGAATTTCTGGGTTGACTCTAATTCTCAGTTTTATGCATCTGTTTTATTCACTGGTATAGAAAAGCTGTAAACATTCCTGTATTTGCAAATGGAAACATCCAGTGTCTCAGCGATGTGGAAGAATGTATCCGTAAGACAGGAGTACATGGCGTCATGAGTGCAGGTAAAGAAAATTAACTTTTACCCATAACAGATGAGAATACGAATTGTTTCTTCTTTTCTTAGCAGCCCCAGATACATTTATTAAAAATTTATATCAGATTGACTTGGTGAACAGCTTTGCTTGACAGCTGAGTGGACATTCTCTCTCCTCTTACACTGGCCATCTCGTACCAGAACCAGGAATCACTTAAAATTTGTAAGAATTTTTGTGTCGGACTTGCAGTACCATTGACTAGACAGCTCAAATTTAATTACTTGACAAAGGCGTGTGGGGCTCCTGTTGTCCTGGAATATTATCGTGACATCTGTTAATCAATGGAACAGTTTTTGAATGGTTCTCAATGAACTAAGTCCATCTGCAGATTAATATTCCTGCAGGTGGTTCATGCTCGGTTGGGACAAGAAAGAATTGAAATAACTTCCTAGAGGAAGAGCTAGGATAGGCATCAGAAGGAGCTTCTAAAGAGCTTCCTCTTCACACAGTTCAAGAGGGGTTGCAGAATCTTTGGTTTTAGAAAATACTGGTTAACAAAAGGCTTGTGAAGCCAGCAGAGAAAAGCACAGTGTATCTGTAAAAGCTGTAAAGCTGTATCTGTGAACTTAGGCCACATAAACATCAATACAGACATAAGGCAAGACACCTGTCATTTCAGTATTTAACCACTGGGCAAAAAAAAGCAGTGATTTCTCTATTTATTAATTGGTTTACTGTCTTTGCATCAAGGTTAGATATGTTTCTAGAAACTGTACTTTAATTAGGTATGAGCTGTTTGAAGCACTTAGGAATTGTATAGTGAAATATAGTATCCCGAGGTCAGGCTAGAGTTTCACCGACCCTGTGTTCCTCTTGTGAGCATGTGGGTGATGTGTCTGTGGCTGTAGAATCACAAAAGAGATGATCAAACTCCAGAGCAGAGATTTTGGCCTTTGTTTCAATCCTGAAATGAAAGTTTGAATATTTCTTTTTGTTCCCTAGAAGGTAATCTTCATAACCCGGCTTTGTTTGAGGGCCGGAACCCATTGGTGTGGGAGATGGCTGAGGAGTATCTGGAGATAGTGCGGAAATACCCTTGTCCATTGTCTTACGTCAGGGCTCATCTCTTCAAGCTCTGGCATCACACGTGAGTATCTGCATAGAACTCAATGCTTTCAGGGCTCATTCTGCTCAGCAAGTGTCTGGGTTTTCTGGACAGGGATTTGTTTGGCCAGAATGAGTATGCTGCAAGGTTTTCTTTCCTGGACCTGGCTGGAGAGGGTGTGGGCTGAGGCCTTTACCCTTCACTTCATATCTGGGAAATGGTGCACGGGGAATGAACGAGTTGCCACAAGATCAGCCAGGGCCTGAGCTCACAGCACACCAGTGGCTGTGTGGCAATTGCCCATATGCACACACACTTGATGGCAAACACAAGTTAACTATCTCCTTGTTCACTGTGAGGCAAAGCCCTGTTGCATTTATTGTGGAGTAAGAGCACGGCTGTGGGCAGTTACTGAGAAGCAGCTGATGCAATGTACATTCGTGTTAGCTTGTGTCAGAGTACCTTGGTTGTCTGCCAAGTACTTATCTAGAAGAGAGATAGGTGTGCTTTTCTCTGGACTTACAAGGGAGAACATAAGCTTCTACCAAAGGCAAATGCATCAGGAAAACTGTATAAAATGCTTTTATAAAGTTATTTTTAGTTGATCTCAGTCCAAATATAACTTGATATTTGGGATTTGCCTCAGGCTTCAAGTTCACCAGCATCTGCGTGAAGAATTAGCAAAAGTGAAGACTCTAGAGGGCATTGTAGATGTCAACAGGGAGCTGAAACTGCGATGCCAGGTACCAAGATGGGCCCTAATCTCCCAGAACAGCACTGCCTGCATTGGTGGGAATGTATCAAGTATGTCTTGCAGTTGAGATCCATTAGTCACTGCTCTGGGACTTTGTGGCTTACTAACCTTGATATTGGTAGCTTACTACAGTAGCATCCCCTTAGGCCTGGACAACTTTACGTGGGATAAAGTTGATTTAGGAGTTACAAATGTGCTTCAGTTCATCTGTCTTAGTAGATGGGATTTTTTGCCTATATGTAACTGTCAGTAATTGTTAGCTTAAATTTCAGTTTGTGCTTTTCTGGAGTTTGCAGTGTTATTTAGTGTATTTCCTGACAACTCCAGGAAAACTGACTGTAACTCTATGCTGCAGGAAGAAATAGCTAATCAGAAAGAAGGAGAAAAGCCAAAAGAAGGGTTGCCTTTTTTCCACTGGATCTGTCAGCCATACATCAGGCCAGGGTGAGTTACCTATTTTGATACTTACAAGTACTCAATAGGCCTTTCTCACCCATACCATCAGGATCAGCCATTGATTCTGTTCTAGGAGCTTACCTTCATTAAAAAAGAGTTAAGACTTCGGATTATTTTATTCCAGTTTGGTTTTTTCCTAGCTATTGCTGGGTTTGTGGGGATCTTGCTCATTGTTTGCATCTTCTCCTTTGGATCCTCCTCAAATTTCTCTCTCTCTCTGGAAACTAAAAATCAGGAATCCCACTGCAGCTCAGAACAAGAACCTGATGTGCAGCACATATGCTACCTTGACAGGGCTTTATTGTTACCAGCAACATGAATGTTGCTGGTAACTGCTATGGTAGCAAAGATGAGAACTAAATTATAAAGGATTCTTGCAAAGTATGGACAAGTTTTTCAGGTAGCTTATTCCCCTTCTGCTGAAAATTGGGCTGAAGAAGAGAACAAGTGTGTCAAGATTAATACTTAAGTAAATACTTAAAAAATGCTTAGGTAAAACCTGGGAATAACAGGTGCCTCATTACCCTGGCCAACTTTAATAGGCTTTCCAACTGATATATCTGATAGTGTGTCTGTTATTAACTGCCAGCATTAACCAAAAACGTTAGGTTTTTCTATCCCACTTGTAAGGGCAATGACACTTCCTTGTAGCCATGACAGAAAGGTTTATGGTTAACCCAGATTGCTGTAAACCAAAATAATGGTCAGGGAACAGCTGCTTCTTCCCTCCAGCCACCTTACAATGAAATTCACTGTTTCAGGCCAAAGGAGAGATGCAGGGAGAATGGAGACAGTGGAACTGAAAAAGGTGTGCGAGGGAAACGTGCTCTGGAAGAAGAGGAAGATGGAAATTCTGAGCTTCTGTCAAAGAATAAACAAAAAAAGAAGTTAAGAAATCCAAATAAAAGCTTTGATCCATCTTTAAAACGTAAGTTCCATTTATTGGCATAAATGTATGGAGAGTTGCTGATACCACCTTTGACATAAACTGCCACTAAGAATTTTCCTTGCTTGTGTATTTGTAGAAACATCTTGAAAAAGAGGGGGAATTGTAGGGAAATTTCAATAGGAGGCAATGTGATTCAAATAATGTTCACTAGTAAAGGAAACAAGGATTAAAGTAGTAAGTCACTGATTCTCTCTAAGCATCTTTTTAAGATCAAAATGGTTTACAAACTGAATAGCTATCACTAGCATTTGAAATGGAAATTTTGTATGAATTTCAAGCTCATGTCTTCCTGTTTTATGCTTGACTTGAGGATTAAAATTTTCTATGTTTGGATTTAGCTTAGAGGCACCTAAAAATTCAAAGTATCTTTACCTTAGCATTGTTATCTGAGGTACTGTATTTTTATTTCAAAAAGACTCTCTGGCTAGAAAAGCACCAAGCTTGGTCTGGTCCTGATTTTTTTTTAACTTACTTCTTCCACATAAAAATACCATTGCTGAAAACAGCTTTCTCTCTCTCTCTCAGCCAAATATGCAAAATGTGATCAATGTGGAAACCCTAAGGTAAGTCAGTACAAGTGTCCATAAAAGCATTTCTGTTAAATTGCAATTAAATGACCACGTAGGGTCAATCTCACCATGTCTGGATGCAGATAAGTGACAAGAGGTGTCCCTCAGGGTCTGTATTGGGACCAGCACTGTTCAGTGTCTCCATCAGTGATGTGGACAGTGGCATCAAGAGTGCCCTCAGCACATTTGCAGATGACACCAAGCCGAGTGCAGTGGTGACACACCTGAGGGACAGGGCCGTCCAGAGGGACCTGGACAAACTCAGGCAGTGGCCTGTGGGAACCTCTGAGGTTTAACAAGGCCAAATGCAAGATCGTGCACTTGGGTCAGGGCAGTCTGGATATCACATCCAGGCTGGGGGATGAACAGATTGAGAGCAGCCCTGCCCAGAAGGACTTTGGGGTGCTGGTGGATGAGAGGCTGGTCGTGACTCAGCAGTGTGCACTCACAGCCCAGAAACCACCTGTGTTCTAGGCTGCATCAGAAGCAGCGTGGGCAGCAGGTCAAGGGTTGGGGGGATTCTGTGCCTTCACTCTGCTCTTGTGAGACTCCCACCTGGTGTGCTGCATCCAGCCCTGGGACCCTTGGTGCAGGAGATGCATGGAGCTGTTAGGGCAGGCCCGGAGGAAGCTACAGGGATGGTCGGGGGATGGAGCCCCTCTGGCACGGAGACAGGCTGGGAAAGTGGGAGGTGTTCAGCCTGGAGGAGGCTCTGGGGAGTCTCACTGCCTCTTCCAGTGCCTAAAGGGGACTTAGAAGAAAGACAGCGATGGACTTTTTAGCAGGGCCTGTTGCAGTAGGACAAGGGGTGATGGGTTTAAAGTAAAAGAGAGTAGATTCAGACTAGATACACCTTAGATTAGAAGTCATTTTTTACGGCGAGGCAGTGGCCCAGGTTGCCCAGAGAGGTTGTGGATGCCCCATTCCTGGAAACATTCAAGGTCAGGTTGGACAGAGCTCTGAGTAACCTGATCTAGTTGAAAATGTTCCTGCTCTTTGCAGGGGGTTGGAGTAGATGACCTCTAAAGGCTCCTTCCAACCCAAACTATTCTGTGATTCTATTCTGTTATTCAAAATCCTGAGGTAGGTCCGTGCTGGTGCCCAGTCACACAGGTGCTGATAAGTGTGTGTGTGGGGAGGAAAGTCCATGTGTGGGCAAAAGCTTTTTAACCATTAACTGTAACCAGTCTCTGAGGTTGAAGGTGCTGCACAAAAATCCCTAACATATATAGGTTCTTTGAGAAAATTTGCCTTCCTCTCCAGAAGAAGTGCAATCTTACTGCTGCTGAGGGTATTTACTGTTAAGACAGTTGAGTGAGTTAATTGAACTTCCCAAGATATCTTGGAAACAAATCTCCAAACTCCCACACATGTATGACACTTGTATTTTACTGTGAAATGAAAAGCAAACCCTCTCTTGTTACGGTTAGTGGTGGGTGGAGTTTTTCTGCAAAGTGAAAGTTTGAATAACTGGTGTGGTTCTTAATTCTAATAAAAATACTTTAACTGTCATCCCAGTACAGCCTGTTGTGTCAGGCAGAAGCTGCAGCTCTGGTTTGTGTTGTGTTTGGATCTCTGCCTTTATCAAAACAAGCATAAGCACCTCCTCATCCTCCGTTCTGCCTTTGCAGCAGATTAACATTGACTTTCACTATTAGAAATGAGGCAGCTGGTTTACAGGTTTTGCAATGAAATTTCAAATATTTGATATTTGCAAAGAGTTTGTTTTGCTTTTGCTTGTTTATTTTTTCCCTAGGGGAACATAGCTGTTTGCTTGACAGGGTAGTGTTGCTGAACTGTGTGAGCAGAGTGTATTTATTGCTGCTAATGTACCTGTAAAGCTGGGCGTAAGATGCGAGTAATTTTGTGTTCTAGCTTACAAATTAGCAGTACACCTCGGGGGCTTGGGGAGCCTGCAACACAAGCATGTGATGTTGCTTCCTGTCGTAACACTGTTACCGCAGTGCAGCAGTGGAAGCCAGCTGGGGCTCAATTTGAAGCTGCAGCTACTGAACAAAATGGGATTTTTTTTTTATTTCTGTGTTCATGATAGGGAAAACATTGAGCACTGGGCTGGGCTGCTTTCAAAGCCATCCTGTTTCACAGCTAATCCAGGTGACATTGCCTGGTGCATAAACTAGGATTGTCTGCAGCAGGGCTTAGATTTATTTTTGTTTTGCTCTTGCATCACTGTAATGTTGCAGGCAGCCCATGAAATCTCCTGAATAGCCCTGTAATTTATTTTTTCCCCCTAGATTATATGTTTCTGAGCTATGTCATGAAAGGGGGTGTGGGGGTGTGGAGAGGAAGAAGAAGGAAAAGGAGAAGGAACTCAACTAAAGCCTCCCTAAACACGTAGGATTTTCTGACTGGGGTGGAGGGAGCCGTGCTGAACATCACCCCCCTTTTCTAAAATGTGTGTGAGCAAAGCACCCCAGAGACCCAGGCTCGTTTTGCCACACCATCAGTTAGCCAAGACTCAGCTGCTGCTGTCCCCTAAGGGTCATATATTATACTTTAGTTAATACAGAGGTGTATTTTAAGATGCAAGTAGGGAAGTAATTCTGGTGGTAACATATTTTAGGCATAGCTGCAGATGGTGGCATGTCAGGCACTGTGTTTCATGTTGCAGAGAACTAGAGCAAGCTCACGAGCACCAAATGTGCTCATGCTTGTTGCAGAGGGCTTATGGCACCTGCCTGCTTGTGGTGGGTAACTCAGGCTGCCCAATAGGCTATGGGGGTTGCACAGGTTGAATGTGGATTTTTTTTGGTTGGTTGGAGTTTTTTTGTTCTTTATGTGCAGTTATGTGCAAACAGTTGGTAGCCCCCAATATGACATCAACTCCGTCATCTTCGTTAGGCTGAGTACATGGTTTTTTTCCCGAAGATCTGAAAGTGCAGAGCTATATTGTTACTTATTATAGTAAGCAGTAATAATTTTATTTTCACTGACACAAGCTTCTTTATACCACTATCCCAACCCAGGGTAATAAATGTGTGTTTAACATGTGCCGAGGATGCTGTAAGAAAAGAGCATTCAAGGAGACAGCAGATTGTCCAGGTAAGTGTACCTAGCCTTACCAGGCATCAAGCAAACATTCTCATCTCCCATGTATATTCATTACTTTAATCTTTGGGATATGGGGTGTAGGTGAGTGTTAAAATCTACATCCATATCTATCTCAAAGTTTATAGTACCATTTTAAAAGACTGCTCTTCCTTCTCTGTATGTTATTTCTCCTGCTTCCAAAACCTCGGGATGCAGTTTCCAGTCTGTGAGGACCCATTCTTTATAAGGAATGAGGTATTCTGTTTACCACTGTAGTCATCTCATTTCAGGATGTTGGTTTGGGGTTTTTTCCCCCTTTTGCTTTTTCAGGTCATGGATTACTTTTTAAGACCAAGTATGAAAAATCCCTTTCATGGCAGCACAGTCAAAGAGGAATTCAAACCCCAGAGATCGGTCAGAGAGGAGATGCGGAGGTGGGGGAGACAGCAGAGCTGAAGGAGGCTGGTGACAGTACGGGCTGAAGCTTTGGAGATGAACAGTCCAAGAGCTCCTGCCAGACCACTACTTCCCTGGGCCAAAGAATGTGTCATCTCCAGCTCACTGTCAGCTGTGTGAACTTGTTCCACATGATTACATTCTGGAAAAGTTTTATTTAAGTAAAAAACTGCTTACTCAGGGAATTATCCTGCATTTGGAATAAAAGAGATGCAATTAAATGTCTCATGCTGTATTTTAAAGACTGAAAATGCTGCATTTTTGGGTGGGGGCAATTTCTGTAAGTTGCCATTACACTCTGCCTCCTGTATGCTCATTAACCCTTCATGTCTGTTTTTAATACTGGGGACTAAATTTATTGTATTAGAACAGCCTTCTGGCATGCAAAAAATGTCAGTGACTTCTTCACTAATAGAAAATGTGTCATATCTGTTAGCGTTTTAGTAGGCCACAGTTTCAATGCAGAAAGGAATGCAGCAGTACTTTGAAAATGTGAATGTAAAACTGTAAGATCTTGCTCTATCCACATTAACAATTATTAGTTTCTTACAGTATGATGAAACTTAACTGTCTTCCATGAGCCAAAGGTTGGGGGCGGGTGAAATCTCTATTTTAACAGAGAGGGTTGTCTAAAAATATGTGGGAAGTTAGAACCAAGTCCATGAGCATTTCCCTGCTTGAGGTCTCATACTTCATTATGTGATCATTCGTCCTTCCCACCTGATAAATTCTGAGAGATGTGTGACAAAACCAGATGCAGGTCTACACGTGTCTTTTTTAAAGATGGAAACTTGAAACCACCTCTTCCAGCTCCTGTGGAAATAGTCCACCTCTTCCCTTGCACAGGCAGGCATACATGCTAAAGCTGTCAAGTATTCTGAGTTCCCTGGTCTGTTCCCCTCTCTTCTAGTAAAAAAGCTAAATATTCATTATCCTAGAATTTCAAACTGTTCAATTGACCTCTTCCCATTTACAGTTTCCCAAAAATATCAGAAAGCTCGGTCATTCTCCTGCTCACTGCGCCAGAGAAAGTTTACAAAGTCCAAAAAGGCGAAAAGCCAGTTCCAGCACAAGAGAACTGGGGCTGAGTGAGAGATTCTGCTTATCTTCTTACCCACACAGAGAGATTTTAGGTCATGCCTCCCTCTCACAAATACAGTCTCATCACAGAATCACCAGGAACAATCAAGCTGGCTTTAGGCTCTTTAATTCAAGAGGGGCCTTATGCTTGAGAATATTAATTGGACACCTTTCTATAGAGAATTAGTATTTAAGGTGTACTTGTCCCTTCCCGCATCCCAAGGTGTTTCTTAACAAGCACAGTGGAGAAAGGCAGACAGGCCTTACCTTGTTCGCTCCTGTCCATGGCATGGCTGGAGGCTGCCACGTTCCCAGCACGGCTGGAAAAGGGCTCAGTTTGGCACTGCCACACAGACCCACCTCTGTGCACCCAGCTACAAAGCACCACGCCAACGGAAAAAGGGTTCAACCTCAGCTTGGAACAGCCATGCCAGAAGATGCCAACCTTACTTAAGGCTACTAAGGCAAAGCTGTCCAGATGATCCATGGCTCACTAACCAGCAGCTGTGAACTCGGAGGCCCGATTACAGCATGAGCAAAGCCACGCCAGTTACTGTTCACACTGGGCACACCTGCACCTGTACCAATAAGGATTACTTTTAGGCTAGGCAAGATACTAATTATCCTGTTTAATCAAAAAATTGGGTCTGCCACCTTGGCAAGGTCATGGCCTATTTTGTTTCTATTTCACAGGCCCATAAGGAGATACACACGATTTAATTTTAATGGTTTTGGGGGAGGAAACGGCTGTGCCCTGAGTGTAGAATGATGCTGAAAATGATGCTCAGTCTTCAGGTTTGAGGGGAAATGGATTCTCATATATAAACTATTTTCAGAGGCACACAGGGAAAAGCTGGGGTATTTCACCTGACAAAAAAGAAAGGCAATTGTCAAATAAAGGTTATTTGACAAGTAGGTTATAAAATAAGATATGAGAAAAGTATTTTTAAAAATTTTAAAGACAAGAAGTGCATCAAGACAAAGACTGAAACTCTGAGATTTCAGCACGTATTTACGGGCTACAAACTTTATGTGCAGAGGGTTCACAGTTCTATCGACTACAGGCACAGGGAGTACAACAGTCAAAGCTAGAGTTGAAGGCTTAGAGAACTGACACAATAGTACCTGTAGGGTCAGGGACAAAAAGAATACCCAGCCTGATCTACCACCTAAGCCAGATTTTTCAGGTCCTGCCACTTGAGTTCTTATTTGAATTAGACCACCTCTTGCTAATGCAGCTGCCCTTCAGTCTGTAGCTTTAATAACTCTACTGAAGCCTAAGCTTGAATTATTTCTTTGCTGTCAAGAAACTTAATTGCATTATGAATTTACCAAGCTTCTAATTACTGAATCTTGTACATTTTCTCTTAGAGCTTGACATGCCGTAGTAGCCAGTTTCTGTTCCCTTTCTAATTAATTTAGCCTGATCAAGTTATCCTATGAGAGCATCTAAAGCTACACGGCAACCCTGGGAAATGTTGAATGGAGTTCAGAGATCCATAGGAACACAGAAGCCAAAATAACATTAGTTTAAGTACAAAGCTCATTTGCAAAGTAGACAGTATTCCTTTCCCTATTCCCTAACAGCATCCGAGGAAGCAGAAGTCAGTTCCACACCAGTTTGGTGTTTTTCACCCTACTGCAAATTCACAGCTGACGGAATACTAGAGAAGTGATACATTGACTTGTCTCAGCCTCAGCTGTCACAAGCAGGGGGTATAAAAAATACTAAGAGCACTGTCTTGTGCAGCCCCACTGCTATCTGCTTCATATAAAGAGTAATGAAGAAGATGGCAGTAGAATCTCAAATAGTCAAATTAAGTTGGTTGAGACTTTAAAAGAAAAATAAACCAGTGCTTGACGAGCACTTTCTACCAATACACCATTGTCTTCGTCAGAAGCATTGCTGCTATTACTAAAGCTTCCTCATCTCCTTTTTTCTGAAAGTTTATATTACATTGCACACATCAGAAGTAATACCTTATTCAGCAGCAGTTTTGGGAGCTATCCAGAGGATGGAACAGTGCTGAGACCATTGCTGCAGAGTCCCAGGAGAGATGTACAGATCACATCCACATGGCCTGGGGCAAAGACCAAGCTGTTATTTTCTCCCTCACCCACTGAGGCCTTTCAGCCAGTAGCAGCTCACAGACGATGCTGCACCAGCCACGGTCCATAATCACCTCTTACAGACCTGCCCCTGCAAAACGTGGCAGTACAGACCACTGTGCTGGACAAGTTCTGGGCAGAGAATTACCAATCACCCCCAACTACTCTAACACAAATCTCGTAACGGCAGTGGTAACCAAGAGTGATTGTGCTAATTAAACTGCCTTGGCCAAAAGAACAAGGTTCTTTCCAACTACTTTTCCTTTATTCCTAGCAAGGTCATGCAAAGAAAGCAGGATTTGCACTGCATGAGGAACCTGTCATGACCTACCACTGGCATTTCCTTAACAAAAAGGTGCTGCACAAGTTCATGAAATCCATATGAATGAATTCCTCTGATCATATCTTAGACAGACCAACATCCCAAAAAACTTCATTCACTGAATGACCTTGGTGGTCACAGGGAATCTCTGAAAATTCATTCTATGTGGGTCACTATTTTCCCATTTATTACTTGGGGGAAATTACATAGAATTTAAGGTAAGAATAATTTTTACTGGAGGAAACGACTTATGAGTGCAATTTACCTAGAACTATATCCATACTGTGTTGTGTTTTGTGGGGTTTGGGACTGGCAGGCAGTTAGTACTGAGGCAGGTGTTGGACAAAGCCTAGAAGAAATGTGCCTGGACAGCCCTGACTCCCATCTACAAGATCCTAAAGCAACAGCAGCTTCTTTCACAGGCTAAAGGAGAGAGTTACATGCCAGTAATTCTGCACAAAGTGTCCACGATGCCAATGCAATAAAAGAGAAATGCTTGATCACTCCCAAAGAGGCTGCAAGCATTTTTTCCAGGGGGACGAAAACTTTTCACCTCTGCCCATGCTACGGCCTCGGGCCACAGCCAGAGCTGGGAACTGCTGTTGCCACCTCGTGGGCCCCTTGTGGCTGCTGAGGGATGTGTGATGCTGCTGGTGTCTGGAAGAACAGAGACTCTGGTCAGCTCAGGACATCACTGACCACTGAGGAGCCCTGCAGCAGAAATCCTCCAGCACGGGACAGACATCAGGCAGTAACATCCCGAGAGTGGAAGCACAGACAGCACCTGGCATGGTGCACTTCACTGGGATGCAACACCAACTTCTAAAGAGGAGAGTGGAAGATCTTTTCCTTGTAATACTGGCCCATTTGGGGAAGAAAGCAAGAATGTTTGAGTAGCATTTTAGGACTGAAAAGCTCTCCTTCAGCATGAACAGAAAGCATTACAGTACTTGCCTTGCATTTCTTATAAGGATGTACAGCAATTTACCCAAGGACTCTACTTGCCTTTCTCACTAAACTGGCCATCAGTGATGCCTGACACCAAGTTCTTGCCTCAAAAATGCGAGAATTTTTCCATGCCAAAAGCAACCAAAGACCTCACAGAAACTACAGCTTCCATTTTCAGCACCTAAGCCATAAAAAGCATGTAAAGCCAGGAGAGACCACTGTTGCTACAGGAATTTTGCTGTTCAAATGTTCCTTCAAACTGCATTTTGTTCACAGTTCATCCAAGCTACATCTCCAACCAGACCAGGAAGCAAAACACAATGGCCTACAAAACATCATGAAGCTTAGCAAAAAATAAATGGCTTGAGATCAAAATACCTAAAACCCAACTTTAACACAAAACTCCAAATACTCAGAAGCTTTTAAATCCTGCTGTTTAATGCACTAGATGTAACAACTTATTTTTAAAAAAAAGCATGAACACAGTAACATCTGTAGTCAGTTACCAGACCAGTCAGGGCTGGAGCAAAATTCTCAGCTTGCCTTATGGATTAGATGAATACAAGGCTGCAGTGACTTCAGAAAATTCAGTGCATATCTCCTTTCATGAACACAGGAAGAACACACACACACACACACACCCCCTGGGCTGCCACCTTTAACCCCTTTATAAAAGGAAAAGCAGAATAAATGCACCTGGAGAGTGGGCACCTAGACTGACTCTTTTTAGCGCTTCCACAAGACTTGAGTGGTGTTTTATGGTATTTATCCATTCTACACAAAACAACTGCTGCAACTGTGGGGAAACCATCACACACTATGGCAGTAAGACTGGGCAAGCAGCAATATTTGCATGAAGTAGAGATTTACTGCTGTGATAACACTGGACCCCAAAGCCAGGTCACACACAAGTGGGAAACACATCAGGAAACAGTTCTTTGAAAATAGAGACCAGAGAGAGAGAGAGAACCTGGCTGCAGGTAAACATAAAACCCTAAAATAAAGACCTGTGACTGAATGCACAGAGGCAACGCCATGTTTTCTGGTGCAGGTGAAAATTCTCCAAGAGTTTCTCAAAGGAAATCTCCTCCCCCATCACAACTCATTGAGAGCAATGCACTTGTAAGTTTATTTGGAAAACAGAAAGCTCAGCATTGCTCAAAATCAAGGCAGTACTTTCAGGCCAGCAAAATTCATCTTACATCATGCCTGTCCATTCAACTAACTATTTTTGCAGCTTTGAAACATGAAAACTAATAGCAGCTGAAAAACTCTCAACTCAGCATCTGTATGAATAACCTGACAGCTTTTTATGGAGTGGTGGAAGGAGAATGAAGATTTTCTACCAAAACTGAAATGATGACCCATTTGCAGGGATGCTGTTTTTAAAAAGAATTTCTTTTCAAGGAGAATTGAAGTTATGGGAATATTCATATTATCCACCACCAGCCCTGACTCTCTCAACCCAAGCAAGAAGTGAGGGAGACAGGGACAGTTTGTGAAGCTCAGCAGTTAGTGGGTGAGACACTGGGTACAGTCCTGAGGGACCATTTCTTTTGGTAGTGCACGAAGTTTTTCACATGTTGGTGCTCATTCTGGATTGGCTGTTAGCTGGAGTGAGCTCCCCTTGGCTACCTTCCCTCGGAGGAGACTGCAACAAGACCAAAACACATCCTAGTTAGTGATGTGTAAATATTCTGCAGCCTGCTTCCTGAGAGACAAAATGAAGCACAGGTGAAGAACAGCAGGATGGCAGCAGGGGGAGAGCACACCCCCAGGTTCATTAATGATGGTTTTGTGTTAACAACTTCTGCAGTTCACAAAAACTCTTCCTAAAAATGTCAAACCAGAACTTTTAAGCCACTCTTATTTACTATGTACAAGGTGCTGTTGGCCCCAGAAATTGAATCCTGTCTGGCATTTAGTAATCACAGGGATTAATATACTACAGAAATTAACACATTCTGTGCAGATGGCCTATTCTCCTTAAAGGCATCCTTTTCAAACTGCAACCCAGAAGGAATACTCCTAACAATTAATGCATTTTTTACTTCCTCTGCTGAAAAAATTACTTCAAGCAATCTTTGTTTAGAAAGTAAAAGATTTGTCTATCAAGGACTGGACCAAAGGAATTATTCAGAATTAACCCAACCATATAAACTTCAAAGGAGATTCTGAGTTGTACAAGCAATGTACAACTTAATGTACTGGCTAGAAACACCTGTTCCTTATATATTTAGTATTTACTATTTTAAGAGTTTGTCCAATCAGGAACGCAATAGCTTCATTCCCTTCCAGAATCTTCAGTTCACCAACTTTTACAGTTTCAGTTAAAAAAAACAAACCAAAACAAAAACTTAACACTGCCTTTAGGTCCCTGTTTAACAGACCCATACCTTGACGTGTATCTGGTTGCGCAGGACTGCGGCTCGCAGGATCATTGCTTTGGCACGGCGCTGAAACTCTTTGCCCATTAGTAAAGACTTCTCAAAAGTTGTGCTGCGCTGGTCTACATCTCGAGCGTACAGAATCTGCAACCAATCCAGAGAACTGCACGTGGGAGCTGTGCCGGGTTCCACAGCAGGAAAACAGCTAAGGCGTTATGGAGCCTGAGGTCACACACAGCTCACCCCTACTGAACACACCAGGCCCAAGAGATGAATGCACCTTCCAAGTGTCTCAGGAATGGAGAGTTTCTAATTTCAGTAAACCTGCTCAGTCTATAATCCATTGCTGAAATGCACTCACCTTACTGTGCGAGTCTATTCTGGCATTGATCAGTCCCTCCAGGATCAGCTGAGTGAGTTCATCCTCCAGGGCAGCCACCGTGGTGTTAAAAGCAGTGGCCATCTTGCGCATGTCTGCTGACACGTAGGGACTGAAGTACTAAGAAGAAGAAAATATTCAGTTGCCAAGGGCACTCCACCTTCTGAGAAACTAGGGGAAAAGCAATTTGCAAAGAGATGGCCTATCTCCCTGTTCATCCACCTCTGGGATGACAGGAATGATTACCTGGATAAGGGCACGATTTCTAATCTGGGTATAAAGTGTCCTGACATGAGGTGCAAGGTACATATCTAGCAGCAGGTTGTCCTGTGCAAAACAATAAACCACATCAGAAGCTAAGAAGCAATCTGGAAAAATGTATTATTCCTGTGTTCTGAAACATTTATATGTATACACTAAAGAATATTACACTACAGCAAGACAATACGATAAAACAAGAATGAATAAAAGAATCAGCAATGTGTTTAAAACATTTATAATTTCTCTCTACTAATAAACTACTCCGAATTTCCATGCACCACATCAGCAGACAGAAGACACAGAAGAGCTGAACATTTACTATCTACTTTTGACAATCACTGCTTCTCACAAAAGGCTAGGCAAAGGGAACTTTTAGGGTCTGCTCTGCTCTCCTGCAGCTCACCTTCATCTCATCCAGCATCTTCAGGCATGAAGCATATTTAGATTCATAAAACTTGAAGATGATGTCACGAACCTGTGGCTCCAGCTCCAAAAACAATTTGAAGGAGCTACAGATAAAGATGGCAGTGATCAGATATTGGAACCCACCACTTAAATACCCCATAACCCCATCACTCCAAGTTGCAAGGTTAAAAACTCTCACTATCATTTGAAGATTCCAAGAATTTACCCTCCAACAGACCTGACAGCCCATTTTCAGCAGGGCTGGGAGCCTGGAACACAGAGAGCTAGAGCACAGCATCAGGGCTGTGACGAAGGAAGACAAAAAACTTTTGACAAACCAAGAAGTAGAAGTGTCTGTCCACACAAAACAAAATAATGAATGTGAATAGATCAAAATCAGGATACATCACCAGCAAACAAATGCCATATCTGTGCTTGCACTGTAGTCTGTGCTGGCCAGCTTTTTGTCCCCTTTCAAAGCACAGCCTTCATTAAGTACAGCATGCCACAGACAAGTTAAGCATGCCAGTTTCTCAGAGAAACAACCTATTGTGAGTGTGGTAAACCCTAGGGATGTACACTCTTACTCACAATTCTCCACCACAGATTTTTAAACCTTGGGATCTCACCCTATGTATCAGCCCATAAAAAAGGGTAACAATCCTTTTTCCACAGCAATTTAAAATTACTGCTTCTGTACATCCAGCTGACAGGAATTCAAGTGCCATTGCAATTCAATCTTTGACACACAAATATCCACTTTCTTCCAAAGACCGTAACTCTCTTAACCTTCTATGTCATAGTTAGATTACAGCCCAAGGTGTACTAATAATCACTAAATTGTTTTCATGATTAACATCAGAACAAGGGGCAAGATGAAGGCAAATTATCCTAACAGCTGCCTTTGACAGAGGGCTGTGTCCCTCAATTTAATATCTAATATGAACTACTGATGGAGACAGACAACTGGGCTATGCAGATGCTGGATTTAACCTGGGTGAGAAACTTATACTAAGAAAATTTTAGCTGTGATTAACCACTGTTTTAGACAGTGAAACAGCACTTAATGCTAAAGCCAAACTAAGGGTCAGTGATTCTTTCTCCCCTGTATGAGAAATACTCCTGCCAGAATCCATTCTTAACCAAAGTCCCATGTTCCAAAAGACGTCCAGTACATACAAACCACTCAAGGCACCACTCACCTACTGGAGATAACATTTCGTTGCAGTTCCTGACGGTCAAATGTAGCAAGGGCACAGAGCCCACCATACACAGCCACATTGCTGGGAGATAACAGCTACAGAGAGAGAGAGAGAGTGGTCACTGACCACCAAAATGGGTAAGGGTGGCGTTAAGTCTTCTACCTCAGGCCTTTCTTTCATGCAGTGACAAGATTAGTCTTTATCAAATGCAGTGGAAGCACTCAGCTTGCTCTCACCCAGTGCGTGGGGTGACAGGGCCAGAGCAGTAACACTGCTAAAAGAGTATACACCAATTTCAAGAGGTTTTGGTTGACTGAGCAACACAGAATTATAGATCTCACAGGTAACTCTTACGTGATCTAGAGTAGAACATTTAGAGAAGCCAAGAACAGAGACTTCAAAAACAAAAAAACAAACAAAAAAACCCCCCAACCAACCAGCACAGTTCACAGCACCACCAAACTATACAGGAATGTTGCAAGAATAACTACAATATCTGAATTTTACACCCTAGTACTTAAAAGAATTACATCCCCTCCAAGACCTGCACACAGCTCTCTCTTGGTCCTCACCTCAGGGAAATCACAGTGATCAAATGATGCCAACAAGAAGCACTTTGCTGCCTGTTTGTACTTCCGGGCAGCCAGTTCGGCCAAGCCTAGGAACCAGAAAAAGTTACTCCTTTTTTTATGATAGTATAGAAATTAGGGAAAATTGAAAAATCTGGGGAGTAGGAGAGGCCCCCACATAGTTGCTAGTGCCCTCACTACTGAAGAAAAACAAGATCCTCAGACCGTAATAAGCATCCTTTGAACTACGTTGACTCACACAGGTATCCTCCCTGAAGAAACTCAGGGAGAAGAAAGAGATGGCAAAAGCCAGCCAGCAGTTCTATCTCACCAGCTTCACCAAATTTTGCAAGTCTGGTGTGGAAATACAAAGTCTGTCAAATATGAGAGAAAAAATAAACCCAAGAGCCCTATGGACAGCTAACAGGTAGAAAGACAGGCAAACCATACAGGAAGCTGAAGGACCCACTCACCTGCTGCACATTTCAGTTTGGTGAGAATTGCTTGTGTCTGGCTATCTCTTTCTCCTCTTTGCTAAAGCATAAAACAAAGCAGTAGTGAGCAAGAAGTATGAAAGCTATTTTGCTTACAGCTGTCCCCAAGAAATTTCACCCTGATAATTAACTTGCAAATCTCGATGGCCAGAGGGAAATAGGGCAAAACTGAGGACAGGGAAGTATCTGTTTTGACCGTGAGTCAGATTTCCTACACATATATCATGGAAAAAGTCATAATGTGGGAAAGAAAGAAATCACTTTAAAAATTTTGGAAACAGAAAACAAAAGGAAAACTCATGCAAGTTGAAGAGCAGGAGCTTACTTCTGCAATTTCTGGTGTAGACTCAGCCTTGCTTACATAGCTCAGAACATGAGACCAATTCTGGAGGTAAACACTGACCTGCAGAGAGCCAGAAACAGTGTGGGGTAGGCATGGATAAATGGCATTCCTTAGATAAGCCACATCACTGCAGACACAGAGCCACGTACAGGGGGTGACTTTGCAGCAGGTATCACAAAGACACCAGGTACCACTGCCTGCAAATCTTCCTACCTTGATAACATTGAGACACATGTTGATGACATGTTTAGCACTGGTGCAGTAATCACGGGCTCGCGAGTAACACTTGAGAGCATTACTGAGGTCTCCACAGTCCAGGTAATGATCACCTAAGTCATCATGGCCTCTCCTGGAGGACAGGAATTAAAACATCAATGAACTGTACGCTCAGAAAGGGACAAAGTCAGTTTGTTCTAAACTAGTAACTCAACACACTGACCTAAGGGTACATCCCATGTAAAG
This sequence comes from Platysteira castanea, assembly GCA_013397175.1. Taxonomy (NCBI): domain Eukaryota; kingdom Metazoa; phylum Chordata; class Aves; order Passeriformes; genus Platysteira; species Platysteira castanea. The sequence goes on from VYXC01003316.1 coordinate 150,237, forward strand.
TGCATGGAGGAGCAAAACGCTCTTCCTTGCTTCAGCAGAGCCTTCTGCATCTCACCTGATACTCTCCTTGATGGAGTTCCCTTTGTAATTTTTCAGATCCGTATCGAGTTTCTCCAGTTTAAGAAGAGCTTTTTTGCGTGTAGCTTCAACCCAAGCTGTGTCAAGAGGAGGGGGTTCAATTCCACTATCAGGGACAGCATCAGGTGTATTTTGCAGTTCTCTGAAAGGAAAGCATTTGAGTGAATCTATTAGGCTGAAAACATTTCAAAATAGAGGTCTGCTATGTGCCTGGCACTGTTACACTAACAAACAGTCCTGCAGACACAAAATAGACCAAAGAGAAAATAAGGGAAGAAAGAAACATATTGCTAAAATCTCCAGTGCAAACAGTAACACAAGCATCACAGATGTTTACAAATACTTCACAAAATTATCCTAATGATCCTAGGATGAACATACTGTTACACACATGGTAAAGACTCCCCATGCAAAACAGGCAAGAAATAATCAAATAAGCATAGTAACAAAAATAATGGAAAGAAGGGAAGTGTGGATGGATAAGTGAGATGTCAAAGGTTATCCTTAACAGCAAACCTGTTTTTAGAGGGGCCGGGGGGGAGAAAAAACCAAATCAAAACAAGGCAAAGAGTTAGATTAGGTTTTAACTTATGAAAACAAAAGCATCTAGAACACGTCTCCATAATCTATCTAAGGAAAAACAAATATGCTCATCAATATTTGAGGCAGTTGCAAGGACTAAACTCGCCTCAACATCTACCCGCAGCTTTTTAATTTCAGAATGAGATAATGTCTTCTGTGCTTTATCTTTTAAAAAAGCATGAACACACATTTCACTGCTATTAAATTCTAAGGGCAAAGACAATTTCTGTAAGGTACATGCTGATATTACATGCAAAGTCCTCCACTGTGGCACATCAATCCTAATTCTGTCAGGAAAGCGCCCCAGGTTCCCATGACATCTTAGTACCTCGTGGCCTCAGACAGCTTTCTGTGGATTTCTTCATACACATCAACATTGAAAGTTCTCTGGACAAAGGACAGAGCCATCTTGAGAGCTTCCACGCGCAGCTGTGGGCAGTGATCAGCAATGAACTGCAGCCGCTCGATCCGCATCAGCCCACTGTAGCTGGACGCATACTGCTCCAAATCCTGCCAACAAAACCTGGACTCAGAGGGTGAAAATGGACACACTAAATCAGGCTACTACACTGTGACCTCGACTGGTTTTCCTGCAGACCTGACCCCCTCAAGGAGGGCAACATGACTCAAATAAAAAATCAGTAAGATTAGTCCATGTTTGCTTTCTTCAAACATTTGTAATTTCCTCAGAAATATGCAGTACATTACAATTTACCTTTTTTAAATTTCAGTTGTGATGCTTTTTGTTAAGACTAATCAGCTTTAAGCTTTTTCAGAAGGGATTTTTTCAAAATTCTTAAAGGAAGATACCATATGCAAGAAATGTACCCACAGCCCTCAGCAACACGTACCAGCGTGGGGTTCTCCACCACATAGTTGATATCAGGTGAATTTTGCTGATCTTCTTGTGGATCTACGTCAATCTGCATGGGCTCCACTGCACCCTAAAATAGCAAAACGAGGTCAAAAGCAGCTTATTACATTTGAGCAGGAAATAACTATGTGATTCAACCTATTAAGGACTTGCTTAAATACGTGTTAAATTTTAAAAATGAAAAAGCACTTCTTAGTCTTTTGACATGCTTAGGATTTTTCTTTAGCGACACCACCAGTCAGCATGATGCTTGGTCTAACAAGCAGCAGCATGGATTAGCATTCACACAGAGCAGTTTATTTGGGCTGGTAAATTATCAAGCAAAAAAGTGAAGGGGTCAATAAATCTGATTCTACAAAGTATCTGAGGTGTGCATTCCACTTCTCTTCCTTGAGTAAGAGAAGGTGTTAACAGTCAGCTCAAGAAGTTCCAAAAGGCAAAACTTACCAAAAACGTCACCACAACCTTTCAAAATTGCTTTAATGCTTAGAAGTAATATTTTGGGGGGGCAAAAGTGTTACACTTCTTAGAAGTATTAAAAATCACAAAGAACAGAATGCAGAATGGCACTTTCAGAGTTTCCAACGTGGCAAGGAACAATCTGTCTGCACTACAGAGATCTGCCATTAGTTGAACTGTCCTGCTGTTGTTTCCAAGTCCAAGAGGCTTAGATAGAGCCTCTTTTGCAGAAACAATAGAATTTTATCCTCCCAGTATATCCTGCACTGCTTTGGGTCATAAGAACTCACACCAATGCAGTGACTTCAGCGCAGCTGCACCATGACAGCCCCTGCATGTATTCCAGGTAAGACCAGCTTGCTATCCCATTCCACAAACCAAACTGGTCTGCCAGCACAAAATTCTTTGGCTACTCCTAGTCAAAGTGCTCTTCTAGGAATTACCCATTTAAAGTGAGGAAAACTTAGCTGAATGTCTTCTTATAGAATGCTGATCTTGTGCACGTATCATATAAGCAAGGCTTGATTTGGTGTAAATTGCAAAAGTGGACCTCACTAAAGAAATGCCAACCACCCTGCCTCCCCACATATCTGATTATTTCCATATTTTTACTGATTTTACTCTCTGTTAAGAAATCAAATATTGAGGGGTTTTTTTTACTGGCTTGATGGTTTATTTGGTTGGAGTTTTTTTTGTGAGAAGGAACAGGGCAGATCCAGATTTCCTATCTCTAAAAATTACACTCACCCACAGTCTGGGGATCTTACGCTTTCACAAACTGGTACATACCAAATACATATCTCAACACTGAAATCTCCCAGAATCTGAAGTAAAAACAAGTGAAGCATAAAAATGTTTGTTTCCTAGTTTAATAACCTTTCCATGAAAGAAAGGGAGGGAGGGAGGGCACAGAGGAAATTTTGATTGTCTAGATCACCACTCAGGCAAACTGTGCATAAAAACAGGTAATTCACCGTACGCTGAGACCATTACTTTTTCCACTTTTATCTACCTTCTATCTTTTCTGATGTCACAAACATTAAGTGCCAAGGTTAGTGTGTTTAGGCTGTGCTTGCCTACCATAGTAAAAGCTCAATTACAGACTCCTTAGAAAACAGCATTACAAAGGTAACTGCAATTCCAGCTGGTGGAACAGAACAACTTGTATCTTGCTACGCTGGGAGGCTGCACTCTGCATTTCTCACTTAACTCCAGACAAGGAAAAACACAAGAGATCTGGAAGTCCTAGTAGGACAAGCAAACTCAAACGTTTTCAGGCTCTTTATTTTGGACAGAAGATGGAAGGCTGAGTTAAAAACTTCTCACAAAGCAAATAATATAACCACTCCCCAAGATTTCCTGAGCCCCAACGGGTACTCTGTTGAAGGTACCTCGCCAGGCCTCACACAAGCAGATAAACTGGTGCCTGAGCTGAACTCTCCTGCTGTACTCGGGAGGAAGAGGTGTGACCTGTTGCTGGAGGGGGTACAGTAGATCTGTCACTAATGAAGGAACTGAGTTGGATGTTGAACTCTCCCTCATCCTCTCCTCATTTCCCAAAGCCCCGTGCCCCGACACAGAATTGCTACTGCTAAAACTTGCAAAGGACAGCCTTGGCAGGCACTTAGTGTCACCGACCCCCTCGGCGCTGCTGGGGCTCTCCCCTGCACTGCAGACTCTCAGTTCCTGCTCATGGGCCATCTCACCGTACCCTCCGCGACTACTCCAGCCCTGCCTACGGCTCGTACAACACAGCAATCAAACACGGGGCCACCGCAGCGGCGGGGGACGCCACGGGTGCCGGAGAATGCTTGGCTGAGCGCTGCTCCTCGCGAACGGCGGCGGAAGCGACACAGACAGACCCTACGGAAGGGCGAGAGAGGGCCCAGGGCCAGTCGAGAGCCGCTCCCTTCCCGTGGAGCCCAGGGAGAAGGCCGCACGGGGCCCCCGGAGGCCGCGGTCGAGCCGGGGTCCCAGACCCCGCGTGGGAGGGACGCGGAGCGCGGCGGAGCGCGGCGAGGCCCGGCGGGCCGGGCCGGCGGGACACAGCCGCCCCATACCTGCAAGTTAAAGACCTGGACGGGCAGCGGCATCCTCCCCTCACGCCGCCGCTTCCGGCCGCCCGCCCCCCCGNGCCCGGGGCCGGCGGCCGTGGCGGAGGCCTCGGCGGTAGCCCGCAGCTTGCGCGGAGGGGCCGTCTCGGGGCTGCCGGCAGCTCGGCCAGGGAGAGCCTAGAGCTGAAGGACATCTTTATTGCGGTGAAGACCACGAGGAAGTACCATAAGAGCCGGCTGGACTTGCTCCTCCAAACCTGGATCTCCCAGGCGAGGGGACAGGTGAGATTCCGCCTCCGGGCAGGGACAGGCAGCCGGAGCCTCGGCCCTGCGCTGTCCAGGGCAGCTGCGGCACTCTCACGGAGTTTTTCCTTGCTTGTGTTAAAAGCGGCTTTCTTTGTAAGACTGCGGAAGGTCGTCTTACATAAACGATTGGTGCTTATACTCCAAAAGAGTTCGTTGCTGATTAAGGCAGTTACCTGCAATATGGAATCGGTAGTCCAAGCAAACATAGTTTGCTGATTTTTGTGTGACTGTGGGACGTGCTACATGATAGTGCAAGATTCCTGGTGATGATGCATCTAAGCCGGAATTTTGGACTAAGTAGTTCAACCACCTAAATTTTTCTATAGAACGTAAAATTTGTTTCCTTGTTTCAGAATTTCAGTCTCTTCAAGTATATTAATGGGATTTTGTGCAGCAATTGAAACAAGACAGTGTTAACCACCTGCCACTTCCCACCTTGACTTGCGTTCTTTCTTCTTAAACTGCTTGACAGCTGTGGATGATTCCTAGCCAGAGAGAGGAGGTACTACCAAAAAAGACCAAAATCCTTTCTCTCTGGAAATCAGTTGTCTGTACCCTGAGACAAGGAGGGTAAAATACAGGCTGCTTTATTGAAATGACACTCTTCTGGTTTGTAATGAAAAAATGTAACAAATAAGGCAGGGGTTGAAGTTGCTCAGGTTCTCTCCACCCCTGCTCCCTCCCCCATTCCAGTGGGTACTGTGAAACAAACTACCAAGACAGACAAAACATTCTGAATTCTGAGTGAAACGGAGAAAATTTAAAATTAGAATCTGGAGTTCTTAAACGTGGACACACCATTTTTGTCTCCCACAGACGTTTATATTCACAGACTGGGAGGATCGGGAGCTTCGCCTGAAAGCAGGTGAGCTGTGTAGCAGCATAGGTGCACACTGTTATAACTGACTTTTGCTTCTTTCATACTGTCTGTAGAAGTCCTTATTTTATGCTGTACAAGCAATTAGGGAAGTTAAGATGGAGAAAATGGAGAAAATTTCTCCCTAATTGCCACTTGGACAAGATGCCTGGAACTTCCAGAATACTGGGTTCACCTTTTCACCCCCTTTCTTCTTGTTAGTAAGCTTAATTTTACATGGTCCAAAGTTATAGTAGATACTTCCTTTGTACACATCTCAGGACACTATTTATATACCCTCTCTTGTTTTTATGCACTCACACAATTTTATGACCTCTGCAGCTTGCATGCCAGAGGGCTCACCTGTAAGCCCTGCCTGTCCTGCAGTTTCTTCTCCATGTGTGCACCATGTGCAGCTCAGATGTACAGCATTAGTGCCAAATGTGCACTTCTTTTGTAGTCTTTTTTTGACTACACATGCTTCTCAAACCTGAAAGGGCTGATCTTTATTCTTCTAGGGGATCATATGATCAACACCAACTGTTCCGCTGTCCATACCCGGCAAGCTCTCTGCTGCAAGATGTCTGTGGAATATGATAAATTCCTGGAATCTGGGCAAAAGTAAGTGAAACACATTGTTCTGATAGACTTTGTTTCTTCCAGTTCTGTACTCACAGGAAACTTCAGTAACCATCTCTGCTCCAGTAAGGAATGCAGTATTAGCCAAAATGTAGGGATGAGTGGAGGAAAGGGAGCACAGCATGAATTTCCTTTTATAAACAAGCATCATCTGAAAGGTGGAAAGGATTATAATCTAAAGGAGTTATTTATTTCAGTCTCTTTGCAGACTTAGCATCTGTGGGTGCTTTCATCTTTCCCATTCTGTAATTTGAGACAATAAGAAATACTTTCTGCTCTGAGCCTGAAAGACTTAAGACTGAGTTGTAAACCTGTAACTCATTTCTTTGTCTCTATGACTTCTTGCTTTGTTTTGTTTGAAGATGGTTTTGCCATGTGGACGATGACAACTACGTGAACCCTCGGACTCTCCTGCATCTCTTGTCTGCCTTCTCACACAGCCAGGATGTCTATGTGGGGCGACCGAGTCTGGACCATCCCATCGAAGCAGCTGACCATGTCCAAAGTGATGGATCAGTAAGCAAACTTCGTAGTTTGTCTGAGAGACATCCCGACCTTCTAAGCCTTTAAAACCTTGACAATTCATAGGATTCCCCCATAAACCCAAGTGATTTAATCTGCAAGAAACGACCCTGGTGATGGTCATTTTCAGAGGCAGGGTGCTGGGTTAAATGCACCTTCACTCTGGTGTGTATGCATGTGTATGCACAGTGGAGGTTGTCTCCTGGGTGGCTATCTGTTTCTGTTCCTTTACTCATGTATGCTGTGATCTGCCTCACACTGAGCTTATTAGGGCCTCCCCACCTTGACTCTTCCTTTTCCTCTGGGGGCAGTGCTTATTGTTTTAGCACTTGGGAGTTTGGGTGGGAGTTCAAGGGGTTTTTTATTTGTTTTGAGTGCAGTATCACGCACATTGTCATCATCTTGAACCAACCTCAGATGGGTGACAGAAGCTTTGTGGATAGATAAAGCATTTCCAATATAAAATGGTTACTAAGTTTTCAAGAACGGGAAGCAAACATATCTCAATCACAAGATACATGTGCTAAGGAAAAAGTCCTAATCAGGTTGCCTGCACTGGCAGGTCTAAAGATACATCAATCCACCAGCCAGAAAGTCAGTTATAAAGCAGCTTGTTAGGGAAGACTCTGCACAACAAAACAGACTCCTCGGTCACTGAGCCAGTATAGATATGGACCACCTCTGATATCCTCAGTAACACTGAGCTGGCTATGACCCTTAGTTAAAGTGAACAGGGGACAGATGGAATTGGGTAGAAGTGGGACTACTCTTTTCCATTTCATGTGTGCTAACTCCCTTATGCTAATTTCATGGTTCGCCTGCTGTCTGTTTCAAGATAGTTTCATTTGAGAGGACAGCTAGCTGCACTTTCAGCAAATAGGGATTCATCTCTAGCTTTGTTCTGACTCAGATGTAGTATGTGATATCAAATAGAACCTTGAGTTCCCTTCCCTGCCCAGCCAAATGCAAAAAGCTGATTATCAGTAACTATTGTGTGTTTTTTCTTTTTGCTCTTCAGAAGACAACCGTGAAATTCTGGTTTGCCACAGGTGGAGCTGGGTTCTGTATCAGCCGAGGTCTTGCCCTGAAGATGAGTCCCTGGGCCAGGTAAGCACTGTTCCTAGCTGAGCTCCATAAATACATGTTTGGGAGGCTTTAAAACATATTTTGGCTTGTCTCCTATGCTCTCTGTCACAGCCTGGGCAATTTCATCAGTACTGCAGAAAGAGTGCGTCTCCCTGATGACTGCACTATCGGCTACATCATCGAAGGGCTGCTGGAGGTAAAGCTGCTACACAGCCCGTTGTTCCACTCCCACCTGGAGAATCTGCAGAGACTACAAGGCGAGTCTGTGCTGCAGCAGGTAGGGCTAAGCCTCATGTGCTGTTCTTATAATTACACCTCAGTCTGATCAGAAAGAACACTCTGCATAGACTTAGCACTCTTCAGCAAAGAAGGGTGTCTACAGACTCACTCAGAGCTGTGTCCTGCTCAATTCCTTCATTTAGGTAAAAAGCACACCTTCACCCTAGCCAACTGGTGATATAGCTGTCCCCTCCTTTGGGGACACATTCTGCATTCATGAAGCCTAAGTAGGGTGTTCCCCATCTCCTTCTAAACCCTGACTTCTTGTGTGTAGCAGTGGCAGAAAGTGTAGAAGTTTGCTAAATAGTCTTCCTGGTTTTGCCTAACAAAGTTTCAGTCTTAATTCATGCTCTTCAAAAAGGCAGCTATGGTAAGTACTTCTTCAATAGCTAAGACATAATTAAATGTTTGATCATTTTTAAGAATAATTTGTCTGAATCTCAAGAAACTTAAAGTACTTTCTGAAAAATCAAGTTATTTTTTAATTGCTGGGATACATTTTACCTGCTGGGCAGCAGATGGAGCCACAAGGCCATCCAGCAGCGTTGCCTACATCACCCTGCTTGGCACCATCAGTAAAGAGGAGTGTGGCTTTGCCCTTGCATGCTGCGTGGTTGTATTTTTCTGGCAATTGTATTGGGCAGCAGAAATGTGTGCTCGGGGCCAAATTCCACCGTAATGTCATCTCCTTCCTGTTAGTGAATTTGACTGTAGCATGAATACATTGTTTCACTGGTGATCCTTGGTTCCATGAGATGAGGACAGCTAACCCAAAACCCAGGAAATGTACAGTTTTAAAGAAAACATAAGTCTTCTTGTACCTGACACCTGAAAAATTCTAAATGCAGTGCTTGTGTGGAGGAAGAGCATTCATTTGGGGTTCCAAAGATGTAAATTTTGTTCCAGATTTGAAACATGACAATCCTTTCCATGCCATTTAACATGCAAATATTTATATTTTCCCCCCTGTGCTAACATTGCTATTGGAGACTTCAGGCAATGTCTGGTGAGGATGAACGTGTTATGTAGTGAAGGTACAGACAGCAGCAGGATTAATGTCCTTATAAAGCATAAAACTGAAACTCATCTTGTCCTTCAGGGCAATGCAGCGTTCAGATCTTCTGTGTATTCTCCCACATTGCCCTTAGTGTCACTCAGCGCCAACATTGCTTATGTCAGAACTAACTGCTGTCCTCCAAATGTGATCCATGTTCAGATCAGACAGCATCTTCGGAGACTTTCTTGGTACTGCATTCATACCCTGCTATCTCCACCCTGGTTTTCTGCATTAGTGCCACAAGTTCTGAATACTTGCTTGTTTTTACAGGTAACCCTGAGTTACGGCGACCCTGAGAACAAACACAATGTTGTGAGTGTGAGAGGAGTGTTTGGCCTTCAGCAAGATCCAACACGGTGAGTGTCCACTTCCAAAACAAGATCTCCGTACTTTGTTCATGTTTGTCATTTGTGAGATGATCAGACCCACTAATGGGGTTATTCTCTCATGTCAGCTCTTGTTACTGTGCCAAAAGCAGGTAGACCAACCCTCTGCTCCATCAGACTGCTGCACATTCAATGCTAGTGTGTTCCATGTCTGAAGAATTCCAATCTAATGCTGTCTTCTTTTTTTTTTAATATAGATTTAAATCTGTCCATTGTCTGCTTTATCCTGACACTATTTGGTGCCCTGCTAAGAAGATGTCCTAATTCTTGACCAGCCACTGACACCTGTGTCTTAGCTAGTTTGCATAAGCCAGGAGTTGTGGAGTTTTTGGGTGGTTTTATTCTTCTGGGAGACAACCAGTGATATCTACAAAGGAAGTAGACAGACTCTGTTTAGAAAAGCAATAAGGTGTGGTTTGTTCAGCTGCAGCCTGGGACATTCCAAGAAGAATCTTTGTTCTTTTGTCTAGTGGCTCTTCATAAGATGACCACAGTCCTGTGTGTATGAGTCACTTTACACTTTCATCTGGTGAACCTGTGCTTGGGCACATCTGAGGCAAATGCAGTACTGGGAGTGAGACTGCTCTTACTACCCTTAGGGGTTTTTAGAAGCCACTGTCTTGAAGCTGGAGTGCTGGAGCAGACTGTAGTCCCCATGGTGACAAAAGAGGGGAAGTTTTCACTCATCTTTCTTGGGAACAGAATTACTTAAGAGCTTCTGTGGCCTGCCAGATTAAAACTCCAGTGGGCCAGAACACAGAAATCCTGGAATCACTTGGGTAAACAAGGCTGAAAGCCTTTGTCATGGGAAAACCCTGTGTGAGGGTAAGCTTACTCAGGACTGGACAAGTTGCTTACAATGCACATTCTCCCCTGTCATCCATGTGTACCTCCTGTGGAGGTAATTGTCAGACCTGGCTCGCCTGCCAGCTGAATTGCAATGGTTGATGATTATGATCTATTCTCTTGATATTTGATATTGAAGAAATATTTGCCTGACAAGATGGTAATTGTTCCTTCCTCTTGGTCAGTGGTTGGTCGCATGAGCTGGGGAAGCTTGTGCTGGCAAAACACACCTTGTTTCTGAAGCTGTGTGAGGAGGGAGGAGTAGCTGCAATGCACTGAGGAGGGTTTTGATGGTATTATTTGAGGGCCTTTAATTGTATGACCATGGTTACTCCAGCTTCTTCAGATAATCTTTTAATTACCATAAAGTCAAGATCAGTGTTTGTTTTTACTCCTTAATATTTAAACACATAGTTCATGCAGTCACTAAAAGGAGACTGCACACTCACAAGCAGAAGTTCAGTGCTCTGGCAGTAGCATCTGCTGCTGCTTTTTAAAGAAAGTAAATGTAGCTTTGAAAGTGGAATGAATGGAGCTCCATACGTTTACTTTTTATTAGCCCAGACTTTGGGCATGTGCAAACCTTACCTGACCTGAAGAATACCATAAAAAAAAAAACTTTGCAAAACCACTGTTTACTCTTACAAACTCTTAAAAAAGTATTTTCTGGTTTAGTGCTAGAGTTTGAGGCCAAATTAAGGGAAGAATAATAAAATTCCATTGTATGATCTGGAACTGTGATTACTGGCTTGATTGTGGACCTAGCAGAAGTCTCAGGTTTCTAAACGGCTGTGCTCAGCTGTACTGTGGGCTTCAGCTACTTGCTTAACCTCCTGGCAAGTGCCTGTAGTGTATTCAAGTGTGCCACTTAGCACAGGTGTCAGCCTCCTAAAATACACCTGCATTTTAACAAACCTCTCAGTGTTTACCTCAGTACATTGTCCTCTTTGCATGAGTTCAGTTTGTTCCACTGAGGAGCAAACAAGCTGACTGCTACTTACTACAGTCCTGCAGCTCATGCTTGTATTTCTCCTTTCTATCATGTGTACTGATGTGACTGTGAGGTATGGCAATAAGAATGCTGCAGGGAACTGGATCAGGGCCCAGCTAGTGCACTGCCTGTTGCATAATGGGCTTTCAGTGTCACAAGTGTGCCCATCACAGAGGAGGATTTGTGGAATAGTAGGTTCTACCTCTTTATTAGGTCTTCTGCTAACTAGAAATGAGGCATCCTGTGGTTTAATGATTTGTCATTAATAGTTCTGGAGATTCCTGGTATCCATATAATTTTTTAAAAACACTTTTTAGATTCTTGGTTTTGACGTCCTGTAGCAGAAAACTGAAACTTCATGAGCTCTTGAGGTGATTTTGTCTTCAAGCACTGCTTCTGAACTCTTGGAACTTTTCTTCCCCTTCCACTGGAAGCAGCCTCTTGTAAGATGACACAGACAGCATGGACTGGGCAGCAATTGTGGCAAACTGCAGTTAAAAAATTACAACACTATATTGATGGCAGCAAAACTAGAAGTTTCACATTGTGGTCACTGGTTACACTAGGTGTGCCAAAGAGGCAGTGCCTTCAAAACTGGGAGGGTGTTTATGCAGCCTAAAAAGGACCACGTTCTCTTGCAGGGCAGTAGGAAACTGTTCAGTGCGTTCAGGCTCGTTCCAGGGTTTCTTGTGTTGAGAATACAGTAACCTATGTGGATCTATCAGGATGCAGCTTTTTTATCAAACTACTTTTTCAAACATAAAATGATTCTATAAAATAAATATTTAAATATGTCAAAGGCTGTGTTTTGTAATATTTTTTCAAATGTGCTCTGTATCAAAAATGGACTATAAACCTGCTAATCCAGAAAACTATGCCTTCCTATCAGGCTCATGAGAAAGAATCCTTGCAGATGCTGATTAACAGAGTACAATCAATGAATTGAGATAATGAGGATTTTAATGGTCATCTTCACCAGCAACTTTGAGGGGGCAGAGCTGGCAGGTGTTTTTCATCACTCTAAAAAGCCTGGGTTTCTGTGGTCACTCAAATGATACTTCAGTCAAGAGTGAAAGCCAAGAAACTTCACCTCTGTGTGCCTGTCTTACTAGATGAGCCTGGAGACGGCTTCGTGCGGCACTCCCTGGGCGCCGGGCAGCGCCGGGCGGCGGAAGCGGGGAAGGACCGCGCTGCCCG
>VYXC01003316.1:170886-182312 GCA_013397175.1 Platysteira castanea
CCCGCCCCGCCAAGGAGGCGGCGGGGGCTGCTCGGGGCCGGTCACCGCACTGGGCCCGCCGCCGCAAGGACAAAGCTTTAACACCTGGTTACGCTGTAGCTGCACGGTTCAGCGTCATCTGCCCAGAGGGGCTGAGGAACAAAGATGGAGTAGCAAAAATCCTGCAGGAAGATGGCTTTGGCTCCCCCCAGCTCCCCAAGGTACCCTGCCACGAACAGAGGTGCCCACAGTAGTGGCCCTGTCGGAAAACAACAGCCTTTGCTTTTCCCTTACCTGCGGGTCTGCAGCACTGGCCAGCAGCCACAGACAAAGTAGCTATTGCCATAGGCTCTCTTCGTTGTGCTTCCCAGCTTCTTTGCTTTTATCTTAGTCCAGGACCAAAACCATCCCCATGTTAACCACCTTAACAGCCTTTTAGCTCCAGGACAGGCTGTCAGGGTCTTCAGGAGACTAACACAGCAGAAGGCCCCACCCTCCACATCAGCCAAACACCCAGTTTGCCACTGTCCAGTGTGTATGGCAAAATGCAAAAGTTCTTTATTAAAAAAGCAGAGCAAAACCCAGTATAAAAAATCATGAACACAAAGCAACCAGTCCACACAGAAACTTTCATTTTCCAGGTGTCTCTTAATATATGTACTCTGAGATATGTTCCCACCCCAGACTCACAGGATTCTCCCTCAAGGCTCTAAAGACTGCTGGCCTGACAGCAGCTCCTCCTGCTTTCTTCAATTCAGACTCTTGTAGCCCTTCCCTATCTCCAGGTCATGCAAGGACTTGTGCTGTCAGAAGAGGAGCCACCTTCTCCCCTTTATGCTCTGAGAAACAACTCCCCAGTGTCACGCCAGAAGCATCGCTCCTCTCCAGGTTAAGGCCACAGCACTCAGTTCTAGGAGCCTGTGAAGCCAGGAGAAGTGTTTCACCATTTGCCATACTGAAACTAAATCCTGTTGCAATACTGGCCACAGCATCTTCAGCTAAGGGCTGCAGCTCACAGTGAAGAAGCACAGATGTTGACAGCCAATCACCCACTCACCTTTCCCTGACATTCAGTGTTGTAGAAGTAGAACCACGGCCAAAGCCAGCTGTTCCACAAGGACATGGACAGCACTGCACTCGAAGCCCCTCGGTACAGCTGTTTCTATGTTGATGTGTATCTACTGCCCACCAATACAGCCAGAGCCACAGTGGGGAGGGTAAACAAGCCAGAGAGGGCCCTGTCAGACTCTAACTCTGTCTGTAAACACTGGGTGAAAAAGCAGAGGTGGGTATTATCTGGTGTTTCCAGCAGTTTCAGGATCCCATTAGCAAAGCAAATCACTCCAGCCCACAGAGAACTGTAAACATTCCTGTCACCTTTTATCACGTTTCTCTGTGAACAGCCCCGGCATCCAAACAAACGCTGCAGCTGGACCCTGCCAGGGAACGTACAAACCCCCCCACAACCAGTAACCCCTGTGCGGAGTGGCTGTGCAGTGCAGGGGAAGGGCTCCACATCATGGACTCAGACCCACAAACCTGGACGGCTGTCTCCTCCTCTCCTTTACACTGTCAGGAGGAAGATTTCTGAACACCAAGAGCATTTTTCTGTTTGCAAGCCATTGTGTCACCCGACTCTGATAAAACTGTCCCATTTAGGAAGAAGGAGTTGTACCTGAGTTGCTCACCCTTTCCCTGACAGCAGGTATTTGGATCCTTTAAGCCACGCTCTCACTTCCTAGAACTGTGGGTTCCCAAGGGAGATCCTTGCACATATGCCATGATGGCATTCTGCAAGAAACTTGCTCGCTGTGCCTCCTCTTCCCTCACCCTGGAGATCTCGGCCTCCTTCGTTCTCAGCTTCTCCAGCAGCAGAGAGATCTCACCCTCTTTGTCCAGCAGTGCTTCACGGTGATTACTGGATAGGGCTGTGAAAAAACAGCATTAGTGAAGAAAATCAGGGTATCCCTAGATTAAGTAAGAACAAGCCAAAGGCAATGGAAGTGGTCAACAGGCACACAAGAGAAGCTGCATGAGACAACATGAGAGGTTTTGCACAGACAGCATGCACACTTCACTGTCCAGGAAACCCAAGCATTTTGCTTGCTATGCAGCTTTGGGTGGTCATCTGAGTCTTGGTCTCCATAAAATGAGGACAGGAATCCGTGTAAATACACCTGGATGGAGTATTTACATGAGCACAACTCATAGGTGTACACAGAGGCAGGAAGCACTGCTGTCACTACCTGTGAGCACAGCTCAGTTCTAGGCCCAGTGCAGGGTAACTCAGCACTACCACTGGAGAAGCATGAAAGGATCCATCACCTCTCAGTTGTCTTTCCAGAGCTGCAATCTTCTCTCTCAACCCATCCTGGGCTGCGCGTTCAGCCTCCAGGTGCCCAATCTGCTCCTGTAATTCCACTTTCACCTTATTTAGCTCTGTCACTTTCTCCTCTTCTTTATTGTCCAGGTCCTGACATAAAAAGACAAACCCACAAACAACTAAACAACTTCAGCAACTTGTTCTGGCCCTGGGGTGACTGTATCTACTCCAGTCCCAGCTACCTGCTGAAGTTCATCCAGCCTCCTCCTGAGTCCATCAGCATACAGGCTCAACTGCTTGGCTTTGGCCTGGGCCTCAGCAACCATTTCTTTTTGCTTAAGGCAGCAGTTCTGAGCTTCATCCCTTGACTCAGTCATCTGCCGCAGCTTCTCTTTTAGGTGTTCTAGTCGTTGCTGCTGTAAGACACAAAGGAAAATGAAAATCAAACAGTCCCACTTCATTCCTGTGAAGAGATTCTCTCTTCTGTTCCTAATACAGTGAGTGAAGCCTTTATTGAGCCAACTGGCACTGACCAGCACAGGACACAGCCCCGCTCCTCACTCAGGAGTGACCCCAAGCTGCCTCCTCTTGCCAGGGAGGACACTGACAAAGACTGAAACACTCAAATGAGAAACAGAGACAGGTCCTTGGCAGATGCATTTTCTTTTGTGATGTAAAAAAAAAGTAAAGATTCTAATAGTTTTTGTGTATTTTCCTCATCCCTTGTCCTCTTTCACAGGATATTAACTTCATTGCCACTTTCATGGAGTTCAATACTACAGTGACTTTATTTATCCAGCAGCAGTATCCACCTGAAGAAATTTCTCAGAGTTCAGAGAAACAGGAGCACCCCATGAAAGCTGCCATTAAAAAGAATGATCAACATCTGGCTGTTGGCTTCAGATGCTGGCAACTTAAATTAAATTTGCCATGACAATATCCACATCAGTTCTGTTATGACTGAAGACAATTCAAATCAGACTTTTCAGGGCTCCCTCCTCAGCAATCACACCATCTGTGGGTCACTGAAACCCAGAGAGGAGTTACTCAGCAGCCCCCCGAAGACTAAAACATAGACTAGGTAGCCAAACCACTTCCTTCCCACAGAGGCAGGCCCACAGACAGGTCTTGTCCTTACCTCCTCCAGGCGTGCCTGACTCCGGGCTTTCATTAACTCCTCCTCGGCCTGTCCTCGCTCAGCTAGTGCAGCTGCTTTGACCTGGCTCAGCTCCTGCCACAGAAACATGGAAAATCATTCCAGACAGAGAAGCTGCATTGCTGCAACACTGACCAGAAAACATTAACAGCTTCCAGTCGCAGGCTACAATATGACACAGCTCTCCTTCTCACTCAGGGGCAGCAAAAGCAAACCAAGATGACAAACCTTTCCTCACTCCAAGACTGCCAACTAAATTCAATGTGAATTTCAGTTAGGTGAGGGCAAGTAATGGGTAAAGCTCTCCAAAACAAGGCAATTAAGAAAGAGCAGTGCTGGATCTAGCTGGGAAAATAGATATGGATAAACATGCTACACTACTTGGGACAACAGAGGAAGCCTGTGAAGTCCAATCTTGGTAAGACTCTAGCCATGTTCAACGGAATCCTCATTTTTGTCCAATCTGAATTTACAAGTTTCTCCTTGGAACCTTTTTCCTTAGTCCAAATCAGTAAAAATAACTTCAGCTGGTATTCTGCTGTTTTCTGTTCCTTACAGCACATGGCAATCTTTACGAAGGTCAGCAGTGGAAGACTCCACAAAGCTTTCCTGGCAGCCTTCTCTTTGCACTGCTACATGAGTGTTCAAACGTGCCTAGAGCACTTTTTCTCACCTCCTCCAGAGATACCCTGATGGCCTCCAGCCTCTGGATCCTGCTGTGCATGGAACGTTCACCGGTCTCCATCTGCTGTCTCATACGATCCACCTGCAAAGCAGCAAAACCATTTCAGCAAGTGACAGAAACCATTCCCATCTCCAGGCACAGCAAGCAGAAGGACCACTCGTCATGACAGTGAAGCATCCTCTCACTGACCCACCTACCAGCAAAGAAAAATTCTTACCTCTCCCAGAACTCCACTAGGAAACTGTAATACACATAGAATCTGCCCTCTAGAAACTGGGAATTTTTAGACAGAGACCCCTCCCAGGCCACAAGGAAGATAAAGTCCATTGTCAAGTGGTACAAAACACAACAGAATAATTTTCTAGCTGTAATGTTGGTAAAATCTTCCTGGCCTGTGTCTTTTCTTAAAAGATTTCAGTATCTTCAGAGAAATCTATAGTATAGATTAGTATAGTTTTATTCTGGAGAGATTTCAGACCTCAGTAAACACTGCAAAGAATTGATTGTAGTCTGTTAGCCTGTCCACGCTCAGACACAACCCCCTTGAAACATAACAGAGAAGGAAGTAGCATGCTGAGCCCCGTTAAAGGACTGCTTGTGTATAAGCAGTTAAAACATTAAAATGTATTCGTTTCAGAAGCCGGAAAAAATTCCTTATTTGTAACTACCCCTGTGCACAGACCAACACAAAGGCCAGCCTCCCAGCCTCTCTTGTAGCATCACGTACCACTCTGGCCCATACTCCTGAAAGCTAGAAAATCTTACTAGCTGGTAGAAAGTCTTGTGATCTCTTCAGCCAGGCTTTGCTTGAAGAAATGGCCCATTACTTCCACAATAAATCTGAGCCCACAAACTTTTTAGCTTTTTTAAGAGCATCTGACAGCAAACAATGACCTCCAGTGGTGATGTATGTCAGGACCAAAGAAAGACTAACCAGGACGCTGCAGAAACCCCATCCTTACCTCTTTTACCCGAAGGGATTCTATGTCTTCAAGGCTTTGTTTAAATCTTTTCTTCTCTGCTTCCAGACGTTCTGCAGATTAAAAGCAGGCACATCACAATTCTGGCGTTCCTGCCACACAGCTGTATTCATACTTTTTCACCATCTCTGCCAACCCTTCCTCCTCAGCTGCCTATGCTGTTGACTTGGGAACAGCAATCCTAACCAGAGGTGTCCACAAGCTGTTTCTACCCCTCCACTCACCTTCAGCCTCCACAGCCCGCAGCTTCAGCTCTGCTGTTGTGTTGGTCAAGTCTTGTTTCACCTGGAGCAGCTGATCCTGCTGAACTTTGCACTTCCTCTCCAACTCATCCACCTACACAAGGAAATCACCAGCACAAAGGTTTTTCTTTTCCTGTTAGCAGAGAAAGTTGGCTGTACAGGACAATGACGAGGCACACAACCAAGGACCACAGTAGAGACCATAAATATGGAGCAGATGTTATATATGTTCAAGTGCCACTTCTAAGACTTGGACTTGGTTTCCTACCTGGTTTCTCAGCAGCAAATTTTTCTCACTGGCAGCAGACAAGTCCTGCAAAAGCCTGCCTTCCCGATCAGCACTTTCCTGCAAACAGAATCAAAACTAAAAACCTGTACTCACCCTAGTTCTTGCACTACCAACCAAGATCACACACAGCTAAATCCAACCTACCCCAAAACCACCAGGGCTCCTCTCCACACCTGGCACCCATCTATCTAATTTACACAAGAATTTTTGTCATGGTGGCTTTAGTTAACCCACTAGTGGTAAAAATCATGCTTCCCTATTCCATCCAGCGTCCCCCAAATCTACACAAATCAGTTATGACCTATAGCCCTGCTCTCAGACATAACTGGGACTTATCCAGCTCACCTGCTTTTGTTGCTGGAGCTCCCTAAAGTGGCACTCAGCCACACACTTTTGTTCCTGTTTCATGGCATTCAGCAGCTCTCCCAAGTTGTGCACCTTCTGCTCCGACAGAGCCAGGGCAGCTTCAGTCATCTGCAGCCTATAAAGAGAGGCACTTTCCAGAGTCTTTTCCAAGGCAGGCACCACAGCAAGCTCTCTGTGCCACCTGGTACATGGTGCTGATGTCCCCCTGGCAGTGGATGGAATCAGGCTAACTAAATGAGGCATTTTTCACTTCTGGGAAAAGGACACCGCTGACCTCTGCACGCAGCAGCATCTGCCAACAGTGGCCCGGGAGCTCTCAGGCCCCACTGTTCTGGTGCCCATTGCATTTGCCCTGCATTGTCTTCCATGAGCCATTCTCCCCACCCAGACCCCTCCAGGATTTGCTGGCTCTCACAGAACAAAGCTGGCTATTTTACATCACTGCAAAGTTGTTTAAAAATAGTGACAGAATTTTAAATGTGGGTAGCAGAAGCAATTTGCTTATTCTGCCCAAGAGGGATGTGTCCACATCGCTGCATGGCATAATAACACTGCCTTTACCTGGCAGAACTAAACTAGGCAGGCTCAGTGGTGTTTGAGTCCAACCAGTGCCATGTGCACATGGCTCTACATAACCTAACACTTCTTTGGAGCAGCTCTTCCTCATTGTTCCCAAGCCAGGCTCCTCCATACCTGCAGCAGTTCCCAGAGAACACTGCCAGGGAAAGCAGGTACAGATTCCTGCCAGGCTGTAAACCATGCAAGGAACATGATCCCATCCCATCTGCACAATCCTTTTTCTTTCTCCCTACCTTCTGTAACTCACTTGCTCTTATACCAATGCACTGTAATTTTACTTAAAAGCAGGCTAAGTATCCAGTGTGGCAAACTCAAAAGCTTGATCTGACTGTAATTTCTGGATATTACTGCAGAACTAACCAAAATAGTAAGCCAGCTACCCTACACGATTATCCCCCTTCTTAGAAGCTCTGCTCGGCACTGCTTATACAGCACAAACAGTGGGAAGGCAAAGGCTTTCCTCCTCCATACTTGGTTTTCAGTGAATTCATAATGGAGTACTGCTCATCCAATGCTTCCTGCAGCTGGCTGACTCGTGCTGCAGACAGCCTGCATTTGGGAAGGAAAAAGAAAAAGGGAAAAAAAAAAAGGTGGGTAATTTCTGCCAGGAAATGGAGAGCGCTCAACTTTGCCATCAAAGAGCAGAAGACATTTAGAAATCCAACTCACTTCTCGCTCCTGGCTTTTTCTTCTTTCTGCTTGTCTACAGTGTCCATTAAATCCATGAACTGTGGACAAGGCAAAATTCTGTGAGAAAATGAACTGCATCAGCTACAAGCGTTTACATTTCTCATCCTTCTCCTTCCAGCAACAGCTGAAGACATGTGAAGCCATTCTACTGGAAACACACTGCAAGTCTGATGGGTTTATCAGCACATCTGAATAAGGTCATCAGCTGTTAGGGACTCTGCATCCTGAGGTGTCAGATGGAAAAACAGGTCTCTAGGTTTACACCACTTGGAAAATATCAGACCAATTGCAAAAGAAGAAACTAAAGCACAAATAACCAAAACTCCTCCAGAATCCCGAGTGAACGTGTTCAGCAGGGATGTGTCCATATCCATACTGTCACTTGATTCCTAGGCAACCGACCTCAGAGGAAGGGCCCAGTGCACTAAACCATGCTGTGTGCCTGTCCATAAAAATGCAAATGCAACTTCAGGTGCACAGTAATACTGTCACTGAGTGTTCTGTGGGCACCTCAAGGGAAAGCAAAGGATTCCAGCTACCCCATTTGAACTGCCAACATCTGCTGACCTGCTTGTTCTTCTCATCCTTCAGACTCAAAACCTCCTTGCTGAGGATGCTCACTCGGTTCTGGGCCTCACTCAGGATAGCCTCACGGTCTTGGTTGTGATCCAAGGCTTGTTCTGATGCAGAGAGAGGGAGAGCATGCACAAGTTTCTAAAGCAACAGCACAGCAAGCACTGC
The DNA here is from genome assembly GCA_013397175.1 of Platysteira castanea. Classification (NCBI taxonomy): domain Eukaryota; kingdom Metazoa; phylum Chordata; class Aves; order Passeriformes; genus Platysteira; species Platysteira castanea. The sequence goes on from VYXC01003316.1 coordinate 178,917, forward strand.
TGGAACAGACAGCACTCAGGGTGACAAGTGGCTATCAGAAGCACCAGGACAGCTGCCCTTCTCAGGCTGGCCCATGTAGAGAGAGTCCCACCTCACATCACAAGGTGGGATGGGATCAAAGAGAGCAGTGTATGGGGGTAATCAACACCCCAGCCTCAGGAAAGCTGCTCAGCTCCGCTGTGGGCAGGACAATGACACAGGATGTGCTGCACAAGCCACATCAAAACTTGGCTCATCAGAGGCAAACTATGAGGAAAAGTCTCAAGTTCTCCCACACTCACATGGGCACGACAATCTCTAACAACTCAATCCAAATTATTTTTTTGCTCTTGCTGGTGAAAGTGACACTTCAAGTTTCACAACTTGACTAGCCCTCACTAAAGGACAAGAGGAGGTGACATAGGGCACTGTGGAAATGCTGTTGAGAAAGGGAGGGAAAGAGGGTTAGCTCTCTTCTGGAGCAGCAAGTGCCCTACATCCCCAGGTGCTGAACCAGGAAAGCAGTTAAGTGGTTCATTACTGTACACACACCACACTTACCCACAGCTTTCAGGATGTCGCCAGGAACATTGTTCCCTGCCAGCTCCAGCCTCTTCAGGGTCTTGTTGCTGTGCAGGCAGTTCAGCAAAGCTCGGCCACCCAGAAGCCCAACGTTATTCCATCGCAAATCTACACAGAGAGCAAACTTTCACCACGGTAGTCACACATCTGCTGAAAAACACAGGGCTCGAGAACCCGTGCTCTTTATATACCTGCAAGCACTGTTAACTAACCCCAGATGGTCTTAGCACAAACACAGGTGAATGCTGTGTCCCCTTTCAAGATGAACGAGAGGGAACTGACCAAGCAAGAAAGGCAAGGATAAATCTTTAGTAAACTGCAGGAAGCCATGACAGTTGAAAATCTACACGAGTCTGCGTCTCACATTTGGCTCTCACAAGCCTTCCTTCCACAGACAGAATCTGTGGACGAGAAAGAACTGGCAACAAAAGCCACATTCTCCTGAAGGAAATTCCAGCAAAATTCCGTAGAAGGACAAAGCGAGTGTGAAGTAAGTATTAAGAGTCTGTCATGAGGCACGCCAACAGCAACCACAAATAGGAATGAAAACACTTCCTCCTCCACTAAAGACTCCAAGTACCCAATTCTTCATCTGCAGGTTTGGTTCCAGAGATTCCAATTACAGCTCCTGCTCTCCAAAGGCCATGGGGTTGTGACCTCTCCCTGCACAAAGCCGGCAAAGCACTCCAGACTGACAGGAATTGGGAATGACACCAACCAGTTGGAAGAAATTGAGGCAAGAAACCTGAAGATACGTGTGTGTTTTCACGCCTGTATGTACACGGGCACAGAACTCTTACCCAGCTCCTGAAGGCTGGTGTTTTGTGTCAGTGCCATGGCCAGCTCTCCAGCCCCTTGATGGTTAATCTGGTTATTGCGCAGGTCCAGACGCTGAAGAAAGCTGTTTGCTCTCAGTCCTTGGCAGAAGAAGGAGAAGCCCTCCTCCCACATGCCGAGGCTGTTCCATTCTAAGGTTAGGCTAGGGAGATCAGACAGGAATGGTGTTCGTGGAGTAAACAGAACAACTGCATGAACTTGAATGATACATGAATCATGGTATACCCAGTCAAACATCCAGCTCCGTGAGTGGACTCAATTTCAGAGAGCAGGATGCTGCCAGGACCCCACGGCCTCCAAAAGAGCACTCCAGTTTTCATGCCTTTGCCTGTCCCACCCCTCACAGGAAACTGCACCACTTGGCATTCCTCCTACCCCAACAAAAAACACCCTCAACCCTTTTCAAACGTTGTGCTCCATCCGGCAAGAATAGCACAGAGAGGTAGATATATTTTTTTACCTCCTGATGGATTTGTTCTGCCTAAGAAGTTTTCCCAAAGCCTCAGCTCCCATGGCTCGCAGGTTATTTCCCTGAAACAGAAGTCCCAGGTGATCAGTGGGCTAAGCCTGTCCCAGTCCACCTACACCACAAACACCACCAGCTGCATCCCAGCTGTAATGCCAGTTTCAGTTGGGCAAAGATGGTCCAGCCAACATTTGTTTCACGTATCAGTCAGCCTTCCACAAAATAAAAAACCCTGGAGGAACAGTGGGTCCATACACACCACTGGTCTTGTCAGGGCACCATGGCTGAGAGCTTGCAAAAATCCCAAGATAGCACAGGATCAGTATGGGCCAGTGGGATGGAAAATGGCAATTCTAGATAAGCACAACTACTTTAACACACTTCATTAAAAAGGGCTCCTTTAGCACAAATGGGAGAGAAAGCTGTGATGCAGTTTGAGATTGCAAATTCAAGGGAATAGCTGTATGCCAGAGGAATACAGACAAAAGTCACTCTCAATAGAGTGACAATCACATCTGAAGGCAGATGCTTAGTTCAAAGCCCAAGCTAGTTGAAAGACATTGGCAAGCAAGATAAACTCTACAGAAACACAAGTAAAACAGATAGTAACTCGCTGATCAACACAGAAACACCGAAAAAAGCCTACACACGCCTCATCTGCCCAAGCAGGAACTGACAAAACATACATAGCAATAACTTCCTATCAAAATAGAGTAACTGAATAAAAATGCATAAAGATGATCTACAAAGTAATTTTGGAAAATTGTGACATGGTGTTAACGAGTCAAGGAATGAGTCACTTGAGAACAAAAACCTTACAGAAGCATGCATCTTGTTGAACAATCCTGCACCAGGACTATCTAGTTCTATTTCCGACTACGCCTGTGCTCCTTTTCCCTACTCACCACGGAACTGTCTTAATTCTATTCGAACAGACTCACCTTCAGATCCAAAGATTTGACTGTGGTGTTGGAGCAAAGACCATGCAACAAAAGTTTTACACCTAAGTAGAAAAAAAAAGCTGTTTATTTCATAAGTGAAACCCTCTGCTCATCCCAGCGCAGCATCCTGTTAAGCAGCTAGCTCAGGAGACGTGGCTGCGATAAACAAATTACTTGGTAAACTGCCTGTGCTGCTGGAAAGCGTGAGCCTGAGCTTTCAGGGCAGGACACTGTTTATATATTCTCAAAGAGGTGTCCGGGCAGAGAACTACATGTCAGCTTGTACACACACCTGACTCAGCCCTGAAAAAAGCCCCCGCCTAGAGAGGCTCTGCGGACACGGATGTGCTGCCCACGGAGGCCCCTCACGGCCGGCGCTTTAACCGGCCGGGTTCTCCCGTCCGTCCACGGCCAGCAAAAGCAGAGCTGCCCTCGCCGCCGGAGGGAGAACCGAGGGGTGCGTGCCCCGCCGCACGGTCCCGAGCTCCGAGCCACCTCCCGCCCCGCCTCGCCGGCCGCCGGAGGGAGAGGGGCCCGCGGGCCAGGCCTGGGGGGCGGCCAGGGGCCCCCGCTCCGCTCCGCGCCGCCGCC
>VYXC01003316.1:182632-219796 GCA_013397175.1 Platysteira castanea
GGCCCCGCTCATCCGTTCCTCTCTCCGCGCAGGACACCGTGGACCGGCTTCTCCGGCTCCATTTCCGGGACGGGAGGACCCGAGGTACCGAGGCGGCGGCAGCGGGCGGGTCCGGGCGGTTCGGGCCCAGCCCCCGCCTCCCCTGACCGCCTTGTCGTTGCAGTTAGCGCCGACGCGCAGCTGCTGGTAGCCGAGTTGCTGAAGGTCTTCGTCCGAGGTGAGCGCGCAGGGCCATCCCCCGCCACAGCCGTAGGGCGACAGGCTCCCGCCTCCTCCCCGAGCACCTGGCCAACCTTCGGCTCATCCCGGCCTGCTTCAGCTCTGCTGCCTCCTCCACAGCTGGCGTCCTGACCCAGCTTCCCGGGCTTATCCGGGGCGCTGGGCCACCTCCCTCCTCCCAGGACACCGGCCGGGCCCCCCGGACGAAACGCCCCAGGTGACAGCTCCCAGGCTCGTCTCACTGCTCTTCCTTTTCTTTCACTTGGGCTGCAGAAGCGGCGGCACGGGCAGCGCGGCAGGCCCAGGCAGAGGATCTGAAGCAGGTGGATACTGAGCAGCTGGAGAAAGTGTTGCCGCAGCTGGTACGTAACTGTGGGCCTGAAGCGCATGGGAACAGCATGAGGATGTGAGCCGAAAAAGCCTAATCCTCATCCTTTTGGGAGCTGTTTTGAGAACCCAGCCTGGGTCCTGACTGGCTTGCTGCTCTTTCCTTACAGCTTCTGGATTTCTAGAGGCCTTGTGAAGCACACGTTGCCTGTCGGCAGGAAGGCCTGACCTGACAGCAAATATGTGTCTCAGCCTCAGAATCCCAACTCTGGCATGAACAGTCTCAACTTTTTCTTCCTGCCATTTTGCTTCTGTTTCCTCTCTCCTTTACCAAGCACAACACAGCCCAAAGCAACAATGCTGTCAGATAATGTTTCTGAGAAGAGGCTGCCACGGGCTTGTTTTGTTCAGCTGAGCACAGGTCTGGTTTCCATCTTGCTGCCCTACTCCGTAACAGAGGCCCGTGCGTCACAGCATGGTAAGATGCTTTTGCTTTCTCAACTACCATGAGAAAGAGGTGCTGCTTCACAGAGATGCACGGAAAGACTTAAAAGCTGGAAATACCATCGAGCCTTCAGGCTCTCATTGCTTGAGCCGGCAGCTGTGACAGCAACTCGAGGTGCAGCTCCAAGCCTTTTTAATGAATAGGTCATTAACAGGAGCTCAGTCACAGGCTCTTGCCAAGAGCAGGCAACTGATCTTTATTTTATAAATAAACAGTGTCTATCCCTCACTACCTTCCAGTATTTCTCCAGGGTTGTGACATCAAAGAATGCTTGAAACCTTTTAACCATTCAGTATTCTCCTCAGAGGCTGCTCCCCCTCTGCTATAAATTTGTTCTCACAAAGAAACATCAGTAAGTTAAAAACAAGTCTCCCCTCCTTGTGTAGGCTCTTTGCTGTAATTCATCATCAAAAGTCAAGTTGCTTCAAAGACTTGCAGAGTTTCCCCCTCCCCCACCCTCTTCCCTAAATCTTTGTAGGACGAAAGAAAAAAAGGACAAAATAACAAACAGCATGTGTGAGAATCCCACATCATGGGACAGCCTGGCCCCTCTGGCAGCGGGGGGGCCACTGTGAAATAGGAAACCTCACACATGTGGGCAGGACCCACAGAGCCCAAGTGGCTTTGCTGGGAAGCGCGTGGCTGGCTGCACGGAGCGCAGCTGAGGGTGGCGTGGCTCGGGCCCTGCAGGCTCCTGCTGCTGGCGCTCTGCAGGATCAGAATAGCGAGCAGTGCTTTTCCCAGGAACAGCTGTGACAGGCAGAGGCTCAGTAGGGCACTGTGCACTTTGAGCTAGGAGCTATCAGGGTCATCCCTCAGGACACCAGCCACTTGGAAACCCCACAAAAAATGCAGTTTTAGTACACGTTCTGGTGACAGTACCAGCAGCTTAAGCAGTCCCCAGCCCTCAGTACTGCATCTTCTCAGCTGAGACAACTGTTCAGCTGTACAACACATGCAGTGAAGGAACTGACATAGTTCAGCCTTCAGCCCCACAACCACTGGTTAAAAAAAGGCAATAGCAAAAGAAAAAGCAAGTGATACTACCACTGGATTCCCTACAACCCCAGGGATGAGTTCAGCTACTATAGCAGAAGCGATACTGAAACAAAGCCAACTCATCAGCTATCTGCAGGTACTGTTCTGCGGCAGGGCAGGAATCCTTGTAGCAAGTACCTTAGTGAAGAGCTCACAGTTTCAGATCTGGGGGTGTCTTGCCCCCTTAAAGAATTCACTCCTGCTTGCTTGCCTTTCCCAGTTTCAGACTCTCATCTCTGACTCCTACTGAAACAGCAGTCCCAAAGTTGCTGCCCTAAAAAGGCTCAAGTTCCCTTCCCTGACACACATAGAAGAGAACTGCTGATGTGGACAAGCACAGTAAAGCAGCAACTGAATAGCAGCAGCAGCTAGAAGTAACTCTTTGTATAGGGAAGGGGAGGAAGACCTCTTGTCTAGCTACTGAAAGTAGCAATTTTTCATTCTTGTGGTTAAATTGGGTTTGATGCACAGCTGAGTTACACAAGGGACGAGCATGGGCAGAACTGCCTGAGGGAACAGCAGTGTACAGCCCCTACGCTTAACCCATGAAACTGCCCCAGGAATACTGATATGGCTGCTTGTGTCCCTGAACTTGTTTTCCCATGTCAGGTGCTTGCAGGGGATAATTATGGTGCTAACCCTTTACAAAAACTGACCATTAAAACAGGTAAGCAAATCAGCTAGGCAGATTGTACTATCTGATGTCGCCTGTACCCTTCAAAAAAGTAAGGACTAGCACATCTGAAGGCATACTGCAACCTCCTCCCAACCACACTGCTTCTGCATATTCTAATCCTGGGAACCAAAAACACCAGCACGAGTATTTCACCACTTATCATTAGCTATGGCTCCTGGTTTCCCCACAGGATATCCTGAATAAATTCAGCACGGCAGCTCTAGCTACTGCCTACCTCTGATTTGTGTGACACGAATAAGCCTGGTACAGCACCTGAACCAAGATACCGACCAGTCCTGTGGAGCGTAGGCTCAGCCCACACTTAATCCACTAAAGAGTAATGAACTTTAAACATTGTTTGAATGGTGTTTCTGGTTTGCTGTGGCACATCTCTTATCGGCTGTCAAGTGGCAGAAGGGCTTGCTTTCCACAGGGAGGATTTAGCTCAGGAGCTGTACACAGTGCTCTCACATTCCCGCTGCCACTGGCCGCACACGTTCCCTGTTTACGTTTGGGTGCCATGTAAGAAATCAATCAACTTTTTTGCTAAAGCATTCTGCGCTCCTTCTGCTTTGAGTCTCCTTTTTCCTCTTCCACCTTTCTTTCCTGCCTCCCCCTCCCTCCAAGTTTCTTCAAAGCATCTGTGAGCATTTGGAAGTAATTAGACCTGAAGGGAAATGTTGGCCAGGCAGGGAGACAATGACAAGTGCCAGGAACCCAGGGTGCCCTTTCTAGCCACTTTGAAGTTCATTCAGATGGTACAAAGCTCCGTTTTGCTTTGTTGAAAAAAAATGGGAGGAAGGGAACAAGGCATGACAGGCCTATTGAAAAGAGAGCAGGTTCCTGTGAACTGGCAGACACACCAAGTGCCAGGGCAAGAAACTATCAAAGGGACCGACCAAAAGGGCTCCCATGGCCACTCTGCTGTATTACATCTACAAATTGTGCAGATGCACATGTGGTGCAGGGAGGAAACAAGAAAAATGGAAAACACGGTATTACTGTACCATGGAACCCCACCTCTCCATGGACCACTGATCCATGGAGAAGACTTCAAATAAAACCCAGCACCATGACACCACAGAGTTCATCTCCAGTGTAAGGGCAATTCTAACCAATATTCATCCCCCCATGACGTCTGCAGGAGACAAAGATCCGGACTGGGGCTTTTGCCTGTACACCAACTGCAGTGCAGAGCACATCTACCCTGCTCTGGGAGTACTCAGGCCACCAATCAACTACCACTTGAAGAGACCCTTTAGCTGGATGGTTTTTTCCCTGCTGTAACTAATTACTGATGGTAATTATACACAGTGAAAATAACACTAGAGCTTAGGGCAGAAACAAGCTCAACAGGCATTCTTGTCCTTGCTGACAAGATTCTGGCAATTGAACGCAATACAAGTGCAGCAGCCCGAGAGCTTCACAGGAAAGGCTGATCTAAACTGGTTTAAGTGACTGAACTGCTTCTTCTTCATTCATTTTCCAGCCATCTACGTCCAGAATTATCAGCAGCACTAACCCTAATCACTAAGAAGCAGAGAAAGGCTTGTTCTAGGCACCACTTAATAATTATAGGTAAAGCTGAACCAGATTGTATCTTGCTGCTAGAATACAGGTGATCTCTGAAGGCGGAACTGGAAGGAGTTGAATTTAGAAATATGGATAGAAACAAAGTCCTTTGCAGAAACTATAGGAATCGTGTCCCCCTTAATTCTCTATTGTTATTATTTGCATGCGAGAAACCTTAAACTTAACCTCTAACCTTGCTTCTGTAGTCACAAAGACCACACATAGGCCTTCCACTTCTCCACCAGGTGCAACTGACATCTGAAATAGCCATTCTCTTTTTATAACCAATGTTCATACAGATTACATCTCTCCAGGGCCACCAACACATCTTACACATCCTTAGTAAGTTCCTGGAGAAAAGGGCACAGCTGATAGCTCAGTGATCCAGGAGCCCAGGATGCTTCATCTCTTTCCACCTACAAAATAAACATAGCACCATTAAAACACTTAACATGTCATTAGCACTTACTCATTTCTCAAGAACTTGATCTGGTAGCTGAGGGTTCTGGTCACTGCTATGCTCAGGCAGCATTGGGGACCACAAGAGAGCACTTGGGGAGATGAAATGGTAAATACACCACAACTTTTGGAGCAGGGAACTTCATCCTTCATGTTATTAACAAGCAGCTTAGAGCATACTATTAAGCTTTCATACCAGCTGTTAAATGAGAAACCTGCACAAGCAGGTGAGATGGTATTTTGTACTTTATCCAGATCATCTTGGAAAAGAAAGCTATTTCAAGTGCAATGCTTCAAACATACTGGAAATGGGAAGCAGTGAAGATCCTGTTTCCCACTGCATCAGCATCTCAGCACCAACCTAAGCCAGACCAGCCACAGCAGGGAAACACTGGCCCAGTGTTGGCAGCCTTCACGCCTCACCCTCTGCTTGCTGGAGCTGATAGCCCCACACCATCTTCCAGAAAGAAATACTAAAATTCTCATCCAGGAAGTTAACATTTGGCATTATTAGCCAGGTCACCCCATATAAGAATTACTAGTTTTGTTGCTATTAAAGGAGCTGACTGAATGTCTCCTTTTTTTTTTCCCCTCCTTTTTTTCTCTTCCCTCTCCCCCCCCCCTCCTTGTCTTCGCCACTGCATCAAAAAATGGATATTGCCAATTGTTTAATTCAGGAATTCTTCTAATTACTTCATATTTTGCATAATTTCTCGTCTTAAATACACACATAAGCCATTTGTTCTGGGACTAAAAACAAAGTTGCAGTTTTCTGATCAGGATAAAACAAGAAAAATTCAAAATGGACACTTGGTTGCAATCTTAATTATGGAAAACCACTACTGGTTTGCAGTGAAGATTAAAAAAAGGAAGACCAACTAAAAAAATCAAAGACTAAACAGACTAAAACAGACTACAGCAGCAAAAGGAAAGTTATGTCAGAGATTTAACATTACATGGGCCCAGGTTACATGAGTATGTAGATATAATATCCTGCCTATTGGTATTTGAACTACACTGGCAGAGGAAGAGCTCAGCACAACAAGCCCAGAACACAGTTAAAAATGCTGCAAGCAAGTGGTTTGGGCATCAGACCTCCCCATGTTCAGAGTCCGCATTCAGATACTTCTCCAGTGAAGGCTGAGGTTCAAGCCACAAACAAATTTGTGACTGACAAGCAGTGACCAAATGTCCTGCAAGCATAAGCTGACATCTGCAACAACACTGTCCCTATCCAACACGTTTGGCAGAGAGGAGGCTGCCTTTTGGGGCAGTTCAGAACGAGCAGAGCTCTTCTCTGATTCACTGATACCTGGAAGCTTCAGCCATTTGGGTATTTTCCCAGGGGCCTTTCTCAATGCTTGTGGAGCTCCCTGTGTGCTGGCTGCTTCTGGCTGCTTAGTGGTCTTTTTGTCACTTCCCACTTCTGGTTCAGATAGGGATGGAGCCACTGATGCTAAAGCTGATGAAGCAGAAGGATCTAATGATCTGGACAAACATCTGAGAAAGGAAATAAGCAAGTAAAATTAAGCTTCATTTTTCGTAATAGCCCCTTGTACCACCATCACCTTTAAACTTTTAAAGTTAGATTGAAAAGGCTCTTCTTTTTCCATGGTAGAAGCACTAGTATTTACTTAAGTAAATACTTTAAGTAAGTACTTTACTGAAATCCTACTTTGCAAAGGACTCACAAAGCTGTGAAGTCGAGTATGACAGTACGACTGTTTCTGGAGCGAAGGAAGTCCTAGTCTCTTTAAAGCACATTTCTTTGTAGTAAGATGGGCTCGTTTCATGCTTCCCATTCCTGAAATACTAAGGCATTTGCAACTCTGTTCAGCCCCAACATACCTGGCTACTAATAAATCAGCTGCAGAAGGAGAAACTGCAGAGCTCAGCAGGTCCGGTTTCAGGTAACAAGCTGTTTAGAAGTGAAACCAAATCACTTATTTGGTAACATAGAGACATCAATCACCACAGCATCACGTAGCTCTCAGCTCAAAAAATACCCGCAGTATACTACAGTAAACCTACATCACCTTCCCCCAAATGACACAGGACATTACTAAACCAAGCCAGTTTCTTTCACAACTCAGAGGAGTTCTATTTCATCATTCAAACCCCAGGACCTTGACATTTTCTTTCAGTGCTCACTGCATCTCAGAAATCTTTCTGTGAAGCCAGAGCATACTTTGGTCTCTGGTACAAACAGGGGTTCTAAGCATAAACCAGAGATGCCAAAGAACCAAAGATCTGTTCTACCATCTCCAGCCAGTCTGCCACCACAGGAGCTCTGCAAAAGCATTTCATAGACATTTGTCTTGTTAACATTTTGAACAATGGGATTTTTTTTCCTACGGAGTCATTCTTCTATCATTCTTGAACTTGTGGCAGACAATGCCTACTCCCCAGCCTATCAAATCCCACAAAAAAGGTACAACGTCTACTCTGTGCTCAAGCTAACTGACCAAACCAGCTCTGAAGAGCTTTAGCCAGTCAAAATGGGGACATTCGCCAGCATTCTCAAGTACTGCAGTTTCTTGTCAGAAGAACTCTGACAGTAAGGATATAATACCAGGTCTACTACAGGAACTATACAGTCAGCTGAAGGAGAGAGGAAATGCACTTACCCCTGCACTCCTCAGATCCAAAATGAATGACAGCGGTTGGGAAAAGTTTAGCCTGCAGCAAGAGGGGAAAAGAAGGTATCACTGTCTGTAGATGCTTTCACAGTTCACTGTGAACATTAGAGGCAGGTTAGACGGCTACAAATTCATGGAGTTCAAGCCAAGGTCACTGCCCCACCTGTAATTCAGGAAAACTTAAACTTGTGCAGAGCACAGGCCATTCAGAGTACATGAAGGAAAGTTTTATGATCTGTCCTACTAAACAGGTGATGAGACCTCTACAGCAAGTGCTGACTGCAGCAATGCCTGCCATTCCTTCTCCTCTGTCCCCATATCTCAGGCCATTGTATTGCACCCACATTCTCCACTGCTGAGCAGATACCACGAATATGATGAAGAATCTTCTAAGACCTGAGTGGCTGACAGCAAGAGAAGAAAAATCCAGCTATGGCCTCCTAAAATCTATTCTAAACCTTTTTATTACATTTACACCCTGTCTATAGCTGAAATTTATCTAGTTTCACCACCTTTCCAGGATGAAGTATTTCCTTTTAGAAGTCCAACCTGAATTCCTAGTTCCTACTTATTAGAGTAACTGCCATATTCAAGTATTTTTTTCTAACCAGTGGGTTTGGTGGTTGTTTTTTTTTTCCTTTTATTTCAATAGAAGTTCCTGTAATTTGTGTCCGTTTCCTCTTGTCCTTTTACAGGGCACTGCTAAGAACCCTGGCCCATGTCCCTTGCTGTTTCCCATCTCTTACCACACACATTGACAAGACCCCCCAGAGCTTCTTTTTTCCAGGCTGAACAACCCTGACTGTCTCTCTGCCTCTCCCCATGTCAGATGCAGGTCCCTTCATCATCTTTTGGTCCTTTTCTGGGCACCAGAGAAACTGTAAAACTGGACTCACACACCCCGGTTCAACTGAGGAATCACAAATGCACCTGTGAATGAGGGGACCTGCCTATGGAGGCTGCTCTGCCACCTACAGTGACCACGGTGTCACACCACACCTTCAGAAACCTCAGTGGGACATTACACAGCACTACACCACCACACCCAGTGGTGCATCCAAGTGTTGCCAAGGGAAAAGCAGAGCAAGAGAACCAAAGTCATTAGATTTCACACTAAAAACAGACACTACTGCAAGCTCAGGCTTCGATTTTTAAAAGGGTACGATATGCAGAAGATTAATATGATATGGCATAACCAGCTGTACCAGAAAGGATTCTGAAAAAATAACCATCGTATTTATTACCTGCATTACATGCCAGTAGAATACCATATAAAGAATAACTGGCTGAAACAATTCCGTTAAGCTTTTAGGAAGGCTTGTACTAAGAGACAGGTAAAGAAACCCAATCATCATGGTGTATAAGAGGCAAGTACCCCTGTAGCCAGAAACTGTACAGCAAATGTTAATTAACAGTCTACATTTTCCCTGGCAAAACAGTGACACTAAACTTGTCACACTGATCCAATAAATAAATAACCAGATAAAAGCGAGTCCCTTGGTATCACTCATGCATACTTGGGAACTGTGCAGGGCAGACTGACTGCTCTGGAGTTTTCTTGAGCCTCTGTTGCCACCATCAGCCCAGTGTGGATACTGGAGTGATGCTCCTTGGACCCAATCCAGCACAGCAATTACCAGAACTCAACGGAACCCTGATCTTCACAGAGGAGGCTGTAGACTGCTGCCTAATATGGAGACTAATAAAATTGTATTAACTGATGAATAGCTTCACCTCTCTTCCTGCCTACAAGCTTTAGAGGAGCATATGGTATTGCGCATTTTCTGACGTTAATCCAGAGGCTGCAGGAGACTGTCTCATGCAGCACAGTCAACATCACGCTGGGCTGAAACACGAGACATTTATCACTTTACTCCAAGACTCAGCTCCTGCTAAAGCATCCAGGCAAATTCACATCCTTGAACTGACATTTTAGCAAAATAATTATTTATTAGGTCTTTTAACATTTCATTCCTCAATCAACAGGGTCTAAGGTTGCCTGCGCCAGTCACAAAGACAGCTCTCCATAAACTTTTTTAATTAAAAAGTACCAGACATGGTTTAGAAACCCCAGAAAAAAACTCTCACAAGAGCTTTGATGTTTCCACAGCATTCGTCTATTTAGGAAATGGGTGCCTTAAAAAGGGCCCCCCCACACACACATACACTCAAGCCCTTTTACACACAACATCCTTTTCATGCCAGCTGCAAGTTGGAAAATGAGGTTTTTGTAGTGTGTTAGTGTTGGAATTTTTTAATAACCTCCCCTCTCTTTTTTTTGCCTCCCGACCAATTATCTTGGTAAATAATTAACATTCTGAAGGAGATAAGTAAGCACAGAAACTCAGAGCTCAAAGCCCTTTAGTTCAAAGCCCTGCCCTTTTCTCTTCGATTCTCTGCTGCTGCCACTGAAACTTCCTTGTCAATCAAGCTCTGGGCACACACATCAAAGCCTCATGTGGGAATGGCCCCAAGGGGTCAGAGAAAATTCATGGCAGGGCCTGTGTGAGGCACAAAGAGAGAAAGAGAGTGAGAAACACAGACCAAGAGCTAGACAGACTCACTCAACCAACAAACACACAGACAGACTGTGCCCCAGTATAAACCTCTACCCTATTTACTCACAGGTCGTCAAATAACCGTAGTGCTCAGTTTCAGGATCCACGTCCACAACCATTTCCCACTGCTGGCAAAACATCAGTCCAAATGTTTCAGTTCAAAATCTTAATTGAAAGAAACTTAAAGGAGCTAGACAGCAGCCCTCAAGTACACAGAATGTAACGTCCTTCCCATGGCTCCTTTCCCTGCATCCTTATCCTTTCCTAGGGGTCAGCCAACACAGAGTCCCCCCTTGCCAAACCTCCATCCAGTAAGTTATTTTTCTTCAATTCAAACAGACCACTGGCTCATGCACAGAACCCTTGGTCTAGCTTCTTTTGTGTGGAATTGTCAGGTACCACCCCAACCCCAGCACTCCCTGAGGGTTCAGCACAGAAGGCAGGGAGTGCTACACCTCACCCAGGAATTCTCCAGGCAGCCACTGGCAGGACCTAATGCTGTCACAGAGAGTTTATAATCTCTACGTATTTAAATCAGCAGCAATTTCACATTAAAAAATAAAGGCAAGCCAGAAGACTGATCCCACTGTCCAAGGACTGTCGTGGCATAAAGATGAGAAGGTTTTAGTAGATTCTGTCCAGGAAAACATACGAGCCCAAAGTCAATGCCTTTAGCATTCTCTAACACACCTCAGAATGGAACGATCAAACACTAGGCAGACCAGCACCTAAAAACTGTATTCTCAAGTCAGCTGTTCTAATGTTTGCAGTTGTTCTAATGTACCTGCCAATGTTTCTAGAAGAACAACTCTGCAGTTCTTCACTTCACTGCAGAGGGTTCTTACAAGAACATCTGTGAATCAGAACAGATTTTGAGAACTCTTAGAATCATACTGAGCCTGCCAGATTGACCAAAAGAATCAAAGGATGTTCAAAACAAATAACTCAAAAAGCTCCACTCACTTATATGCAGAGAATTACTACAACAGGACTGAGCCAACAGCCACTTACTACACTCCAACACCCAGCGTTTCTCTTCCCTGCTGCTTTGATTTCCAGCCAAAGAAACTGCCATTCTGACTGGGGAAATAGACGCTATTTATCTATTCAATTATAATGTTCAAATCACACTGGGCAAGGCATATTTACAACATACAGTCATATTTACTGCACCAACACCTAGAAATCCCACTGAAAACAGTGTCTCATTGTGCAATTACATAGATGTGATGTAAACAAAAATACTTTGAGTTTGTGGGTTGTTTTTATTTTTGTGGCTTTCCTTTTTTTGTTTCAGTTTTTGGGGCTTTTCTTTTTTATACAGACAAAAAACTGAGACCTAAAGAAATTAAATAATTTATTCAAGGTCACACAGAATGGTAGCAGCAGAAATGAGAACTAAGCATGTAAGCCTCCAGAGCCCCATCAAAGATCATAATCACAGGACAGTTTTCCTCTGAAGGGATTAGAAAGTCACTGAGGCAAGGAGAAAAGGAAGTCAGTGTCCTGCCTATCACCCTCCTCATTTAATAAGTATCATTCCAAATGACCAGCTCCTCAGATTTTAAAACGATATAACACATCTTCATCCATTTGCTTAGTTACAGCTGCAGAAGTTTAAATGAACACTTTCTATTTCAGAGATCTGCAGACCAGCCTTCTACTCATAAAGCCACATTTAGTCTGAAACTATGCAGCTGAGAAACTCCAGTTTTACTCAGGGAGATAGCGACAGCTACTCGGACACTGCGGTGGTGAGCGTGGTTTGTGCCAGCACGGCGTCCTGGCTGTGGAGTGGCACCCTGGGGCTGCTGCAGCTCACATTCCATGATAAAAATACCCACATTAGAACAGTCCCTCGTGAATCCAGCTGTGATACAGCAGAGAAACAGTTCTGCTTTGTTTTACTGCATGATTTAGTAACTTGTTCTCTAGAACACAGAAAATATTTCAGGCAGAACCCTCCCCAAGTAGCACCTCAATACTTCCTCTTTCTCAGACATATATGCAAAAAAATCCTAGAACAGAGCAGATGATGGACATTATTCCCCGGCAGTTGTTCTCTTCCCTGACAGGGCGATGCTGCCAGACCAGGCAGCGGCTGCTGCTGAAGGGAACTCGCAGCTGCCAGAAGGAGCAGCATTCTTTCCGTTACACAATCCGGGAAGATCAGAGTGCCACAGGTCTGCTGTTGGACTGATGTTAGGAAGATGAATAAGAAAATAAGCACTTCAAAGGAACACGCGCATGGAAAGAGAAACCCAAGCTACCAACATGAAATAGTGCATAGTACACACACCCCAAACACATAAACTAACTCTTGGAAAATTCAACTGGAAAGCCGGTGGATCAAAAGTTTCTCCAGCAAGACTGCACAGCATTGCAGAAACAGAAATAAACACCACAGTCATGGTGAAAGAGGCAGATCAAGTGGTTCATGTTTATAACCTGAGAACAAAGCTGCCCAATGTGGACTTCAACTGCCAGAGGAGATGGATATTCCGTGGCCAACATGGGGAGGTCTGACCCAGCTAAGGCAGGGGACCTGTAAAATTCCTAAGGCAAAGATAAGATTTGAAAACAGTTTTGAGAAGGCTACTTATGAAGGAATCCAGGTATAAGGAGCATTCACTGAGACCTTGATAGCTGAGATCAGAAAGATCTGGCCTTCAAAACTGACAGTAGCAGTGAACATTTTGGGCAGGATTTCCACTCCGAATTCAGTTGTGCAAGGAACCTCTCTCTGGAACCGAAGAACCCAGCTGTCCTCAAAGCCATCATCACGAGGCAAGCATGGACAGCCTCTGCGAGCCTAACAGACCTCACCACAAAGAGAAGGTGAGACTGCTGCCAGATGCAGTCAGATGATAAAATCCTGGATGGAGAAGACTAAGACTTTTAGGTGAATGCCATCCTCTGTGCTGGATGAATTTCAGTACTAATTGCAATTTTCTTTGCTAGTGAGTGCAATAACCACAAGGTCTGCCACAGGAAATGCCTCTGATGGACTGACTCTGATGAAGTAATTTTTTCTGAAATTGCATTCACACTCTTGCCAAAAGAGAAGGCTTCATACTGCCTTAGTCGTAGTCAGGTTCACTGAACAAGCGTGCCAGACAATACTGCCCAAACTGGCAGTAACAAATACGATATGGAAAGAGAACCAAAGGCAAAGAAAGGAACAAACAGCTCATCTGGATTTCTGCCTCATGGTGTGCAACAGAAGAAACACTCAGTGCACTCTAAGATCTGACTAGAAGACCTAAATATTTATGTGGAAGCCTGTGGATTCCTTCAGCTCCTCTGTAGGCAGAGGACAGCCTCCTGTCCTCTCTGCTGCCTCGACTTTTCCAGTGACTGGTAGTCCTACTTTCTGCTAACTCTTTCCTAGTATTAACTCAGCAATCAATGATTCTTTTCCCATAACCCACCCCAGATACGCGCTACAAAACTGCCTGTTTCTGGGAGGAGAAAGAAGCTAAGAAGCAACTCTGAAAAGCTCAGACAGCCTAGAAAAAACACAAACAAGCCACTGGAGCTACAAGGAACCCAAAGCCAAGTGCTACAACAGGGAAGCCTGTGGTTGATCAGCTCTGGAGAGCAGAACATTATAAAACACTTCAAGGGACATGAGGAGAAGGCCGCCAGCAAAAACAGCAACAACAAAAAATCAAAGCAATGCCTTGAAGTCTTTATGGGTTCCAAAAACTCCACACTGCTGCCAATCTGTGTGTTCACTATACTGTAAATACACACAGATTTTGGGAGAATTCACTTCAGACAGTTCTTTCGGTCCAAAGATCTTGGCAAACAAGTCAACAACATTTGTCTTTTTTCCTGGTTTTGCTTGCAGCGTAAAGGTTCTCTCTTCATTTTAAGTGATCAAATGTAATGAATGTGGCGCCAAGCTTGTCAGCTTGAATGGAGGGACAGGGTGGAAAGAGCAGAAGTATTGGTAATATGGTACTCCACCATCTGCAGTCACTCCTGTTATTGGCTTCAGCACAAATTTCAGTAATTTATAAATATTTGAATGCTCCAATGTGCTCACATTACTGCCTTAGACACCATCCATTTTTCCTTACCAACAACACCAAAGTAGTCTCTAGAGTGGAGGATAGCCTACTGCTAACTTAGGACCTGGGATAACGTGACAATTAAATGTTGGAAAAAATCCAGAATGGCTATATACACCACGGTAGTACCTGCTTTGGAAAAATCAAGAGTCAGGTTCTATGCAGGCATCTCTGCAAGGGGAGCACATCAGGTACCAAGCATCCCAAGAGGCCACTGCCAACATGACTGACATGCAGCATTTTACAAACTATTTTACAAAGCACCTTAACCATTTCCCTCCTATCTTTACAGAGCAGCTTTGTCTTTTCACCTCCCTCCTTCCAGATCAGGGAACAGAACGGGAGCTCTGACTAAAGTACAAGACGTTTCCCTTCCACAGACCACAGGCCGAATGAAAAGGGAAAGGTCCCCACAAACCCCCTGCACAGAGCCTAGCCCCATCCAGGGCAGAGTCAGGCACTGCAGCCTGCTCCACAGCTCTCAGTCTTGCAGCCCGTGGGGACCCTTGGCCCGCACAAACCTCTTCCCAGACTGAAGATTTCTCAGCTTGGAAGGCCACAACCTCATGTGAGAAGCAGTGAGCAGGTCCCACTCCCAGCGCTGCCCCACCTACCCCAGCACCACAAACATCACCTCTTCCACTCCTGGTCTGGGCCAGGGTTATTGTTACTGAGAGCCCCGAGGCTCAGGCAGTGCAGCCTCGCTGGGAACAGATGCCTCTGAACAGGGCATCCAACAAGGACACAGTGGGCATGGACACAACAAGCTGGAGTGATTTCCACACCTGTTTCTGTCCACAGAAGAAAGGTCTGGCAGCCCCCTTCTTCCAGGCACCCAGACCGCAGCAGAAGGGAAAACTTACCTGAGCAGGAAAATTACAGCACAGGGCCTGCACTAACATGGTGAAAGTTAAAGAGGAATAAGGATTTACATTGGTTAACAGCAGCAAAGCTTCTCCCAGAATCAGCCAGCCCAAACTGGGATAAGGCACCATCCTCACAGGTCAGAGCTCTGTGGTCTTTGACAGCAGCTCGGGTAACCAGAATAGCATGACAAGTTCTCCACAGGAATTGGTTTTTTTTCCTGTTTGATGCTTCATCCAAATAAAATGTTTATAAACACGCATAATCATTCCTGCCATAACAGACCATGACCTGAAAGGGCTGAAGGGCCCCAAGCAAGGGACATAGGCTACACAGCCACTGGCATTAAACACAGCTCTCCCAAGGACACAAGAACCATAGGCAGAGCAGAAGTCCATTCAACCCAGCCAGTATCCTAACAGTGAACAAAAACCAGATGAACAGAGAAGAGTATCCTTGCTTACAACTGATTAGCTAGCAACAATTTTCAGTTTAGAAGCTTCCTGAGAAGGTTTCTATATATCAAGACACACTTAGTAAGTATCTTCCTTGAACCTGTCCGAATTTCTCTCGGATCAGTATATACTTTCAGTAAATAGCAACCTGTGACAAGGAATTCTACGCCTCAGTTTTCTGACACATGAACACCTACCTTCTTCCATCTATTCTAGCTCCTGCCTGCCTCACTTGATGCCACTCACTCGTACTTGAGAACAAGAACTCAGCGCATTCCAGCTCCTCCTTGGCACATTATTCCTTTCCCAGTCACGTCTTTTACAGGCTGGCAAGTCCTAGCCTACTCAGTCTTTCTTTGGACAGGAGACATTGCAGACCTCTGATGAACCTCATGCCCCTTCTCTGCACTTTCACCAGTTCCTTTTGAAGATGCGAGACCAGATCTGCACGTTCTTCACACAAACCCTGGCCCATACACAGCGACGGTCTCTGTTTTGTTCTGAATACTTTGCTTTTGGGAAGGAGGTTGGTTTGGATTTGACTGCTATTCAGTAACGAGCTGATGATTTCATCACCTTTCGACTTTGCTCCAAAGCCATAATGATCAACACGAGAGCTCACTGAGCTGCCTATGAAGCTCAAGTTATTTTCCCTCCACACCATCACATTTACATACGTTGAGCCAGCTGGGTAAGCCAAAAATGCAAAGTCATGCAACTGTTAACTAATGTGATAATAATCTCTTCATAACGTCATGTTACAATCCCTAAAGAATATTCTACGCATGAGATTTTATTTGCTTTCAACATTTTACAAGTAATTGTACTGATGCTGCATAGTTAAGATTGTGTTTAAAAACTCCATTTTACTTTAATTATACCCAAATTCTCAACATAACCACTAGTTTAATTTGACTATGGTGTGATTCCATGTGGCTTGAATAAAAATGTATCTTAAATCAAGTTTGGATTTGACACCCTTTATCTTAGTTGGACGTTATTCCTCTTTCGTGGTGACAGAGAGGATATGAGAAATGAGAAAAAATCCCTTCCTTAAAACAGTCCACTTGCAAAGAATTTTCAGCTTTCAAGCATAGCATCTTGAACAGTCCCAGGTCTGTAACAACGTCAAGGCTTTGCATCTTTGCCATGTGCCACAGCAAGCACTGCAGTCCAAGGAAAGCCACTGCAGACTGGAGATGTTTGACACCAAAATCAACCAGGTTCTTCTCAAAGTTCTCATTTCTAATGAAGTCCCTAAGACTGGGCTGTAAGGCACCTCCATGTCTTTAAAGAACACAATTTTAACATGTTTTTATGTTTCAGGGAGCTGCCACGAGGAATGAATTTCACAGTAAATGTCACAGCTAGGAAACTGGGAAATTGCCACACATATAACAAGCACCAGTAATGGTGCCAGGTACAGAACAAAGGCTTTAACACAGCAAATTTAACAAAATTCCTGCCATAAGGTTTCTTATTTCAAAGACAACGAGATGTAATTATTCCTGTGGTGTTTTACTGAAAAGGCCATGTTTCAGGAGACATCCAGAGAAACACGAGATGTGCGCTGAGAAAGAGAAAATGAAAGAACAGTACTGCAGGGCAGGGGAGGCAGGCAAGGGGTAAACAGAGGTAAGAAGAGGGTCTCGAACATTTTAGAAGACAGACCAAAGTTAACAAGGGAGATCAGAACCAGCATCAGAGGCTGGATGAACAGGAGGCAGATACAGGTCTGAATTCAACCATCTAAAAGCAGCTGCATGTGTATTTCTTCCACATGGCCTGGTCAGGAAGTTGTGGAACTTGGAAAACCCCATTGCAAACAACTTCAGAGGCATGCTAATCTCTACCTAATTCACCATGCTGCCTGAAAAGTCCCTCCCTCTCCCCACCCCAGCCCTCCTGCTCCCTCAGGGGCATCAAACAAGAATTCTCACTGCTACTGCGTGAGCTTTTACTCTGAAGGATCTCCGGTTCATCAGTCTGCAATGGTCCATGCAGTTCTGAATGACAGAACATTTTAAACAGTGTGAGTTCGGGGCGAAGTCACTGGTGAAATCACTTGATCACTCATAACACGTGTGTGATCTACACAGCCAATAGTCTCTGGCCAGGGACTTCAAGACCACCTTATCTGACCCTTGGAAAAAATCTCCAGGAATCTGAATTTGAAAACCTGTATTTCAGTATTTTCAGAGAAAAATTACACAAAGAGAATGTATATTCCTCAGTGTGCATTGACTCTCACATAGTGATTTCAAAAAGGTCCAATTTTTGCCTAATATGGCCTCTAGCTCCCACTGTAGAAATTAAAAACAGTTCCCCGTCCACATCGGGTCTCATCTCTCTTACAGTCCTAGCCCAGCTACAGACAGAGCACACTCAGCTCAGCCCAGCTCTCGCAGTAACATTCCAGGGTGAACACAGCTCCAGCTCTGCAGGGCACGGAGTGTGCACCAAACAATGCGAATCCCCACCCCTGCCCCCAGTGTGCCTCTGCCTACTGCTGCACAAGGTGGACCTCTTCTGGTGAAGAGCTTGTGCTCCAGAACACCTGGTGCCACTAGCCTGGGCTGAGCAGAAGCCTACAGGGACCACAGCATTACACAGCTTCTTTTAAAAGTAACTAAAGCCTGAGGCAGGGTTAAGGGGAGCACAAACCAGAGAGAATCAGAGCCCGTGTGTGAGTCCTTACCTCAAACAGCGTCAGGCTTTCATCGTTCAAGACGACTCTGGGAGGTGCAACAACTGAAGTTAAAAAACAAGTTATAAAACAGGACCACCTAGCAACCAGAACAGCAAGCACGGGTAGGGGAGGGATCCCTGCTCTCTGAAGGGGTGACACGTATGCCCACAGAGGCTGCTGCTTAGACAGAAGCAGAACGTGGCTAGGGGAGCAGGTTACACCTTCTCTGCACTGTGAAGCTGTGTGTAGGGAAAGCATTCCTTCCCGGGTCATATCTCAGGCATCAACATGCCACAGCTAGAAACAGGCTTTGTAAAGTAAGGCCAAATATTACCAACAGCACTCACACAAGTAAAATGGCAACTCTGCATCGGCAAGGTGGCTTCTTACAAAGTCTCTCAAAACGCCAACTGCGGAAAAAGGAGAGAAAGGTTTGCTGAACTACATTTGGTTCCTCAAATGCTGGGCAAGAAGGCTAACTTCTAACAGCAGAACTACCCTCTACAAGGTATGGAGATTGCCTTTTCCTCCAAAGTACACAGTTGCTATTACAAATTTCTTGTAGAAAAAACAAACAAAACAAATCACTTTGATATGCTGGTCCCTGGGAAAAATCTAAGGATGCCTACAAAATTATCAAAAAGTTTGTGCAGGTAACCATGGCTGACAGCTGAGAATAAGAGGATCTCCAGTAATAACAGTAAGAGCAACTTGGTGCATGATCTGATTGCCTTTTGTGAACTGACAGAGCCAGAAAGGTACATCCCCTCTTAGTACAGTTGGTAAAGTTTTTTTCCTCCTTCCTGCTTTTTGGAGTTTGTTTTGGATTGGGGAAGGCAGTGCTGTTTTCCCCCAAAAAAAGGTTTTAAGCATTAACACAGAGGAAGCATCCAAATGCATCCCAGTAACACATCATTTAGACACAAACAAGGGGATAGCAAGTGGGACAGCTTCCTGAGCACAAGTATTTTGCCACCTCCACCAAGTAGCCCTTAGCTAACTTAAACAGCCCAGACTCCCTTCTTAGGCCATTCAGGGGCCCTACAAGGACAGTGTAACCACCCACTGCTGTCTTTGCAGAGCAGCTTTACTTTCCCAAGTGCCTGCTTTGTATTCCTCCCCATTCTTATCTCACAGAAGGGACAAATGCAAACCAAACCACTACACCAGGCAGCAGAAAGACCTGTTCAGACACACCCTCTCATCATGGTGGGAGCCATGAGCTAGAGCTGCACAGGCTGAGGGGGTGGTCGGCCTTACCCGTTTCAGTGGGATGGAAGAACCCCTGCAGAACATGGCGGTCTGGAAAATGGACTCTCAACACCACCTAAAACAGAGACAAAGCACATCAGGACAGTGGTTTATCTCTGCTCCGTAACATCTGTCCTTGGCTTACAATCTGCAAGTCGTTTTTTGTTGTTTTTTTTTTTTAATGGGGAGATCTGAGGTATTTACAGGGATAGAAGAGCAACCTGGCTAACAGTGCTAACAGGGAACAAGGGCTGTCTGGCTTTCAAAGAGGGCACAAGAGCTCATCTATCAAAGCACTAGGATGTAAAATGCAGCAGCACTTGCTCAGAGAGTAGGAGCACCCTGTGCTAAATGATGCACAAACAACAAAGACAGTCCCTCACGGACAGGTGCAGACAGTTTACTGGCATCCTAACGTGTCCACAGCAGTAAGAGTCCTCCTGACATACCTCTGACCTTTGTATTTCCAGCTTGGTCAGAAAGCATTTAACTTGAGAACTGCACAAGGATCATATTTACAGAGTAAAATAAATCCAACTTGTAACATCCAATCGTTCAACTTTCAGTGGGATTCTAACGAAATGCCTACAGAGAGGCAGGTAGGAAGGCTCAGTCATACAGACTGATGTGTGCACAGCAGAAAGGTTTTGAGACATCTGGAACAGAACTACACTCCCTGTCACTCAACCATATTACAGTACAGCTGTTTTCACATGGCACAACTGTTATGCAAGTCCCACAAACAATTAATAGGGATGGGAATTTCAAAAATCCTCCTATAAGCAGCTTACAAGCCTGTTGATCACAACTGAATCCCAAGTTACTCAATCCTCCAGCCTGGACTAGCCAGAGGGACTGGAAAATGAGCAAATATTACCTTTGGGTAACGCTCCAACTTCTCCTTCAGCTGGGACTCTTTCATAGACTTTGTCATCAGTGGAGCTTCTTCCAGACGTTTCCTACAGATGTGGGAAGAAGGCAAGTTGTCTGTAATCTTACAATGTATTTTTACTTTACTAAGGTAGCAGAAGGCCCAAGCAGGGCTGATGAGAACTGCTCGACTGCTCCATGCATCTCTCACAGCATTTTCCCCACCTCCTGAAACTACTGAGCATCAGCAACAATACTACATAAAATTACTTCTATTGTACACGTTTAGAAGTAAGCTCACAACAGCAGATGCAAGGAAAGATCCTAAGAAAAGGAGGAGAAAGTCTGCTTAGACTACTCAAGAAGAGATGGACTTATTAATCCAATAAAGCAGAGACTAGGGCTGGACATGATTACTCCACGAGGCAGAAGAGTTACTGAACTTGAAAAACAAAGCTGGCACAAAAAATTAGTAAGTATTAATTAGCAACAGGGAAACAAAATAAAAATGGAAAGTTTCAGATCTTTTAAGAACTGGCAGTTTAGACTGCTATTAAAAGGAATAGTGGGTACAAAATGAAAGTCAACTTGTATTTAAGATGAAACAATCAATGTCAGAAAATACTTACATATTTTTCTGTAAGTAAAGAAATTAGCTTAGACCCAACAGATCCCATGTTCAGCTTTAGAACCTTTTCTTTGTATCTGAGTAACTGATGTGTAACTTGCCTTTATTTTTATCCCTGGCTGTAAGGGGAAAAGCATCAGCAAATTTGGAAACTGGGTCTTTTTTGGGGAGCCTGTATTCCAGTAATCCCCAACCAAATGACTCTACATTTGCACCACTAAATACTCCATGCCCACAGGCAGCAGAGCAATTTTCAGGCCATTTTCTGTGTACTCAGTGTCCTATGGGAAAAAAATAAACTCTTACGTAAAAAGTTCAACTTGGACTGGGCAATAGCATAAAGGAGACTGTTCCACAGCCTTGGAGAGTTATCATAATGTTTAGAGGAATGCTTTGACCCACTTGAAACTAAATACATTAATGAAATAATTTCTTTAAGGAACATACAGACAAAATGCTGCTGTGAGAGGAAGGCCAGTTTTTCTTCATCTGAGTTTTTATTGAACTGAAGTTCGATAAAGTAGAATCATGAATATTTGAAACCAAGCTACGTGAACAGTGCAATACACTGTTAGTCAGCTTCCTATAATTTCTGTGTGTGTGTGCCTGTTCCAAACATTCTCGGGTCTTGACTTGTGGCTAAGTTGGTCTTTCTGATGAGGTCTAATAAAAGGTTAATTCTGTTACTTAAAATATAAGGTGTTTCTTACTGGCCAAAAATGCAACACGCTCTGTTGATCACTGTCACTCTGCTCAACAACAGAACACAGCAAATCTCACTCACAGCACAAAGGGAACTTGCCTCTCATTCTGCAGCTGTGCCAAACGTTTCCGTACATCATCCACTGTGACTTCAAAAAATTCATCAGGAAGATCTTCTGGGCCATCAGGAAGTTGTTCCAGTAGGTCTAGGTGGCATACAAGGGGCTCACGTTCTACAAGCTACAGGAAAAAAAAAGGAGTTTCAATTAGTTTTTAATGCATTACTTTGCTTATCCTATAAGGTTCCTGAAAAAGAGTAACAGGACAGTATTTGCAAACTGAAATACAATCACTAGTGTGCCATTCCTGTCATCAGGATCAGACTAATGATACAGAAGCTGTCAGTGTTGTCATTCTTTACAGCTGATACAGCTTTGGACACAATCCCTGCCAACAGCAGCAGGAAGCTATACTGCCAGGTGAGCAGATGGCTCCTCTCCACTGTCAGTCCAGGAAACTCAGGGTAGTAACTCTGGCAGTCACCAGTGGTAAGGAGAAGGAACTCCTTCGCAGGGAATGCTTGTGGAATCTCTTCAGTTACAATACTGTGGTATTTTGCAGTCCAACCAGGCTTCTAGCTAGTTACAAGCTTGTTACAAGTATTCAGAAATTACTTCTGCCCCAAAACCCTACCTCTCTCTGCTCTACTGCAAACCTCTCTCAGTATGTAACCATTTCCAACCATTCTACAGGCAGCACTCAGCTTACACAGGTGCTATCTTCCTTCTACAGCCTATAGCCCTTTGAAGTTTTTCCATCTGCCATGCACTCTTGGCTTGTGTTATGTCTTGTGTTCACTTCACATTCTTTTGCTACAGAGGCAGCAAAAGAATGGTACTAGTCACTAGCCAGGGCCCACTCCATTTTTCCATACTCTAGAGAGCAGTTCTTTCCTTTGGTAAGGCAGTTTTTGACCTGTTCAGCTCTCTGAACTAAACCACTGCAGAGTTTCATTGCACACTTTTCAAAATTTTACACTGGTTTCTGGTGCGCAGAAAGATCCCTTAAACAGTGAAACCCTTTTGTTTTGCACTTAGGAAGTGCTTCACCCTGAGCTCAGCCTTCGCTGCAAGCAGAGCGGACAGAGGCAGGAGAGCAGGTCTCTGTTGTCCACCAGCTGCAGTAAAGGTACTTAATGCATGTACTGGCAACTTCCCCTGCACACCAGAGCCGAGGGCAGGCACTCCAAGCTGCACACAGACACCCCTCTCACCTGGCCAGCAGGGCACAGAAGGCCTGGCTGCCTGCTCCCCCAGCCTCCAGAGCCCAGAGCTGGGTGTCAGGATGGCAAACCTTCCAGTGCAGCTGGGCCTAGCCTAGAACTGTTGTTGCAGTTATGAAAAAACCAAAACAAAACGGCCCAATACCAAGACCCACCATCCCCTCAAATACCTAAACCAGAGCCCCGACCACTTAGATCAAGAGCATTTGCCACCTCCACAGGCAGCAGGACCTTAATGCATCCCTCCTCAGGAAGGATTATATGCTGGCTACTCTCTCTTGCACCCAAAGCAGCAACTGTGCCTGCCTGTGAATACAAACCACGACCAGAGTCAAGCACATGAGAGGCAGTTACACCTCCTGGCTCTCAAACAAGTCAAACTTTAAATTCCAAAACTTTAAAGGAACAAAGCTTGCAAACACAGAGAACAGCATACTGAAGGCTACAGGAGATGCAGGGAGGACACAGCTCGTGGCTGAAGAGGCTCACAGGAACAACAATTTCGGTGGTTAATCCAGCATTTCTTCCTAGTCAGCTGCCAGCTTAACAAGGCCACAGGCTCTGTGAATGAACCCACTGCCCATTTCTTCTCCCCTCATTCCCTCATACACTCTTTCCAATCCTAATTAACACTGTTTTGGGTTTTTTTCCTCCACTTGATCCTCCCCCAGGCACTGGCCACTTGGGAACAGGAGTCTTCTCAATTGTCTAAAGCACAACACAAATTACAAGGCAATGTTCACCCTACTTGTGGGCACTAAAGGGTAATTTGAGAAATTAAAAGATCGAGGTTGTGTGGGTGGGACCTTTGGCTACTTTTAGAAAGTTGAGCAGGGTCAGCCCTAACGAGCGGGTAAAGGAGCCTGATTGCAGCTTTCCCGGGGCCGGGGCAGGGTGGGGGGTGCCCAGGGCTGCAGGAAGGACCCCAAGCACCCAGGACCATCCGCTGGGAAGGAGCAGGCTGCACCATGATCCCAACCACTGCCCACTGCTGCTCCAGTTATGGCACGTCTATGTCAGAGGCCAGAGGAGAATTAATCAGGCCTCCCCAAGAACCAGGTATACTTTAATCTCCACAAACAGGCTTGGGTTTCATTTCGTTCTAAACATGAAGTGAAAACAGACGTCTTCTGAGAAAACCCAAGCCCGAAGGACTGAGGAGGCATATCCTATTGCATGTTGTGAGGGGTGCTGGGATACAATGGAGAGAACTCCAAAGTCTGCATAAGCAAACCCTAAAGTTACCATTTAGTCCTGGCTCTAACAAGGACTTCAGTTAATCCCAACAGCAGTGGGATTCCACAGGGAAAGGACCAGCCCCCATCCAAATCACGGTGACAGCTGATGGCATCTGCCAAGGCATAGGGAACCACGAGATGGCACAAGGCAGACATATATTCCAATCCCAAGTGTTCGCTCTTCTTCCTTGCTGTGGGCTCCAACAATCCTAAAGTGCAGACAAAGTCCCTAAACTAACTTCCCACAATGATTACAAAAGAGGCTCCAGGAATACTAACCCACTTCCCAGCCCACTGCACACGCAGTGTTTTCTGCAACTGTGATGAAAGTTAACCATCTCCTGTAACAATAAATGGCCACCACACGGACCTTCTACTTTCCATTATGTAAACTGGAGGAAAGAAGCTGTGTATTTTGCTGTCCTACTTCTTCCAGGAGCCAAAGATGCTGTGCTAAGGTTTGGCACCTTCCTTCTTCAAATTCTATTCTTCTACCAAAGCTGAGAGGTCAGGCACTTTCCACCATGAGGCTGAAGCCATATGTTCACAGCAGCATCTACGTAAGTGGAGTCTGCATGACAAAGCCAGGTGTCAGGAAGAATGCAGTTCACTCTGTGGTCACCATCCTGGACCCAAGGAAGCAGGTAAGCGGAGGAAAACTCTTATGATTTAGGTGAAATAGTGGCTACTGTGCTGTCCACAGCAGCAAGCTCTCCCCAGAGACCCACTTCCTCCCCACCACCTCTGGGAGCTCTAATCTCATGGTGAATCTGGTTTAAAGTTACCTTCTAATAATTAACATTCTGACATCAAAGTCAGCTCGCAGCTGTCTGTAAACCATCTTTAGCCCAAGAAACGAAGGGACGCCGGCACAGATTTTATCCAGCCTCTGTTCAGCTTCAAAAACCACACACAGGCAAAGCATTAATGGGAAGATTCTTTTACAAAAATGGACCTTTGATGTTTAAAAATAATTTGTTTTGTTTTGGGTTTTTTTCCTCAGGACTGAAAAGGGACAAAAAGCAGATGCCATGTGGCTAGCCCTACTTGGCTGCTGCCGCTGGGAGGAGAGTGGAAGATGGCAGGAGTGGAGGAGGGAACAAAATGTAATCAATCAGCAGCAAAAGTACCAAAGATCAAAGGGCTTGAAAGCAGCTGTCAAAATCACATGCTGTTTAACACAAGGACACAACTCCCCCAACAGAATCTGCAGCTGCTTCAAAAGCTGCTCTCAGACTGGAAGGGCAGCTGGCTCCAGAAGTGGTTTGAACTGGACTGCGATTCTGAGAAAGACACGGACTCATGTGAGTCCCTCAGTCACCACCACTCAGCCCATGCCCAAAAAGCACAGTTCCACATCAGGCTGTGAAGTCAGTGAAATGATGGACTTCTGCCTCTCCCACCAGTGCACAAAGAAGTGTGGGCAACAAGACTGGTGGAGAATACTACCACAAACCCTTGCACTTCTCCTCCCTTCCCAGACACAATGGAAACCCCTCCTTTCCAAATCCCTCATGGACGAGAGTGCAACTGAAGCAAGCAACACGTACGACTGGACAAATCACCCAGCCTACTGTTTAATTCTCCGTGCTCAGGGTCTGCTCCAAAAGGTTAAGTAACACTGATTAGACAGACCCAAACATGTTTCTAATATACTGAAATATTCACCACTGCAGGTTGGCATGGCCTCTTTCTGCTACTTGTGCAGCTTGTAACTGCTCCAGAGTTCTTCCAGGGTCTGGCTTCTGTTCCCAAACAATTCAGAACTCATCAAAAATAAACTGCAACCACAAAGAAGTCAACTAAGGTAGAGTTTCTACATCAACATGAAAGCATCCACAGCCTTGCTAAATTCCTCCTGGACTAAGCTCCTTTGAAGCTCCCCAGGCATTCTTACTTTCTACTTATAGCTTTCTATTGTTCAATCCCGGCTGGATCAGACCAGAGGAGATTCAAACGTCCAACTCTAGGAGGTACCAAAGAGTCGGAAACAACAAAGGGGATCTCTGAACATGAAAGCTGGCCCCAGTGATGAGCCAAAGAAGCAAGAGAAGAGCCGCTCACCGAGAATGCAGAATGGGAAGCTCTCAGTGCACAAGAACAAGGAGTAAGTTATTAACTGAATGCCTCCTGTACTTCACGTTAGGCTACTTGCCAGATCTACCCAACCTTCCTGAAGGCGTTCAGTTCCATACAGCTGCCCTACAGAAAGCACATTTCATGTCATTCCTAGGTCACTCTGGGATGGCATCGCAGCACTCTCCAGCCATCAGTTCTGGTATCTCATCAAGGGCTCAAGCACTTAATTTTAACAAACACAGTTTTACTTCAGAGACACCAACAATGGTGAGATGTGCTATTTGTCTTTCTAGGAAATAGTTAGAGAGATAGACTATTTAAGAAGCAGGGTATTTTAGATTAAGACAGAAAACACTTCTATAAGCAAGCAGAAATACAGAAGGAAAAGGATGGAATGTTTCTGCTTCATCTGCAATACTAAGAAAATTCAGTCACGGGGCTCAGGTAACAAAGTGGGCATTTGTTCATGAATCTGAGGCACTGAGGTGTAGGATCTTCTGGACTGTGATTTAATGCAGCTGTGTTGCCTCTATTCGTCAAGGATACCTAAAGATTCGAAGTTTTGCTTGCCTCTGGACAGCAAATTCTTAAACTCACATCCTTCGTATTTCCTACTTCCTTTCTGAACTCAGGCAGAACCGTATGTCATCAAGGCACCTAATCCTGTAACAAGGGGGAAAAGTCCTAAATCTGGAAACATCTTTTTCCTCAGGCAAGGCAGGATTAAAAGAAAAGCCCTTGTTGCCCAAATTGCAAACACATTTTCCCTTACCTGTTTTTGCTCTTTTTGCAGTTCTTGGCTGTTCTTAGACTTCTTTGGCTTAGAAGGGCCTCCAGGGCTGGAAAAAGTTGTTGGCAGCTTTGAAGACGGTACAGCTACAGGAGAGTGCCCCAGATGCTCTCCATCTCCAGAAAAAGGGGCAAATGGGGTAGGCTCAGGCTCTGGGGAAAGCCACGGATCCTCCAAGCCAGCATGAGATTCTTTGATTGAGTCTTGCTTGTGTGTGCAGCTGTTTAAAGATATGGCCACATCCCTGTGGTCCAAGTCCTTTGGAAATGTGTTTGCTTGAGGTAGGGGCACATCCACTGCTTCCTCCACAGAGCCTCGCCTCACTGCTGGCTCATTACAAGGCACAGTGGTACCCACAGGTTCCTCCCCACCAGATGAACTGTGTTTCTTCATGACAACTCTTAAAGAAGACACCAAAAGGAACAAAAATAAAATCATAATCCTAAGAGTACTATCCTCCCCATTCTCAATGTGTCCACAACACAAAGACAACAGCTGACTCAAATACACCCTGATTTAACAGCTTTCTTCTTCCAGATGCTTACAGAGAACAAGGTCCAGTTGCTGTGCAGTGTGGGGTAGAGGGTCAGGGGGTTGTGCAAAATAACAGAACAGGGACCCGCTCCTCCAGAAGAAAACTGCCTTCCAGAGAAAAACAGCAGTCGGTTGTAAAGCATAGCTTCTAATCACTCCTGCCTTCTGTATATACGGCAAGGAACTGGCCACGAGATCACAGAAAGGTTGTCCCTGTCCCCAACTCACCCCCCAACAGCCAGCAGGGCCTGCAGGGGCTGGGAGTTAAGTGCCTGAGATCCAGAGCAGGAAAGAATGAAGTGGTAGCTGACTGCCCTCTCAGAGAGACTTTTAAACTTTGAATTGTCTGTTCCACTCAAAGGAGGAAGAAAAAAAAAGAAACAAACAAACAAGCTCTTTTAATCTGCACATGACTGGTCAGTGCCAGCATCTGCTGCTGTGCGAAGCACATCTGGGCAGCAGTTTGAGATAAACAGGCAAACGCAACAATTTCTGAGTGCTGTGATGTTTTAGTTTGGAATCTTCTTTTGTGACTTTTTTTTTCCTTCCTCTTTTGGTACTTGAAACAAAATAAATTCACCACCAGAGTGGAAAGGGAAAATAAAGAGACCAAACTTTGCTTCTCCCAACCTGACAATGGCATTGCCTCCAGTCAGGCCAAGTGATTTCAGTGTTGTCTTCTCCAGGGCATCTTTTCCTGATACCTGCAACAAAATCAGAGGAGAGTAATTATGGTCTCTGATTCCCCAGGAGAGCATGTAAAGCTCTTGACAGAAAGAAGCCTGTATCAAAAGAAACACCACACAACACAAGAAACAGGTGAAAACACACTCCTGCAGCTGGAAATCAGACCTGAATCCATCTGTTTCAACCTGTACTGTTTTACCAAATTCACAGCTTACTAGAACATCTCAGTGGAAGATGACTTACATATATTTCCATCCCATACACACATCCAAATGGGATCCAACTACAGCAAAGCTACTTTTATGTCAGAAGTTGAACGATAGGCAACATCTCAGAGCTGCAAGACAGACGATTTCCTTACATACACCTCCCATCTGTCTGTAATGACCTATTCCAGAATAAAGACGATCTGTCCACAGAGGTCAGTGGGAAGTAAAGGGGACAGCTAGGGAGAGGAAATTCCATAATATCCACATACAAAATATTTAACAAAACATTAATAGCAAAAGATCAAAACAGAGAAAAGCAAATATTTATTAAAATGAAAACACTGTTTTGACTCAAGCTTTAAAAGAAGTTGGAAAGAAAAGCACAAATAGGTCATTGAGCTCATTTTATGGGCTCAGAGGTCTCAACGGCGCAAGGTTACGTGCCAATAGAGCTTTTTTCCGTACAGACACGTCATGCTTTGAAAAGACCAACATTTTTCTATTTTCCCTCTCAGGAAAGTTCAAAAGAAACACTTTCCAGGTTGGAAAGCACAGCTAAGTTTTCTTATGTTTTAGGGACATGAGACAGTTGAGAGGCCTTTGCTGCCTTACCTCATCTCGCATGTAAATACAGACTGGAGACAATTCAACATGCTGTTCCATCAGCTCCCTGCAAGAAAGAGCAAAACACTGCAGCATCTGCAGAACAGCCTACCCTCTCCAAAACCAGCACAGAGTAAGAGTACAAACTGAACTGAGAGTCACCCAGCCTATGAAGTAGAAAATGAAGGGAAATAGCCATTAAATGCCATGAAAATTCATCACGGACATTTACACATAAGACTCAAAACTCAGCCACAATGACATGTAAGTGAAACCAGAAGCCACTCCGGATCGAGACAGCCACTGGAAAATTATGACACTCAATCTTTGAGAAATTCTCAAGAGCCAGAGAACATCAAGGATTTCCAGTTGAAGGATGTGAGGGAGCAGACCTGTTAAGCACAAACCAGAACTGAGAGGTCTGCTTGGTTTAATTGTAGCAGCCTATATTGCCATCTTGATCAAATGGTTAAAAGCTTGCAACAGCACGGTGGTATGGGACAAGGCGAGTCACAATGAAACCCAGAGGTAGAGCAAATCCAAATAGAGCAAGCTATGAAACCAGTCCGGAGGGTCAGGTCTATTTTAGGAAAGTCAGCAGCTGAGAGCTACTTCCAGACCAGTTGCAACATATTCCAAGGAGTTTATAGTACCAAGACTGTACGACCACTATTTCAGAACACTTTTCCCAGCCACCACAACAAATCCCATTGTGCAGAAAGCAACACACACCAGAGCATCCAAAACACTACATTCATGCTTCAGATTATGAAACACAGTTAACTCCCTGACTCAAGGTGAACAACCAAACCAACAGCAGAATAGGTCTGCCTCCATTTGTGACTCTGCAATTAGCTATTCTCTTTCAGGGACAAAAAGCACTATACAACACTCTGCAGGAATCAAGAGATTAAGTTTCCCATACAAAAGAAGATTATCTTGTGGCACAAGACCCAGGCTCCAACCTCCCTCATTCCTCTGGCAGCAGTACCTGAGGAAATTCCCAAGGCCAATGCCTGATGATGAAAGGCAGAAAAAAAAGTCTTGTCTCAACTGGAGAACTGGAACA
This sequence comes from Platysteira castanea, assembly GCA_013397175.1. Lineage (NCBI taxonomy): Eukaryota > Metazoa > Chordata > Aves > Passeriformes > Platysteira > Platysteira castanea. The sequence goes on from VYXC01003316.1 coordinate 212,652, forward strand.
AAAGATCACCAGAGACTGCCTTTAGCACACCACAGCAGGTCACTGAACTCAGACTTCTCCAGACAATCTAGGAGAGACAGTCATCCCCACCTTACTTTCAGTCAGTTTTGCTTCCAATTAAGATCAGCTGTATACCTTTAGGAATCCTCAAAAACAGCGCACAAAAGATAAAGGACTGATGAGACACAGAGAAACACTACAGAATCACAGAAAAGGCAGACAGAACAGCCCAGGGAATAAAAGCTTGAACCTCAAGCTGCTGTCTGTCAGGAAAGGTGGACGACAACCAACTAGGGTAAAAAAATCTGAGGCACACCGGAACATGTCCTCACCAAAGACCAGTAGGAGAGCAAGTCAGCTTGACTGATAGAACCGAGTTTCATTCACTTTCCCAAAAACTGCTTTCCACTTCAATCCAAGCAACTCTTTGATGAGTCTTCTAAAAATATATGGAAAATATCTGAACCGAATGAATGACCCCATAGAAGCAGTGAAGAATCATAATGACTATCAGAGATGTCTCTGAGTGCCCAAAGTGCAATTGCTCTATGGACAACAGTCCATAAAGCTGCTGAAGCTGCAAGGCAGGCAAGAGTGGGAAATAGAAATGGAGGCTTCATGCTCACAAGGTAGACAACACTGTGCCCTCAACCAGCCTCTGCAGCACAGACTCCAGGCAAAGATTCCCAGAGACTTATTTCTGTCTAACTCTTGGAAGCAGCAGGCTCCTCCTCCAGCTGCTGCTAATCCATTACATGCACCCACTGAGGCAAGCACACACATCAAACATACTGTCCTCTCTTTGATGTGCTGCTCTTCAGAGGGGGAACGGCAAGCAGATTAGATTCCTTCATGTAGTGATCTGACAGGGCCTGTAAACATCTTGTGCAAGGACTGCCGCACGCTGAGAGGAGGAGCAGCCCTACAATAGCTTCCAGACCTTCTTCAGACCCAATTAGCCAAGATGGATGCTGGAAACCCAGGGGAAATTCCAGTGGATTTAGAATACTTCCCCTCACGCACTTAGAGCAGCTGAGCACTCCAGGAAAACATCTCCAGTTGGAAAGTCCAAGGAAGGATTCAGCAAACATCAACAATTAGCTGACTAGTCAGTCAGCTGAATCAAAATACCTTGAACAGCAACTCAGCCCATGAAATCCATACGGATGGCTGTAGATCAAGCTTGTTCTGTGACTAAATCACACACAGCACCTTTGCTGCTTGTTGAACTTAATCAAGTTTGCGAAGTCCATCCAAACATCTGAACTCAGCTTCAGAGGGCAGAAAAGAGCAGCTGTGTTCTGAACTGAAGTTACGAATGCCTAGCACACTGCAGCAGTTAGAAGCTTAAGAAGAGCAATGTGTATATTAACTAGCAGTTAATACAATGACCCGTAACTGATTATATAAAAGCTTATATAAAATTAAAAATATTAAACCAATTATATAAAAACCAAAGAAATAATCAACTAATATGCGAGAAAGCCACACAAAGTTATTTGTCACTGTCAATAATTACCACCCCCCACCAGTCTAGCAGTCCCCAAACTGCAACAGGCACTCCTCTCCTCACAGAGGGCACAGAGGGGACTTAAAACACTCAGGAAAATTATACCTGTGGTTTTTGTCCTACCTCTTTCCTCTATTAAAAGAAAAATAATGCTTCTATCTCTAGCATTACATGAATACTGTTCCTTTACTTGGGAATACATGTCACATTGTAGACTTGGTCCATGATTAAAACCAGAATGGCTGTCACAGCTTCAAGGCTTCCTCTTCCAAACCATAAGAAATAGAAAAGAAGTGCCTTTCTTTGAGAAAAGTTTATTAGCTTGACATTTCAAAACAATACAGCCTTTTAAAACCAAAACTAAAGACAAGAGGTAGCACTCAATGTAGACTGCACTAAATTAATAAGATTTCTAACCCACGTACATATTCAATAAATGTAGAACCAGAAATTCTTCCATTTAAAGAGGATCTAATCAGTCTTTTGAAGATTCCACGTTAACCTGCTGAGAGCTCCAGATTTTCTTGAAAAACCTGCACAACAGCAAGTCTCAAAAGCAGCAGCAACCCATAAGAAAGAACCCACTACACTACAGGGAACTGCAGCACAGAAATACTGGGGATCAAGATCATCCAGTCTAACACCTCACCTCTGGCAGCAACTTGACTTCAAACAGGTTTGTGTGAAAGGAAGGTAGTGCAACACATCCCAGTATCTTCACAGCTTTAGCAGTTTGCTACCAGTTTATGCCCTGAATCAGGAGTGCTACTCCCAGATTAAAAAATAGTAATAAAACTATGGAGTGTCAAATCTGAAAGAGCAAGGAAAATGTAAACATCTCTGTTATAAAGGAGAAATCACAGTCAAATAAGTGCAAATTCTACAGATCTGAAGGATTTAGCTGGGTCACCATAACAAGTAATTAGTGCCATGCAGAGATCCATCCAAACAAGTATTTTCTCACTGCATTGCTCACCTGATCTTTGCAAAATGGTTGAGAAGTTCCCACAAGGTCTGTTGGCAGAGGAAGCTGTCTTGCAAACGGGAGCCATCCTCCAGCTGTAATGCTATCCGAACCTGTAAGAACACCACACTAAATTAATCTGAAAATTGAATGAAAACTTATTTTTCTTCACAACTTTTAAAAATATTTCAGTCATCCTTGTTCATCCATGCAGGCACTCTGGCCTGAATTCCTGTTTGAAGGGCTCCTGAGCATGGCAGAGGCCATCCTGGGATACTAACGAGCTTTCATGGGCCCCTCTCCCCTGCCACATCTTGAACTGGAACATATTCAGAGAAAAGCCAATGCAAACATCCCAAATAATGTGTCATCAGCAACAACGGAGGTGTTCTGTTTTATACCAGAAGAAACTTTACAGTAGGGGTCTTCACAGCTGCACAAAACACATTCCAATAACCCAGACAGGACTGATGCAGCTGCACCATCTAAAACACCAACACAGAGCTTTGTCCACTTCAGCATCACTTTGCAGAACAACTTCCCTGGCACAAAACAGTTTACTTGCACATCCACACAGAAGCAATGAACACAGTCCCCATCTATTGCTGCGTTACTGAAGAGCTAAACAACCATTACCACTCCAAAGAAATGACGTTTGTAATTTGCAACTCACTAATGCTTCCTAACCACCAAATTTTGACATAGAATTTAAGAGTGAAGTAGCAAAAAATCTCAACAATAATTCTGGACGTTAAATTATCAAGTTCTTGAACACTTGCAGAAAAAGGCAAGGGCCAGCTAGCTGCCGATTTTAACAGGTCTTTTCCAACCTGGAATGTGAATATCCACATTCATTAGCAGGTGCCACAGAGCCAGAACGTTTAACTCCTAAGTTTTCCCAATTAGCTCACCTGTCTAAAGAAAAATCATGGAAAATCCTGTACCCAGTAGAAAGAACCTGGTTTCTCCAGTCAACTTTAGTTTTGAGAAGTCCACAAAAACTGGGCCCTATTCCAAAGCCTGAGAAANTTCAGAGAATTGCTTCCCGACCTCTAGTCGCACCCCAAAAAAAAGAAAAAAATCCAAGGCATTTCTAAAGTGAACACATGCGGGGGTCGGTCCTGAAGAACTTCAAACTCCTGATTGTCCCAAGGGAAAAGTCTAGCAGCTGACCAAGAAAGAGAGAATGCCAGAGCACTTCAGGTGTTATCTTCACCTTTTAGAGAATATTCGGCCTTTTTCAGAACGTCTAACTCCTAAGTTTTCCCAATTAGCTCACCCGTCTAAAGAAAAATCATGGAAAATCCTGTACCCAGTAGAAAGAACCTGGTTTCTCCAGTCAACTTTAGTTTTGAGAAGTCCACAAAAACTGGGCCCTATTCCAAAGCCTGAGAAGGATATTAGCCCAAGACAGCCAAAGCCACTTTCTTTCATTCTGTGTTTTCATGTGTCCCTACTAACACTCTCAGTGCAGCCTCTCAGCGAATGCAAGATGTGTGTGCAAGCATGAGGGCAGGGGCTACGCAGAGATGGGAAAGAGACACCACACGTTCCTGCAATCCACTGTGATTTGCATGGAGGAATATGTTTGTCATCTGCCCTGGCTCCCACCAGTCATCACAGGACTGCAAACGCTGATCTGCTGGAGACAGGAATTCTTCTACATAAAGGAAGCAGTGGCATCATTAACAATGAGCCGACAGTACAATGTCGTTTCATCCCACCACTAACACAACCTCATGGCTTCTCCTACATGGGAGACAAGCCTTAGATTATTCTCAGCTACAGCGGAGCGATGACAGCTGACATCACCATTCTGTAAGAATCCAGCCCAGAAATTCAGACTACCAGTTGCATCAGTTTTTGGGCAACAGTTCAAAGCTAAACATGTCACGAAAGTCCTATTCAGCCCATTAGAAAGGTCCCTTTGAAAACCCCAGGGGCTGCATAAAATAATAGAGACCAGTGCCAATTATCATCTAAGTTTACAAACATTTAAACAAGAGGCTGACAACTTTAACACCAGAGCTGTACTGATGGTGCTCCTGCGTCACCTGCCATCAGAAAGGGAAATTGTTCAATTTTTCACTGAAGAACTGTCTTACAGAAAACAATGTCTTCCACATGCAAAGGCAAATCCAAAAGCTTTCTATTTTTAAAACATCAGATTTGCTGAACAAACTCATGACTTATCAAAACCTGTATTCTGTCTCTAGGGTAACTGCTGTCCCTACAGGAGAGCACACCTACTTCCACACACACAGTCTTAATAGCACATACAATAACAAAAGACAGAATCAAATTCACCCCAACATTACTGCAGCCAGCCAGCATGACTGAGTGCATCTCAACTGCCACTATACCCCAGTCACAGTCGCCTGGCTGTTATAAAATTCCCTGTTTTTTAACACATACTCCCTGTGGCAGGGAATTCTTTTTAGTCAGTTGTTCTGTACTAAGTCTTTTCTGACACTGTGAAATTCTCCCAAGTAAAATCTGCTCAAGTTTGTGGGGCAGGGACTCTGTTTAGACTCCACTCTCCACATGCGCATTTGCTGCATCTTCTCACCTCCACCACGCAGCAACCAGCACTCCCAGGGAAGCCTCACTTCTGTAGATTGTTCTGCTGAACTGCAACTAAATAGTAACAACTTAAACTTCTATTAGCTTTTCTCTTTTGTGATCTAAAGTAACGATTCCACACTATAACCCCTCTCCTACAGTGCACAGTCCTTCTTGCTCTTTCTCGTAATGTAACCTCAGGGGGAAAAAAATAAAATCACTGTTTTCCTTTGGTACCTCCCAAAGTGGATGCAAATGTCAGGTAGTCATCACTGCATCATTTCAAGAGAAACACTTTTCTCTGGAAGACAAACTCCATTCCACCACAACATTTCACTGACAATTTTAAGCAGATGCTACTGGTTTGTGGTATTTTTTTAAGTAAAGACGTCATTTGAAGCACAAATGTCTTTCTACCCCAAAGTCAGAAAAAAAGGCATTAGTGCCAAAACAAAGAACATGGAAGTTTTACAGAAAAAAATATGAACATCAGCAACATCCAAAACTATATTATACAGTGAACTAGAGCAGAGATTCCAAAGCCTTCGCACACCACAGAGTTCACTTTTCTCTCCGTGAGAGCTAGAGCAACTGCCTATAACAAACACCACTGACACTGCTTGGCTGACAGACATTAAGAGATCAGTACCAACACACCTGCAACTTCAATGAAACGTGAGAAACTCCCTATGAGGAAGTTAGCAAATAGCAAGATGACTGTTAGTGATAGACAAATTTTCACTCCCAGGCTACTTAAGTAAGACTACACATCATTTTTACAACGTGAAAAGTTCACACTCAGTAACACCTATGCATCGCTTGAAAAGTTACGCCTCCAGCCACAGGGATATGTATAGAAGATTTTTACCCTCCTAAACGTGGCCATAATTTATAGAGAAAACAGCATCCATAAGCCCTTTGCAAATAATACTAACTAGGGACATTTGGCCACTGCTGAACACAGAACATGTCATGAAAGACTATAAAGCTGTGTAAACACACCATGAACACCAATGCTAGGAAAGCAGCAAAAGAGGATTCTGTTAGAGCCTGAGATTTAGTCAAAATCCAGAGCTGGACAACAGCAACTGAAACAGAAGTTAGGAAAGGGAACTGAGTTAGTCATCACTGATGTTTAACCTTTTAGCTATCCATGACTACTAGTTTTTCAGCTCCCCAAACGATCCCACTCTCCTCCAGCACAGCTGGTACCCCATGCTCATGCAGACTCTAAGTAAAGACTTTCAGCTGCTTAATTACCATTTTCCACTGCACTTCAACCAGTCTTCAGCTGGTCTCTCACATAGACATTGGCCATGCCAACCTGTGCTCTTCCTCATTAGATCTCATGGGATCATATCAGCACAAAACTGATAAATGAACAAATCAGGCCACATTGCGTAAATGAACGTACCGTGGTTCCAACTCCTGCTCTGTTAGTGACTGGCACCATCTCCAGTTTGGCATTGTTGGGCAACCTAGCAAATCTCCACTGCAAAGACAGGTCCAAAACATTCCTCTGAAACCTAAAGGAGAACAGAGCCTATGAGCAATACAAAGTCCAGGTATTGTGCAAGAGAATTCCCGGAAGACTGACTAGAAGCCATAGAACATGATTCAATAATGAACAATTAGTAATTATGAAAGCATCATCAACAAAAGCTTTTCTGCACACCAAAACAACTGCAGTTTGTAGAGGTCACAGAAAAGATACCCAAATTTATGTTCTTCTTTTAAGGGTTTTTAAAGAGATAAACAACAACCGACTACACAACCAAACCTGGTTAAATGCCCAAGTACTCTTTTTTTCAGTGCTACTCAGACAAATGACCTCTCAGTTAAGACACCATGAGAGCAGAGAGTCAAATCCCCAGGTAAGAGGGGAGACGGGCGTTGCCGGTCTGTGACCTGGCTGAGGTGCGGGCGTGGGTGTCCCGTGGCAGCCTCATGGGGCCTGGCCGTCCGTCCCGGCAGCGAAAGGAACGTGGCACAGGGACACCGGAAGCACCCGACCTGAACAGAGTTTGGTGTGTGCCCCGACCCCTAGCACCCTCCCGGCGGACTCCGCCAGGCCCTCGACACCCCGCGGCGGGGCGCGGGCTCCGGCAG
>VYXC01003316.1:226010-239842 GCA_013397175.1 Platysteira castanea
CGCTTAGGCGCTGTCCCCTGTCTGTGCCCGCAGCTACTACCTGAAGGAGTCCAAAGGCAGTCGGCGGTGGCTGCTGTTCCTGGAAGGTGAGCGCCGGCGCCCCCGACTTCCGCAGCGGCGGCCACGAGCGGGGCGGCGACCCGAGGCTGCCCTCGGCGCCCCGGCCCCTGCGGGCCGCTGTCCCTCGCCCGCCAGCCCCCGGCCCTTCGGGGCGGCTGACCCCTGTGCCCTCGCCAGGAGGGTGGTACTGCTTCAACAGGGAGAACTGCGACACCCGCTACGACACCATGCGGCGGCTGATGAGCTCCCGGGAGTGGCCCGCGACCCGCGTGGGTGAGTCGCCCCCTCCGCCCCGTGGGGCAGCCCCGAGGGACTGGGACCGGGCTGAGGTAGCGCCCGCTGTCACCGCCCTGGAAGGCGCCTGTTCGCTGCGCCGCGGTGATCCCGTGCCGCGGGCACGGGCAGGCGTTGGGGCGCACGGGTATCGCCGGGAGTGGGTGCTTCTCTCTTCGCTCTCTTCTCGTGCTGCAGCCTCCTGGGTACCCAAACCTCCGTCACTCACACGGATCGTCTAATTGAGTGCATTGGAATTTACCTGCTAGGATTTGTATTTTGGGGAGGTTCTTAAATAGGCATCACAGGTCTTTTCTGTACTTCAAGAAGCTTCTAGACAGGCTTCATCTGTAGCATGAATCAAATTCTGAATGTCAAATCTGCCTAAGGGCAAATTTAGAAATGTTCCTTCCACTTCCCTTGCCAATGTTTTTCATCATGGATGTTTGTTTTCTGTGTGGTCAGAGGTCTTGCATGAGGCTCCTATGATTCCTCTGAAATCACAGACTGTCATCTGTATGTTTCTTGTTTCTTTGTGCCCATCTGCAGGAACTGGGATCCTGTCCTCTCAGCCAGAAGAAAATCCCCACTGGTGGAATGCAAACATGGTGTAAGGAGGGACAACGGAGGGAAATAGGTTTATACTTGAACAGCATCTCCTGCCTTTTAGGCTAGAAAGTGCTGCAGAGACAGGTTAAGACTAGTACTTGGAAAAGGAAATTGTGTGTTTCCTCATTTGCTGCAGTTCAGCTCTCTAACATGTAGGCCTGACAAGGTCCAGAGAAACTTTAAGTTCAATCTCCTTGAAGTTGTGGGGTGATCTAATGGAGAAGAACTGGGGATAGCTTAGAGAGGCTTCTCGAACAGCTGCAGTGGTGAATCCATCACGAGTGGTGGGCTGATAGTGTGTTACACATCTGACCGTTCGAGAAGAATGTGGAGCAGCTCTCCTAGTTCAAAGAAGAGAAGTGAGACAAACCAGTTTATATATGTATCTATACAGAAGGGATGTTAATTTATCTTCTGCAAGACAGAGACATGGGAAGTTAATTCCTGCAAAAACCTCCAGTGCTTGCAGTCAGCATTTACACTTCACTGACGAGAGTCCTCTCATTTTCCGTGTGAAAAACTGAAGCGTAGAGAGTTGCCCTGTGACAGGGCATCCACTGTGTTGGCAGAGTAGCTGAGAGCGAAGTCATGGTCCATCGTTCTGTCCACTGAGCTTAGTGCTTCAGTTAGACTGATAAAAGATATATTATTTATTGATTTAACTCAGTAAAACTGCCAGGGTTCAGGAGAAAATTCAAGACAGTTATAGTTGTCACTTGGTGTGCAGGAAGGTAAGTTGTCAAATTGGACAGAAAATCTTCCCTTTTCCCCCTCCCAGGATTTTATTTTCTTCCAGTTAGGTGACCCCATCCTCACCCTGTTGTGCGTGTCAGAGGCACAGCAGGACTCACACAGCTCTCTCTTACAGATTCATCCCATATTGCTCAAGTGATGTTTGGAGCGGTGCCTCTTCCAAGTCTGAGAAAAGTGAGTGTTGCTGATGGGCTGTTGCTGCCCCAGACATCACACATTAAAGGATGTGGCCAGACTTCTGTGAAACCATGTGGACAAGAAGCAGGCTTTTCTTGCTGAAAGGCAGGAAAGAATATCAAGCTACTTCCAGATAAAACATCCTGATCTCTTTAGCTCGGGCTGTTTTGACATAGTTCAGAGCCACTGCTTGCAGAGATGTTACACTGATGCAGTATGCAAGGATTAGAGGAACAAAATTCCTTTTAGATGAATCTCCAGGTTCCAGCACGCAGCAAATTAATTTCTGTAGCTGAGGGACCGTGGACTGTTGCGTGTAACTTTTGCATGGCTGAGCTGAGAGGCAGGACTGTGAATTCAGCGTCAGACTTTTATCAGAAGGATATTTGGCCTTACTCAGGAGCCATCGTGTGTCAAGCTAAAGCTGTCTGGAGGTTTCTTTGGGAAACAGAATAATCCATCTTAATACATGCTGCACTGCCGTCAGCTGTCATTCTGGTGGTGTCACAGTAAGGGCCCGTTTCGCTTCATCCCAGCTCCTTGGGGCTGTTCCTTTGGAGCAGTTACACAGCAGCAACCACGGATGCTGGTGGTGCCAAGGAAGTGGTGTCTGTGTACGTGTGACATCTTGGGAAGCACTGCTTCTCTGAATTGGCTTGATGAATTGGGGAAACAGGGGAAGCAGTAAGTTGGAACTGAGATTCCAGGTGGTAGGAAGGTGTGTGTTCCTCCAGCACCTTCCTTCTTGTTCTCCTTTCCAAGTTTACTCATTTCTAAGCACTGTCATAGGAAGGTGCGTGTGTAATTGAGTTTTCAATTCACTCTGTTCTCTTTCAGGGCAGCACATTTTGTATGGGGGGGGGAGAATCTCTTTTTAGGTGTATTTGGTATAGGTGGATGAAATAAACCTGAGTTTAGGTTTATAATAGCTTTGGAAGGTTCTTAAGCATTTTTGGAGGGGAAGTAAAAGTCTGGACAGGAACAATTTTTTTGACACTGAGCTGTCTTCCAGATGAATATGCCTTCATGGGAGCACTGATCATACAGGAGGTTATAAAGGAGCTGGTGGGGAAAGGTCTGAGCACGGCGAAAGTGTTGCTGCTAGCAGGGAGCAGGTAGGTACCCACAAGATTCCGTTTGCTGAAGACAGAAGATTTCCACACTAGAAAGCTCTTAAGGGAGAAGATCTCAGCAGTTCCTGAAACATTTCTTCTAGGAGTACAGTAACACTAACACAGCAAACCCTGTGTCTCCTGTGAGGTTTCTCCCTTAAGTGGTACAACAGGGGATGATACAATTATTACTTCATCAGCTTCTGGTCCGGGTCCCCTTAAGAGAAAACCGAGAAAGTAATAACAAAGCTTTGCATTCTTCTGTGCATCAAGAATGCTGGTTCCTGTTGGCCCACATCACAGGACACACATCTCCTGTGAATTGATTCAGGACACCAAAATAAAAACCAAACTTGCCTCACACAGGTGCTCTGGATCGTCCTGTGCTGCACAAAGCTCAGGTACGCTCAGTATATATTACACAGGAGCGTAACAGAGAAGTTGCAAGGAGTGAATTTGTTTCACTTCAGATTCTCTTAGTTTTTGAGCTGCCACAGAGCACATGTATCTCCCAGGAAAGAGAGTAACAGCAGGACTTTGTTTCTGAGCTACCGGATTATTACTCAGCGCTGGCTTTATTTCTGAGTTTTGCAAAGCAAGGAAATAATGTGGTGTCTACCATGGTGAATGGTTGGGTAGCTCTGCTGTGGGTAGATGAAGGTGTTTACAGCCTGTCCCTGCTGAAGAAGGTGTGTGTGCTGGCAGGGTCTGTAACACCTGTGTGTACGCCTCGTGGGTGCAGTGTTGATGTTGCTGTTGCTGTTGCAGTGCTGGCGGGACAGGAGTGCTCCTGAATGTGGATCGAGTGGCAGAGCAGCTGGAGGAGATGGGTTATCAAGGGATTCAGGTGCGAGGCCTGGCAGACTCTGGATGGTTCCTGGATAACAAACAGTATCGCAGAACCGACTGTATTGATACCATAACGTGTGCTCCGACAGAGGCCATCAGGAGAGGAATAAGGTACAGTCAGATGCTCTGAAGTACACTACTGTAAGAGGTTAGAGTGTGGAAAAGATGTCCTCCTTCTCTGGGTTCCTTCACTTTGATACTTAGGGAGTATTTATTGTCTACATCAGTGGTTTGTCAATTATTTTATTGGAAAAGACAATAATGTAAAGTCTAGATGTGTGAAAGAATGTGTGCAGTTGTAGATGCTCTGAAATGTGTTGATGAGGCAGTGCTGCTGAGAGAGCTGTTCTATCGGTTGAAATTCTAATCAGAACAGAAACTTGGATATGGAGAGGATCCATTGTTAGGATTGCCCTGTGCCTCCCACTCTGTTATTGCTTTATCTTCTAGATACTGGAATGGCATTGTTCCTGAGCGCTGTAAACTGCAGTTCAAAGAGGGAGAGGAATGGAATTGCTTTTTTGGATATAAGATTTACCCCACTCTTCGATGTAAGTGGGGAGAGAGATCAAATGGATTTAGGGTTTCCTCTGTATCTGTAACTAACTTGGAGCAATCCCTTTTCCAAATTTTTGTCTTTCTAGGCCCAGTCTTTGTTGTCCAGTGGCTCTTCGATGAGGCCCAGCTTACTGTAGACAATGTACACCTAACTGGCCAGCCTGTTCAGGAAGGGCAGTGGCTCTACATCCAGAATTTGGGTAGAGAGCTGAGAAACACCTTGAAGGATGTGACGTAAGTGTTTCACTGAGAAAAACCTGGCTCATTTGTAAGGGACATTCTTATCTAGTGTCCTGGTGTCCTCAGACCTCTGCTGAAAAATGAGTGTTGTAAATTTGGTGACTATTAGTTCATCTACATCAAGAATCTTGCCTTTTTCATTTTTGTGTAAAATTTCACCCTCTCCCTAGTCTGGAAGGTTTGATTCAGCAGTATGTACTTTGTCCTTCAAGACATAATCCACGTTTCTGTTTTTTCCCTTTAGAGCGAGCTTTGCTCCTGCTTGTTTGTCGCACGAAATCATCACACGCAAGTAAGTGCTCGTGCAGATCCTGTGAGAGGTGAACGGGGATGCAGCTTGGGAATGAACGTGTCCTGGCAGCCAGACCCCTCTGATGTGATCTGTACGGTTTGTCTTTTCAGTCACTGGACTGACATCCAGGTGAAGGGGACATCATTACCCCGTGCCCTGCACTGTTGGGATCGGAGCCTCCATGAGAGCAACAAAAATGGGAAGGCTCCTCTGAAAGGCTGCCCAATTCACCTGATTGACAGCTGTCCATGGCCTCACTGCAACCCCTCGTGCCCCACAATCAGGGACCAGTTCACAGGGCAGGAGATGAATGTGATCCAGTTCCTCATGCACATGGGTTTCGATGTTCAGAAGATGGCACAGCAGCAGGGCCTGGAGCCCAGTAAACTCCTGGGGATGCTCAGCAGTGGTAACTAGGGAGGGCTCACCAGAGGGGCAGAGAGACTCTCAGCCCTTCTCCCAAACTTTCTAATCTTCTTCCTTAATGTTCCTGCAGGCAGATGCATGCTCATACCCATGCACACTCACACCTGTGCACTCACGTGCTCCCACACTCTTGCACACTTACGGTGTGTCAAGAACAAAAAGAAAAAAAACTAAAAAAAAACCAAAAAAAAAAAAAAAAAAAAAAAAAAAAAAAAACAATTTCTTGCTTACACTGTTTGGCTGGAACTTGTTCCCTCCAAACTCCCGGGCTCAGTTTCAGCCGGTCACATCCTCTTCCTGTGTTACACAAGGCAATCGGATACAGGGAGTAGCAAAGCGAAGCCATAAATAGCAGCGATGAGAACCTTCCCCAGATCTGGGACATCTTCCCTTGCCATGAATTCTACATCATAGACTTGTTACAAGTGGTGAAAAAAGCAAGCACTGGATTTCTTCTGTCCAACCAGAAGTGAAGGAATGATTACATTACTTCCTGGAGGTTAGCATCTCATGCTGAGTCACAATATACAGACACAGGACACGTGCTAGGGATGGACACTCTTGTACTCAATTTATTCGTATTATTTTATAAAATGACTTTTTTATTACTTTTTTTAACTAAGCAAGAAATATAAATGATATTGTAACATATTTTTTTTTAAATAACGAAGAAACCTCTTGCTACTTTGGCAACGTGGACATATTTATTTTAATATGTAAAACGCTATTTATAAGGGCTGACCAGAGAACCATACCTATGTCTTTGTAAAGTTGTATATGCTGCTCATTTGAATGGGTTATCCTGATGGTCACTTGTGCCTGGGAGAGGGCTAAGGGTGGTGTTGATGTTTTGTATTAATTAGATTTCTGTGTTCTCCTTGCAGTGTTCCTTGTCATTGTTTCTCTGATGAAGAGGTTATAATATAAGGTTTAAGTACAGAGACTTTCACCCAGCACATGATGTTTGCAGACTTTCACAGCAGTTTTGGCTTGCCTGTGATTTCCCCAGGTAGTCCAGGGCATTGCATCGTAAGGTGGAGGGAGATCTGGCTTTGCTGCAAAGGCCTCTCTTCCAGTGAGGGAAATGTTTCTTCAGAGCATCAGAAGCATTTGCAGCAGAAAAGGCAGAGAACACAAGACAAGCACCAACATATTTCTCTTCTAGTCATTTGGGAACACACCCACCTCAGCACAGAGAATCCCCTTTGATGGTGGTGGGAGGAGAACCAGGGAGGGATCGAGAGTGCATGACTGAGGCTGGAGAGGAGACAATCCTTGGGTGGAGCAGGTGGGAGGCTGGAGCAGAGCTTCCCCTGCAGCACCGTGCAGGGCACGGCCAGACCTGCACGAGGGGCACAGCTGCACATCCCTCCTGCACCAGGGGCACAGCTGCCCATCCCTCCTGCACCAGGGGCACAGCTGCACATCCCTCCTGCACCAGGTCCTGGGACCAGCTGTGTGTGCCTGCACTTGGGCGTGGTTACACAGCATGAGGGCCACAGAGAATTTGGGCCTGATTTTAGAAGAGTTCCCTGTACTTTCAAGACAGACCTTGCCAGGTTAGAGCAGTGATGCTGCTTGTGAGATCCCTTGTTTCGGGTGAGTAAACCAAAAAAATGAACCAAACTGTAGCCCTTTGGTTCCTTTTCCTGGACTTCAGGAAAGGTTGGGCAGGACCACACACAGACCACCACAATCAGCTGTCTTCCTGGGCATGATGGGATTTACACAGATGGAAGATAAAGAAAAAACCAAAGAGAAAATGATTGGTGCTCCTATTGAAACTGGAAAACAGGAAAACATCAGTAGAGTTTCCCTATGATCAGTTCGGACATTACTGATATCCTCTATGTTTTAATGACTTGGGTATAAAAGTAGAATTGTCCTGATTATGTTTTCCATCGGTTTTCTGCTGTGCAGAAGCCGGTGACAAAAGGGCAAGACTGGAAGAATTCAGTGCCATGTGTTTGTATTCTGTGATCTTTTGACTAGAGGAGGCTGTGTATTTCTGAGGGGAAGGTGGCTGTGGTCTGTCTGGTGCACCGCTGTGCCAGTGTGATTTGGGGACCTTTGCCCTCTGCCAGCACTGACTCTGGGGCTGAGGGCTCTCCAGAGGGGCACCACCTCCCAAGGGAAGGCAGAAGCTGAGCAGCAGGGCTGACTCTGCCCTGTCCCCGGTGTCACTGATGAGGCAGCATGTCCTCAGGGGGGCCATGGCAGGGGTGTCCCTGTGCTTCCTGCTGGTCCCTGCACAGACGGGAAGGGATAAACCAGAAAGTGCCACAGTACAGAGAGGGAGCCACTGCCAGAGAAGCCTGGAAAACTGCTACAAGTGAAGGATTAATAGAGAGTCAGGAGGGGCAAGATTTCGGGATGAGAACCTGTTCACCTGGAGTTCCTCGGCTGTCCTGCTCCATTTCCTGGTTATTGTGATGTTAATTGTGCAACTTCCACCTCAAATGAATGCAGGCTTTTGTACTTTTAGCACCAGAGGCCTTTCTAAGGGAAATGGAAGGGACTTGAGATGAATGAAAGAGACACTGAGGTTACAAGATGGTGACGAAGCTGAAGGTAGGCACGTTTTATTGTTACAGCCAAAAATTTGTTCTCTTCTCATGTGAGCCGTTCCAGCAGTAATTGTTTCTGCTTCCACACTGGGATGAGCACTGCAGGTGAGGAGTCAGCAGTGCTGCTTGTGGGGTAAGGGAGGAATTTTTCTACTGTGTTGTGGTGGAAACATTCACCCAGTCCCATTCTGAAACTACATCAGAAGTTTTGTTTGGGGCTTTTAGAGATAGAATTAAGACACTTCTGGGTAGAGGTGAAGCCTGGGGAGCACGGTATACCGGGAATGGCTCACTGTGAAAGCTTTGATCTCACAGGAGGGAGGGTTTGACACTACTGAAATCTGTGTTCCAAAGCAGAACTAAGAAAATCAAAGCAATTTTTAAAAAAACAATTGTATTCGGTTGTTGCATTCAGAGATACAAGAAAAACTGATTTCCACGTAAAGTGAGACAGGGAAGAGTTTAAGGAAATGTTGAGGACGGGTGCTGTAAACCTTCACAGCCACAAGCTGTCACACAAAGCACAGCAGGTAAATGTATCACTGCTCCATATCAACTGCAGCAAAGTGAGTCAGCTTTTATTCAGCCTCTGGCCTAAATCCTTTCTTTTATAGGGTTTGTGCTGCCTTTGGGCTTGTGCCCTCACTCAGGGGCTCTTGGGTCTGCAGGACTGAGCTCCCGTTCCTGCAGCACGGCCGTGCCACAGCCCACTGCCACAGCCAGCCACCTCCCCTCGGCGCGGGGGGTTCTGCGGACAAGGGCAGCATTCCTGTGACCCCAGAGTTTCTAGAAGAACAGCAGAAGGATAATCAAGAGCCTTTGATGGAGCTCGCAGCTTCAGTGTCAAATAACACCCGCTCCCAACAGCTGAGTGGGGGCAGGACTCATTCCAGAACTATTAATAAAGCCCCTATTTATACTCCAGGTTCCTGTGAACGGTGCGGCAGAAAGCTACAGCTGCGGAGCTAAAATGGAATAAATGTCAGCCTCCAGGGAAAGAACCGTCCCGTGGGAAAGGAGACAGCCAAAGGACAGCCCCGAGGCAGGTTCCGGACCTGGGGAAGCAGAGAGCGAACGGCAGCACCCTGAGCTTGCAGGCAGTGGGCAGAGCCAGCCAGTCACCTCCCTGCCGCCGCAGGTCTGTGCAGAGCTGCCAGAGATGCAGCGTCAGAGGCAGCTCCCACTGACGCCGGCAGAGACCAGCGGGGTTTGAGCTGCCGCTCCACTGAGCTGGGACCAGGTGCGACTCAGGGCAAAGGTGCAAGAGCCAAAAAGGACGTTTGAGGAGGCATTGGGTGCGTCGTCTGCTGGACCGGAAAGATAATGGAGAGCACGGGAGGGCCGTATCTAAACACAGCTGCGGTGACTTCCCCTGTAGGAATAGCTCGGTTGCTGCAGATGACCTTCGGATGCACCACGTTCAGCCTGGTCGCCCACCAAGGGGGGTTCAGTGCCGCGTATGGCACCTTCTGCATGTTTGTCTGGACCTTCTGCTTCGCCATCACCGTGTTCATCATCGCCTGCGAGTTCACGCACCTGCACAGCTGCCTGAGCCTCTCCTGGGGAAACTTCACCGCTGCTTTTGCCATGCTTGCCACACTCATGTCCATCACGGCTGCAGTGATCTACCCGCTCTACTTTGTCCAGGTGGGCTGTTACCCCATCGGCTGTGAGGTGAGAGATTTCCGCATTGCAGCCAGCGTCTTCGCGGGCCTTCTGTTTGTCGCGTATGCCACCGAGGTGTTCCTCACCAGGGCAAAGCCGGGACAAGTCACCAGCTACATGGCTACTATCTCTGGGCTCTTGAAAATCGTTCAGGCCTTTGTGGCCTGCATCATCTTTGGGGCACTGGTGAACGACAGCCAGTATGGTAAATACGTGGCGACACAGTGGTGTGTGGCTGTCTACAGCTTTTGCTTTGTGGTGACAGTGGTGGTAGTGGCCTTCAGTGTCACAGGTAAGACTGCCTTGCTGTGGTTCCCTTTTGAGCGTTCTGTGGTCATCTACACCTTTGGGGCCGTGCTGCTGTACATGAGTGCTGCGGTCATCTGGCCAGTGTTCTGCTTTGACAGCAAGTACGGCTCCCCGCGACGCCCCGGCCTCTGCGCCAAGGGCAAGTGCCCCTGGGACAGCCAACTGGTGATTGCCATCTTCACCTACGTCAACCTGCTGCTCTATGTCTTGGACCTGGCGTACTCCCAGCGCATCCGCTTTGTCTCACACCTCTGAGCTGTGGGTTGGCCTCCGTGGAGGCATCCCCGTGCTGTGAACCACTGAGGGTGCAGAGGGACGGGGCGAGGGGCAGGGAGGTGCTGGGCAGGCATGCGCACAACGCCATCGGCCGAACGTCCAGGTGAGGACTGGCTACACTGACAAATTAATGACCTGGAGCAGGTGGGCTGCAGCCGATGCAGAGCACAGCCCAACTCCCCCAGAGTTCTGCCTCATCTTTCTCCCTGGCGCCAGCACAAAGGAATGGCACAGCTCCACATGCATCTGCAGACAGCAGGAATGCTTGTAGCCACAGCAGCAAGGCTGCCGACTACCAGGTTATTGAGCCAAACATTAGGAAAGACACCAAGGATTTTGAAACTGTTAACCAATGCTTAATGGTAACCAAGTGGCTACTCAGGAAGTGGAAAAGTTAAAAGCTGCACGAAGGAACACCAGTTCAGGAGATGGAAATCAATCCCTCGGAGTTTGGGTTACTTTGGGCTGTGTGGTGAGACGTGGAATGCCTGCAAGTGTGGGCAGTTCAGTCTGGGTGTTTCTGAGAAGAACATCATAGCCATAACAGTATTTTGAAGGTTACCAGTCTTTTCCCTTCCTCTCCTTTGCGCTCTAGCGAAGAACAGAATAGAAAAGGAATATTCTCAAGTGCACACCTTGGAGGAGGCCTAGGATATTCCTATTCAGCAAACACTGAGTCACTATAGAAATGAAAATTTGTGAAGTCGAGGTTCTGCTGCTGAGAATGAGGTTGCAGAGCAGAGCCAACCTGCAGTGTGTGTGACCTGCCATCCTCACTTGAGCAGCACTGAAAGTACCTCGGCACGTGCCCTGTCTGGATTCATGTGCCACCATTTCTTTACACTGGTGTCAAGGGGTTTTTTCTGGAGGCTTGAAGATAAGTTCTGGGGGGGTGCGAAAGGGGAGGCAGAGATTAATTTATCTCATGGTGCTGCACAAGAGACCAAACCAGGCAGGGAGAGGGCATAGACGAGACGGGGCATGGCAGAACTTGCACACAGGACCCCAGAGCAGCTCAGGCGCAGGATTCCTGAGCACTCTGCATCACTGAGTAGCTGAATTTCTCAGACCCATCCCTGACAAAACACCCACTTTGAAGTTCCACACTTCTCAGCTCAGATTTCAGGTTCCATAGGAATCTTCATTTGTTCCAGGGAGGAGCCAGAGTGTCCAAGTGCTTGTGCAGCACATGCAGACTTGAGTGATTTGATTAACATCTCCAGGAGCTGCCTGTCAGAAGCAAGATTTATTTTTTATCCAAAATAAAATAAAGCTGAATGGCAGATGTACGCTTACATCTCCTGAGATCTGTGTGCGGTCACCCTCCTCTCCACGCTTCCATTGCAGCAGACACGGCCCTTTCTGCATGAAAGCAGAGCTCACTTCATTTTGATGTACAAAGCCTGAACACAGACCCAAGAAAGTAGGGACACAAGACAGCAAGATGTCTGAGTGGATTCTCTGCAGCAGAATGACTCAGGAATAAGGAAGGAAACTTACTTTTCATCAGTGCTTTGTGTGAGGTTTGAAAACCAAAGGGAAAACTTGTTGGGACAAATTATGTTGAATAATTCTGAGCAAGGACCAGCCCTTAGCAGTGGGGAGCATTAGCCAGGAAATGGGACAAGAATTGGGATCCAGCACAAAGGAATAGCCTCCCAAGGGGGTTTTCTCTTCTGCGAGTTCCAGTGAAGGGCAGGAAGTCTGGAAGGTGTGGTCCAACAGGAGGCTGGTAGTGCAAGACCCAGGGCTATCTGCCATAGATACAAACCAGGAGCTTTATTTCTTGCCACCCGAACAAATTACGGGTTGTACAAGTACAAGATACTGACTTGGAAAAGGAAATCCACTTGTGTTGGAGGAGTCAATTTACAAAGAGCCACTGCATACAAAGGGACCTCGAGCATTTATGATGTGTTCCTGTTAAACCCATCAATGTGGATAAATTAAGCTGTGTCACACTTGAAAATTACTTAATTTTTGTTATTACAGATCACTAAAAACCAAAGAGGTGCCTGTGAAGCACCGCGGCTTTTGTTATAAAATTCAATGCAGCGAGCCCAGGAACATTGCTTGAGGAAAGCCCCATCCTGCAGGCTGTGGTGTGGCTGTGGGGGGCTGGGGACGGGGGTCAGCAGAGGCAGGAGCACACAGGGGGTGCTTGTCCCCAGGGATGACGCTGCCAGTCACTCGGGCAGTGGCAGCTGTTGGAAGGCTCCTTGGCTGACAGCATATGGCCAAGCCAGGCACTGCTGCCTTCCTGCTGGGAAGATTTTGCACCAAGTAGGAGCAAGAGCAGAAACATGGTAAAATCTGCCAACGCCAGGAGTTGATGCAACTTACACTGAGCCAGGGACAAAGGGCCAGAGAGAAACTGGTACCTGGGAAACAATGAGGGCAAAATTGAGTGCCTTCACAATAAGGGGAAAGAGAATTTAACATGGAAATCATGATCCCACTGACTGGAGGAGTGGAAACACAAGTCATTGCCAAGAACAGTGTGTTCAGATTTAGCTTTCTCATCTGCCAGCCAAAGACTGAGCAAAAAATGTGAACATGGTCAAAATGGCAAAAAAAGATTGTGTGGACAACAATCCTCTCTTTTAGGAGAAAAAAAATAATAAAAAAAATCAAAACCTCATGCTTCAGTGGTTAAAACACTCCCCAACCATTGGAAACTATGAGATTGCCCAATCCAGGACAGAGAACATCTGATATCTGCTCAGCAGGATTTACCAACCAGCTCTGTCATGATTCAGTTCACCAAACCCCCTTCATTTCCAGAGTGTATCTACCGCTTTAATTAATAATGATGATCAAGTAGCTCGCCATGAACCAGGTTCCCCAGTCACCAACCATTCCCAGCCTTTTTTGGTAAACTGTTAGGATGTATGTGTGTTCGTTAATTATGGACTTGTGGCTGCAGCCAGTCTAGACAGCACTCAGAGGATTCCAGCCTGGAGAGATTAAAATTGGAATCGTTAATGGATTGAGTTTGGTTTTTCCCTTCTCTTTTGGAAGCCGGGGGTTCAGTATCCCCAAAAGACAGCGTTTAGGAACATTTATCAACAACAACAACAACAAAAAAAACCACTGAGATTTACTTCTGTCAATAAAGGAGCATGAAAAAAGTAAAAATGAAACCAGTGAGGCAAGATGATATTTAGGGGAAAAAAGCACTGCCTGCTGCCTGGGTTTTACAGGAACACTTCACACCGGCCCGGTCTCTCCCCAGCCCGGGGCCGCGGGGCTCTGATGGAGGCCGGCCCCGGTCCCGGGGGCACGGCGGGAGGCCGCACCGAGCCCGGGCCCGGATGGGAATCGGGCGACGGAAAAGTCGGGCCCCGTTCACGTGCGGGGGAAACCTACGGGCAATTCCCAGAGCACGAGGTGCCGCCGCGCCGGGACCAGCGCCCGCTGGGCCGCTCTCCGCAGGACCCGCAGGGTCGCCCATGGGCCCGCCCGGGAGGCGGGACCGGGCACCGGAGCGTCTCGGCCCGGCCGAGGCGAGGGGTGGCGGGGAGGGGGAGACCCGAGCAGAGCACACGGGGGCGCAGAGTCTCTTCTGGCGCCCGCTACGCCCCGGCCCCGCGGGGGTCCCGCTCTCCGCAGGGAGGGTGGCCGGGGGCGGCCGGGCCCGCGGAGGGCGGTGCTGGCGCCACAACC
>VYXC01003321.1:3597-15165 GCA_013397175.1 Platysteira castanea
CCCCTCGTTCTTTTCCAGAAATCCTTTCCAGAAATTCTGGAACCCGTCATTCTTTTCCAGAAATTCTTTCCAGAAATTCTGGAACCCCCTCGTTCTTTTCCAGAAATCCTTTCCAGAAATCCTTTCCAGAAATCCCTTTTCCAGCTCACCTGGCGGCAAATCTGTGGGGTTGGGGATCCCAAATGATGGAATTGCTCCTTCCAATCCTTTTCCTCAGCAGTTTTCCATAATTAACTCCTCAAGTCATTCCCTCCTTTGTCTTCCTCTCCCTTTCCAAAGCCCTGCCCTGCGCTCTTCCCTCTTCCCAAATCCCTCATCCACCTTCCACAGGCAACAGCCCTTCCGAATCCCCAAATTCCACTGCCTGGCTCCCGGAATATTTGAGGCTGGAGCGAGGGCAGCCAGCTGGGGATCCTCTCATGCGCTGGAGTGTTGGAAGCCCCTCATTCCCAGTTCCAGGCTGGGATTTTCCCCCTTTATCCCTGGTTTTAACGCTTCCTGATCCCAGACAATATTTTTGGGATACGCTACACAAAAAAAAGGGGCATTTCAGCTTTCCCAGGAATAGCCATGGATCCAGCTCCAGCTGCCTCTCAGATCTTCAGCTGGTGAGGGCAGTGCCCTGAAAGTGTCCCTAAAAGGGGCCCTTTTTGTGGGATTCCTTCGGGAATCCTTTGTGGGAATACCCGGCACTGGGAATTGTCTCCGCACGGAACGCAGCCGCCGGGCTCTCCCCAGCCAGGGGCTCCCAGCTTCCCGGCCAGATGGGACACACATTTCGGGAATCCAGATTGAAAAGCTCCACGGAATTCCTTTGTTTGTTTTCTTCCCAGAGTGCGGACATAATTTAATAACCCAGCCCTTCATTAGCGCCGCAATTAACGAGATTTAGGAGCTGCGGGGGGAGGACGTTCCCTGGAGCTCCTACGATCCCTTTCAAGTCCCGTTGCTTCATCCCTGCCATGGAAATTCCCAAGGATCTGCTTCCCGAGCTGCACAAAGCCTCTGGAGCAGGGCCCACCCATTCCAGAGGGTCCCTGGGCCTCCCGAGTTTATTCCTTTATTCCCCACCCGTGGGAAGAGCCTGGAATGGAGGGGTGGGCACAGACACAGCTGGGACAGCAAGGTGCTGGGAAAAATCCTTCCCAGATTTTTTTTGGGATCCTGGAAGGGGAGATCCAGCCCAGGGCATCACAGAGACCCCGAGCTGGGACAGGGTGGAATTTCCGTGGCGGATCTGGGTGGGATTGGGATTTAATCCACAATTCCCACCCTTTCCACCATGCCAAGAACCTGTGTGGGATTGGCACGGCCAGGTTTTGGGAATGAGGGAAAATCCGTGGGCAGGGACACCTCCCACTATCCCAGGCTGCTCCAAGCCCCGTCCAGCCTGGCCTTGGGCACTTCCAGGGATCCAGGGACAACCCGAATTCCTCTGGGAATCTGTTCCTCGTGTTTTGCCCCCCTCACTGGAAACCCTCCTTCCTCATCTCCAGTTAAATCTCTAATTTAACCCCTCACCCCCCTCCTTTCCACGTCCTCTTTGTCCTCCAGCTCCTGGTAGGAAAATCCAGACAAATTCCCTATTTTCCAGGCCCATATGGATATTTAAATGACCTCAGGGCGTCTTAAATTAACTCCTGCCACCTTCGTATGGACAAGGGAAGTGATCCCTGGAATTCTGCACCCAAGAGACCCCTCAGTGTCTATTCAGTGGAATTCCAGGGGTCTGGTTATCCCCGTTTGCTCCAAATGGGATAAATCCTGGTCCCTCCTGCCTCGTTCAGAGTCTTCCCAATCCCTGCATTAATTCCTTTGAAATTAATGGGATCCCCCTCCCCTTGTTTTGTGGGTTTCATTTGAGGGACATGGGGATATTTAAATATCCCCCAAAGCCAGGATATTTTCCCAGTGCTGGGATTTAGTGCGGCATCCATGAGGGATCCATCTCTGGAATCGCTCAGCAGCCACTGGGGCTCCTCGGCTGTCAGATCACGGAATTCCAGAAGGGTTTGGATTGGGAGGGACCTTAAGGATCATCCAGTGCCACCCCATTCCAGGGGCAGGGACAGCTCCCACTATCCCACATGATCCAAGCCCCAATGTCCAGCCTGGCCTTGGGCATTCCAGGGATCCAGGGGCAGCTACAGCTGCTCTGGGAATTCCATCCCAGCCAGGAATTCCTTCCCAGTATCCCACCCATCCCTGCCCTCTGGCAGTGGAAGCCATTCCCTGTGTCCTGTCCCTCCATCCCTTGTCCCCAGTCCCTCTCCAGCTCTCCTGGAGCCCCTTCAGCCCCTGCGAGAGGCTCCGAGCTCTCTCTCCTCCAGGCTGGAATCATCTTGGGTGGGATTCACCTGCAGCTCTGGCCTCTCCCGCGTTGCCCCTGCGGATCCGGGCGGAACAATGTCAGAGGAGCTGCTGGGTGGTCCCTCCTGTGGGACGTGGGATCCGACGGGTGGAGAAGCTGCCAAGTTTTGGGAAAGCGGAGCCAGCAGGAAGCTGTCGAAGCCTCTGCAGCGAACACACACACGGCAGCTGGATTTATGTCCCGCCCAGATGGGATTTATTCCAGCGGCGGGAATGATCAGGGTCGGGAAAAGCCACTGGGGCGGCTCCTTCAGGGAGGAGGGAAGCACCAGCACACCCCACATGGAATTCCAGGGAGAACGGGATCCGGGGAGGCCACGGGATCAGGGAGATCCCCTTGGATCCGCTGCCTCTCCCTGGAGCTCCCAACCCCAGCAATATCCCGAATTTTGGAGCTCCAGGAGCTCCTGGGGAGTCTGCGGGGCAGGAGCCGCGCTGGGGGATCCCCGTGGGTCAGCTCAGGAGATTCCAGGATTCCGCCACTCTCCGAGGCCTGGAATGAGGTGGGGTTTCCATGGGCAGCTCCATCCCATTTTATCCGAGGGATAAACGCTCCCTCCCTAGGGATGAACGGTTTAATGCTGGGATTACAGGAAAATTACGGCTCTGGCAGAGCCAGGGGGATGGAATTCCCTGTTTCCCATGCTGTTCCCAGCTCCCTGTTTGGCACAAGCATTCCTTGTGGATCCAGCCGATGAATTTGGCCCCAAATCCAGAATTCCCTGGGATTCCTGCAGTCGGGTGACGCTGGGATCTCTCCGCACTGGGAATGCCACGTCCTGGTTTGTTTCTGATCCCTTCACACCTCCCAGTCCCAGCTAGACCCGGCTCCTGACGCGCCCAAAATTCCAGCCCATCCCACGGCCCAGCTCCTGCTCCTCCACTACAACCTCTCCCAACCCGCCCGGCTCCATCCATCCTTCCCTGCTTTCCTGGAATCCTGTCATTCCATGGATTTATTTGCTCATCCTTCCCACGAGCCATCCCTGCTTCCCGATCCAGCCAGGAAGTGAGAGGAGCCCATCCTAATAAAGGAAACTCTCACATTCAATTTAGGGATTTGCCCTCAGTGTCACATCCTAGGACAGCCAGGAACGCCACGGAGGGAGAGGGGACATCCCGAAATTCCCTCTTCCTTCCTTTCGCTCCGCCCGAGAGCCACCCACGTGGATTTTCGGGATCTGCTCCGTCCCCTCCAGCTCTGCAGGCTCTGAGTCCACCCCCGTTTTGTAGGAATGTTGTTCCCTCTCTCACAGAGGGAAATAATTGAAACCGAGGGGGGAAAAAGCGGGAAGAAAGAGTGGAGGGAGAAGTTTGGAGTCTCCCAGGGATTCTCTGGAAAACAGGCAGCGCCTTCCAGGCTTGGATTGCATCCCGGCCTCGGGAGCAGGGCCTGGGGGGCTGCCACCCCGCAGGACAGTGGGCTGGGATGGGGTTGGTCCTGGAGAGCTTTTTTCTGGGATTTCGGGAATGGGGGAGCCTTGGGATGAGGGAGTGAGGTGGGGTTGGAAGGCAGGGAAAGCAGGAGAGGTGGGAAATTGGGCCTGGAGGAGGCTCCGAGTCCTCATCAGAGATGGTACAGCCACAGCCTCGAAGGCTCATTAGCATAGTTGGAGTTAATTTGCATATTCAAAGCTCATTAGCGTATCTGGAGGCTCATTAGCATATCCCGCTAATCACCAGCCTGGGCTGATGACACGGAGG
This sequence comes from Platysteira castanea, assembly GCA_013397175.1. Classification (NCBI taxonomy): domain Eukaryota; kingdom Metazoa; phylum Chordata; class Aves; order Passeriformes; genus Platysteira; species Platysteira castanea. The sequence goes on from VYXC01003321.1 coordinate 7,672, forward strand.
GAACTCCTTGGGCTGCTCAGCAGCTCCTTCTCCTCATCCCTCTCCCATCCCATGGACTCCGGGATGATTTTGGGAATCTCCCACCCCTGGATCTCCCCCGGGGCCTCTCCGGGTCCATCCCTGTGCTGCTAAAAGCACAATAAAGGAAACTCTCACACCCGCTAGGTGCAGCAGAAAAGAGGGAAAAGAGAAGCTTTATTTACATTTTTGATACTTTATAGGGTTCTCAGTTCCAAAAAGGATTGGAGGACATGTCACTTCCTTCTCAATCCCACTGGAGAAAAAGGATGCTCATCAAACTTTCTCTTATCACAAAAGGAATGAAAAACAGAAAAGACAATTAAATAAACATTGGCCATTATTTACACGAAACTGTGTGAGAATTCTCTGACTCCAAGGTTAAAAACAGAACAAAACAGCAAAAAACAGGACAACACCTCTCTCCCTTCCCTGCTTCCCCCATGGAATGACCGCTCCCTTTTCCAGCCCCTGTGGTCACTTTGAGGCCACACAGGGGGAGCTGGATGGCCCCAAGTGACCAGTTTGGGACAATAATCCCATCTTTAATTCCATCTGGAAGGATCCTTGGAATACTCGATGGATTCTGTCGAGCAGGATAAATGCTGGAAATGAAGCTCTGCTCACAGCACCAGTGATAAATATCCCTCATTCCCGATAATCCTTTATTGGGAAAAGATGGATATCCCCAGCCAAGGAGAGCTGGACAATTTATTTGGGAGATTTAATCTCTTTGCTCGTGGATCACCTGTCAGACAGGGCATCCAAACATCTCCCAGCCCATCCGTTATCCAGGAAATAATCAGGAGAGCAGGATTCCCAGCCGCAGAGGGATTTTTTATTGTCATTCCAGGGAATTTATCCCATTTTGTCTGGAATTTATCCAACATTTATCCCGTTTTGTCTGGAATTATCGACCGCCCTCATCAGCCCTGCCCCGAGGGATCCGGGATTTTTAGACTCTGATGAGATTCCAGGGATTGTCCATTAAATCCTAGCAGCCAGTCAAGGCTCTGTCCTGCCAGGAATGGCAAAATATTCCAGGGAAAATATTCGGATTTGAGCTTTTTTGTTGCCCCAAGTTCAGATCGTTGGGATTTGAGGGTTTTCTACCACACTGCAACTTCTGAATTCCGGAATCCTGGAATGATTTGGGTGGGAAGGGACCTTCAGGATCATCCCATTCCACCCCTTTCACACCTTCCAGGTGGCTCCAAGCCCCATCCAACCTGGCCTTGGGCACTTCCAGGGATGGAGGAGCCACAGCTCCTCTGGGAAAACTGCCCTGGGAAAACTGCTCTGGGAAAACTCTGCTCCAGGGCCTCCCCACCTCATCCCCATTTCCCGGAGAGGGAGGAGATAAAACCTCAAATTCCAGAATTTTGTGTCCAGATTCTTCCTGAGAAGATGTTTTTGGCCAGGGTCCATATTCTCTTCCATGAGAAACATTCCCTAAAACCTGGATTTTTCTGGTCCCTCTCCATGGAGCCTAAATCTGGAATCATTTCCAGCCTAAATCTGGAATTCTTCCAAGGGGTTCTGCCTCCAAATTCCAGTTCTGCCTCCCTTTGGATCACGGCCTCGTCCTTAGGATCAGCTGTTTGCTCCATGGATTTCCCAGCACCATCTCTCCACCGGCCAGTGTAGGAATATCGAGGTAATTCCACTCTTTTTTTGGGCTCTGGTGGCCCCCAGGGAGGTGTTTTCCCTATTCCAGAACTTGCTGGAGGCCACCAGAACGCTTGGATCACCACCTGGAAGCAATCCAGCCTCTTGGCAGTGGGAATTCCTTCCAGGCATGGGATCCAGGAGCCACAAACGTTGAACGACTCCGACAGGAAGAGCCCACGGGATCTTCTGAGCAGACCCAAACACGTGGATAATCAGCTTTTTTGGGAACAGAAGGTCAAAGGAAGGGATGGGAGAGCTGAGCCTGGAAAAAGAGACCCCAAAAAGCCACGGAGGAGTCAGGGCGGAGCACACCAAGACATCCCCGGGAGGGAAGGAGCCTTTCCAACATGGAATGTATCCCATGGAAGGATGAACATTCCCAGCTCCCTCAGGATCTCCCCAGCCCCTCCCCAGCTCCATTCCCTTCCCTGGACACCTTCCAGCCCCTCAGAACCACCTCGGGAGCAGCACCAGGAGGATCCAGAAGAAGAAGGAGAAGAATTCCCGTTATCCCGGCTCACAGGACGCTCCAGCCCCACGGGGAAGCGGAGGAACCACGTCACATTCCCTGGATTCCTTCGGGCTGATCCTTTACCTGCAAACCCCGTTTGTGGCCGAGATAAAACCGGGAACAAACGGAATCCACACCCCTGGATGACTCAAGAGAGCGTTGAGTGAAAATGTTACGGAATTGGGAATTTATTTTAGGGAGGGCGGTGGTCCCGTGGAACGGCACCGACCCAGCACAGCCGGGAATTCCAAACTTGGCTGGATCCACGGAGCAAAGGAAGGTGTGGAGCCTGGGAGAGACCCCTCAGTGAGACGCGGAGTGGGGAGAGCCCCCAAAGCTTGGGAATTGCTGTTCCTTTGTCTTCCGGGGAGTGGTTGTCCAAGGATTCCACCATTCCTAGGAAAAGGACGTTTTTAACCCAAAGCAGGCACAGATTTCTGTTGATTTTTTTTATTGGTTGTGTCATTCCATGATGATCCAGAAATGCATCCCATGATCCAGAAATGCATTCCACGATCCAGAAACGCATTCCATGATGCAGAAATGTATCCCATGATCCAGAAATGCATCCCACGATCCAGAAGTGCAGCCCAGAAATGCATTCCATGATGTGAGAACTACATCCCATGATCCAGAAATGCAGCCCAGAAATACATTCCAGGATCCAGAAATACAGCCCAGAAATACATTCCAGGATCCAGAAATACAGCCCAGAAATACATTCCAGGATCCAGAAATACAGCCCAGAAATACATTCCAGGATCCAGAAATACAGCCCAGAAATACATTCCAGGGTCCAGAAATGCATTCCACGATCCAGAAACACAGCCCAGGGCAAGATTTAATCCGCAAGACGATTTCTTTTATTCCACAAAAATCAGGTGAACTTTCCTGAATGGGAGCGTTTCTCTCCACCTCCATGCAGATCCGTGGAATAAAAAAAAAAAATCCATGGAATAAAAAAAAAATCCATAGAATAAAAAAATCCCATTTATTTATTTATTTATTTATTTATTTAAACAGAGCTTTATTTCTTTCAATCAAAATTGGGTTTTGCTTCCACCCAAAGACNTCCATAGAATAAAAAAAATCCCATTTATTTATTTATTTATTTATTTATTTATTTATTTAAACAGAGCTTTATTTCTTTCAATCAAAATTGGCTTTTGCTTCCACCCAAAGACTTCCTCAGTGAAATCTCAGCTGGAAACCAGAAAAAAAATTGGGAAAAAGCAGAAGAAAAATAGAAGGTCTGAGTGACAAACGGAACTATTCCAGCATTTTTCCAAATGTGCAGTGCAGGGAAAAGCCGTGAGGACTCAGGAGAACCATCCCTGCTTTGAAATAAAGAAATTCCTTCCCTCTGGCACTCCGGGAGCAGGAGGAGGCGTCGGGCCAGAGGGAGCAATCCTGAATCCCACTCCAATCNNGCCAAACCATTCCATGATTCTGGGCCCTTGGAAGGAGGATGGGGAGTTGGGAACGCCCCATTCCCACCAGGAGCCGGAGCCGCTTCCTTCTCCCTTTGGCACCAAGCAGCCAAGGGCTCAGCTGTGCAGAATTCCAGGGAAATCCAACAACCCCAGCTGCTGGAGACCAACCGGGATCATTCCTGCAGCATTTTCAACTCCAAGTCTGGACCTTTTCCATTCCCGTGCTGCTCCCGATGATTCCATTGTCCCATTCCATATTTACGGAGCCCTGGCCAGCAGCCAAGGCCAGGTTGGATGGGGCTTGGAGCACCCTGGGACAGTGGGAGGTGGCCACATCCCAGTCCACATCAGGATCACCCCAGGCTGGATCCAGCTCCAAACGTCTCCAGGCCGGATGGTGATTGCAAAATTCCCACAGAAACAAGCAGGGAATCAGGGAATCAGGGATTTCTCCATGTCGGATGAGACCATCATTGATTACATTTCAACAAAAGCTTTCCAGAGGGGCTGGAAACATCCAGAACATCCACCTTGTCCACATCCAGCTTCAACAAGGATGGATCCTCCCGTTTTCCATGATCCACGGGCCCGGCAGCGCAAGGAAAAGCCGTGAGAGCTCAGGAGAACCATCCCCGCTTTGTGGTGCAGAAATTCCTTCCCTCTGGCATTCCAGGAGCAGGAGAAGGCGTCGGGACAGCGGGAGCAATCCTGAATCCCACTCCAATCCCAGGATCTCCCGCAGGAACCCATCCCCAGCCCGGGTGATCCCTCCCACCCTCTCCTGGGATGGGAGCACATCTTGCCTCCACATTTCCCGCTGGAACCAGGGAGCGGCACAGCCAGCCCCGATGTGCCTCTGGAATTCCAAATCCGCGGCAGCCGGAGGATTCTGCTCCTCTCCGGGGCTGCGGTCGGATCCGAATTCCTCGCCTGGTTTTGGGATTTGGATGGAAGCGGGATCCGAGATCAAATAGTCCAGAACTGCGTTTTCCCCCATTCCAGCAATTCCTTTGTGCTTGGCCGAGTCATTCCCACGGATTCTGTAGGAGATTAAGGGATTAAGCTCTTTCCCAGGTAGGCCATGACTCTAAACCACCTCTAAAGGTCCCTTCCAGGCCAAACCATTCCATGATTCTGGGCCTTTGGAAGGAGGATGGGGAGTTGGGAATGCCCCATTCCCACCAGGAGCCGGAGCCGCTTCCTTCTCCCTTTGGCACCAAGCAGCCAAGGGCTCAGCTGTGCAGAATTCCAGGGAAATCCAACAACCCCAACTGCTGGAGACCAACCGGGATCATTCCTGCAGCATTTGGAACTCCAAGTCTGGACTTTCTCCATTCCCGTGCCGCTCCGGATGGTTCCATTGTCCCATTCCATATTTACGGAGCCCTGGCCAGCAGCCAAGGAAGCACAACCGTGCCTGATCCCAAAATATCCCTCTGCCAGCTCCCACCTGATTTTCCATGGCCACTGAGCAGCCGGCTCCGTGGATTTGAACCCAGAGATGTCCAATAACGGAGCAAAGCCTCGCGGAAAGCCGGAATTCCCGCGTGGAACGATGGAAGCAGAGATAAGGGATGACGGAAAATGTTTTAGGGGCTGGAAATTTGGGATTTCTTTCCCTAAATTCTCCGTAAAAATCTCCATCCAAAAATTGGCAGCTGGAGAGGGGCTTCGGAAAAGTTCCTGGGGAAACCAAGACTGGTGCACCTCCCCTGCGGGAATTCCGAATGCTACAAAATAAATAAATAACAAATATAAAATAAACGAAAGCTGGAATCTCCCGCAGGACAAAGCCACCTCGGAATGTCACCTCTCAAGAGCAGCCTGTCCCAAAAAACCCCAAATCCCTCTCCCAGCACATCTATTCCCAATCCCTGCTTCCCAAACAGCTCTGCCAGAGCCATCTCCGCCTTTTTAGGATTTCTGGGAGCATCCCTGGATTGGGATTTCTGGATTTGGGGAGCGCCACCAGCGCGTGGCTCCTGGAGGGGGTGGGAAAAGTCCTTGCTGGAGAAGGAACACCAAGGACACGTGAGGATTTTGGGATCAAATTCCAGGCTGGGAATCGATGCCGGGGCTGCTCCGTCCCTTCCCAGCCCGGCTCCGGTTACAAATTCGTGCCACCGGTTTCCAGGCAGGAAAATTGATCCCCTTTCCCAGCCCCGTCCTGGATTAACCCTTCAGGTGGCCTGGGAATGCTGGAGCATTCCAGGGAAAAGCCCCTGGGATTTGGGGAAAAGCGCAATCCTGAAGTTAGAGAGGTGGACATGGAAATCACGGGGGAAAGGAGAATTTCTGGGACCTCCTGAATTCCCGGGAAGCCAAGGCAGCTCCTTCGGGGCTGGGATTTCCCGGTGGGGAATCCCTTGGAATGCCAGCTCTCAAAATCTCCTGTGTTTGGGGGATTTTCCAGCCTTTGCTCCCTGCATTTCTCCCTCTTTCCCTTTTCGTTTTCCAGCCTTTTCTCCCTCAGTTTTTCCCTCTTTCCCTTTGTTTTCCCAGCCTTTTCTCCCTGCATTTCTTCCTTTTCCCCTTTTGTTTTCCAACCTTTTCTCTCTGTTTTTCCCTCTTTCTCTTGGCTTTTCCAGCCATTTCTCCCAGAGTTTCTCCCCTTTCCCTCTGCTTTTCCAACCTTTTCTCCCTGCGCTTCTCCCTTTTCCCCTTTTGTTTTCCAACCTTTTCTCTCTCAGTTTCTCCCTTTTTCCCTTTATTTTCCCAGCCTTTTCTCCCTGCATTTCTCCCTTTCCCCCTTTTGTTTTCCAACCTTTTCTCTCTCAGTTTCTCCCTCTTTCCCTTTTGCTTTTCCAGCTTTTACTCCCTGTGTTTCTCCCTTTTCCCCTTTTGTTTTCCAACCTTTTCTCTCTCAGTTTTTCCCTCTTTCTCTTGGTTTTTCCAGCCTTTTTCTCCCCGTGCTTCTCCCTTTTTTCTTCTGCTTTTCCAGCCTTTTCTCCCCATTTTTCTCCCTCTTTCCCTTTATTTTTCCAGCCCTTTCTCCCTGCATTTCTCCCTTTCCCCCTTTTGTTTTCCAACCTTTTCTCTCTCAGCTTCTCCCTTTTCCCCTTTATTTTTCCAACCTTTCCTCCCTGCATTTCTCCCTCTTCCCTTTTATTTTTCCAGCCTTTTCTCCCTGTGCTTCTCCCTTTTCCCCTCTACTTTTCCAGCCTTTTTCTCCTTCTCCCTTTTCCCCACTTTGTTTTTCCAGCCTCCCCCCCGTGTTTCTCCCTTTTTCCCTGAGTTTCTCTCCCAGCCACGAGTCCCAATCCCGACCCTGCTGGGCTGGAAAAGGAGACATTTGGATACCGAGGCTTCCCAGGACAATTCCTCTTTTATTTATTGGAACAAACCTTCCCAATGCCTGGGAAACCCCTCAAATCCACCCTTCCCAGGCTGGTCAGGCTCCTTTCCCATCCCAGATCCCATCTGGATCAGCCTGGAATCTCCCAATCCCAAAGAAAAGCCCCTCTGGTGTTTTCCCACCTCCTTTCATCCCTAATTCCCACTGGGAAATGGAACCTTTCGTCCTCAAAATCGCCCAGTTGCTCCAAAATTTATCCACGGCAGATTTTCCCTTCTTCTGCTAAAAATAAGGAATGTTTTTACAGGAACAAGAGGATTTAAAAGGTTTATCCCTGAACTCTGCTCCATATCCAGGGAGAAGAGAAATCCACAGAGTCCGGAGGCAGCAATAATTTCATCCAGAGCCACAAATTATTCCCAAGGAAGCTCTGACTGAAATAATTGAGTCAGGCGGGGAGAAAATAAAATTTCGGGGTAAGGTTGGGGAGGATAAACCCGGGATGAGATGGAAAAGCAACCCCTGAGGTGAAGGAGCAGCCAATTCCCTGCCTGTCCACTCTCATT
>VYXC01003322.1:9174-84581 GCA_013397175.1 Platysteira castanea
TTTTTTTTAAGAAAGAGAACTTCTATAGGTTACTATTGGTATGTCCTACCAAGTTCTATCCCTAAACTGTATTAAAAAGAATTCTATAATGTTATTATCACATGTTAAAGATAGACATTATATTATATTTCTGGAAATTTACTCTTAATTCAGGTACAAGAAATGTCACTGAAGGCCTGACTACACTGGGCAGGTATTACAAATATAAATGGTGTGTTGATTTGTGTGTAAGTACACACACCTCCATACATCCCTTTTGCAAATACAGAATTGTGGTGGGGTGATCCTGGCTGGATACAAGGTGTCACCAAAGCTGCTCTTCAGAGCAGGTTAAAAACATTGTAACCATAACTGACAGGTCTGGGAATGTTTTTAAGTTCAAGTTAAAAGCACTGGAAGAAAAGGAGTTTGTGACAGAAATGCTGATAAACCATTATGGCCATTCTAAACACAACACTATAATTGTGTTCTTTGATTGCCAGCTGGTTCAAAGACTTGCCACCCAGAAAAAAAATTCTGATTTCTAGCTGGCAACGGTCAATCAGAATTCCCAGATTATAGAAAATTCCTAAAAGACGCTATTATCCATACAGCCACAGCCAGAAGGTGTCAGGGAATCAATTCATCTAATATGCCAGTTTAATAAAATCTGCATGCAAAATTTATGAATACAGTAATAGTCCCTCATATTGTAAGTTATTAATGGTCAATTTAATGACTATCTACAGTTGAAGTCCTTTGGCTCTGTATGATATTTTAATCATCCTTAGGCATTTATTTAAATGCATTTCATTTTATAGCCATCAGCTCCTCACAGACAAGACAACCATTACATTCACATGGAGACATGTGAGGTGGCTACTAATTCTGTCTTTAAGCTGTTATTGATCCCTTAAAATTTACTACATCAGGAACAGGACTACATGTGCCATTACAACAGTACTTGTTCTAGTGCCTAAACTAGAGTAAAAGATATTTATGAGAAGTACTCTATGTGTAATTATTCTAGTATCTCTTAATGTTTACAGTACACAGCCCTACATTGCTGGAAGATCAACATTCCCTGAAGATGAAGAAAAAAGGTTGAATTCAAATACCAGTATCCTTACAGAAGCAGTGTTCTCCTTACACCATATTTACATCAAAACAACAGACTTGTTAAAAGCTTATTTTTAATTTTAATGAAGGTATTATTCAAAAGTTCATCTTGTTGCTTCTATATAGAAATAGTCATGAATATAAATAGCCTCATAAAAAGTATGTGAACCTTCTACTTGGATCCATGGTCAGGCAGGATGGAAAACAAAAGACAGCAAGTCCTAGGAGACTGGAGATTCTCTTTATTATACAGGAAAACAGTATCTTCTAGATCAAATCTGATTATCATTTCATTAAACCCGCTATAAGAGACGCGAGAATCCCTACATGCCAGCAGAAAAGACTGAGACTCCAAGATGGAACAAAGCAGTTGTTAACAATTGAAGTGCAAAATATGTGCTGAACACAGTTCCTGACTCCAATAATAGCCATAAAAAAATTGATGAGATGCAATTTCCACCCTACTATTTTTTGAGGCAACTAGTAATCATTATATTAGCACTTTTCTTTCTGTTTGCTGTTTGTTTGGCCTGTATAGCCAAAGGAAAAGCAGTTGAGAGACTCTGCACAAAGAGATAAAGGACACCACATATGCATAATTAATCCTCTTTCAAGTAAAGTCTATAGCAGATGTATCCTCCTATGGAAAACCCGAGTCATATACACCGGAAAAGATAAAAAACTAACTCTAAATCTCATATTTATTTTCCATACCATAACTCAGTTTCTCTTATCATTCAGTTTGAGATAAATATAACCCTCATAGAATTTAGATCTGCTCCTATAATTGTAATGGCTCACAAAGCTATTTCTACTTCAATATATCTTATGAATACAGGTAACTATAATTCATTAAAAAGCATTGTAATCCATTTCAATTTCTCCCATGTCATCAAGCAAGATAACATATGCACAAGCATTGGACTAAAGCAACAAACTAACCTGAGAATGGAATCAGCTAAGTTATATTGTACTAGTGCTGCAGCTTCTTGAAAATAAAACATATGCCTGATCAATACTACCAGGAGTATCTGAATATACGAATTACATTCTCAGATGTATTTTAAGCTACAGTGTGATTACAATACTGTATGCTTAGTAAAATATTTCAAAGGCTTCAAGAGATACATGGTTCTTAAGCAGGAAGACATTCTTCATTTCTATTTTACTAATGATACAATAAACAAAGGGTTTCAAAAACAGTGAAAATAATTTAAGAACCCACCCAAACTCAAACTGTTTTCATATGGATCTATGCCTCAGGGAATCAGTTTAGTCTAATTTCTCTACTGTCTAATAAAAGGCAAATCCCTGTAAAATTTTCATTTGGGGTCACCATTAGTATCTCTCCTCCACTCTGCCGCCTACTTACTTTCGACATACAATCTGCCCCTCTGCCAAATCTGTCAGGGAATTAACTTTTCCAGCCTAAAGATAAAGTATAAAATGTGAATGTTATTGTGATACACACATGATAAATGTTCCTATCCAAAATCCTTTATGCTTCTTCCCTAGCAAATTTAGTCCAAACTGGCAACCTCAGTTAGGGAAGACAGTTGAATCTATGAAAAAACAATGTATTGACCCCATACGTACATCATTCCTTTTATTTAGAATAAATTATAAATGTGTAACCAAAGACAGTAATATGTAATAATGTCTTTTATTTTTATTATTATTTCATAAAGCTTTAAAATTATATTTTTGTTATATAAATACAGCATCTGCTCCTAGAAAGTTCTACTCAAAGCTAGTTTTATTAAGTGATCTCATTTGAATAAGTAGAAAGACCTTAAATTAATAAGGACTATTCACACTAGTACACAGAGCTCAAATCAGCACCACCTTGACTGGTCTTCTGTTTGCGTTATTCTGTTCTGTAAGCTAAGTGCAATAAAATAACAGAACATGATGTTGAAAATCACATAGGAATCTGTTTATTTTGTACACATGACTCGGTCAGCGCCCTTGGCTCTGGCCTGCTGCTTGCTGCACAGGCATTTTTCTTCTGGAGCTGCTTTGCAAGCCAGGATCCTCTGTATTCAGAGGAGCAACACACTTTGTATATGCACAATATTCACCTTGGATGCATCTGATAAACACTGTCCCCATTCTGCCACCAAGCCATACCACTGCTGCAGCTGCAGCCCCCTGGCATGTAAGGCACTGCCAGCTGCTGGGGGGATGATGAGCTGGCAAACCCCATCAAAGTTTTGTAATTGTATTCCAGTGCTTTAAAAAGAAAAAAGAAAAAGAAAAAGAAAAAAAAAAAAAANACAACAACCTCTCTCTCATTGACAGACTTTCCTAATCAGTACACCTTACCATCTTTTGCATATCCAAGCATAGGCTACTTTTCGGCTCCCTGGTAGTAACACACACCTCAAATCATACATGCCATGTTCAAGGATCCCATTTCCTGCTTGAGCAGTCATTTGACAACTTGTGAATGTGGGAGTTCTGGTGAGATTGAAAACCTGTTGACTGAGGTAGAAGCCCAGAGCAGCAAGGAGCAAAAGAATATTCAGATTTTAACATCCTGAAAATGGGTACTGGATATCAGCTGGCCTTCTGTTCACCCATTCAAGCACATTTACATTGTACAGGCACTTAAGAGAAAATATCCTTCCCCATAAATTTCCAAGCTGCCAACTTCAGCTGGATTTTAAGACTTGCACATCATGAACAAAAAGTAAATTAGAGCATTAGGATGGCAACTTAGATTTAATATACAAATCAAGAAGTACTCCAAATAACTGTCAGTGTATCTACAGGGGGGGGGAAAGAAGGGGTAAAAAAAAACAGATGCTTACTCTGAAGCTGTATAGAGTTTAACAGAAATTGAAAAATTCAACAGGGAAGTAAAATAAAAGCCAATTTTACTAAATTCCATGCTAAATTCCATTGTATGTGGTTAATCTGTAGGAGTACCTCACCAAGGTAGTAGTTTTAATATCTTCAGACAGTATGTGTTTACCTAGGCAGCTATAGAAATTAGGAAGGTCGTTAGTCTTAGCCATCTACAATGGTCAATCACATCTTTTTAAAGCTTCAAAGTACAGAAGTGCTTGTGCTAGGAAGGGCGTAGGGACACCTATCCCTGAGTAAAGCTACCAACACCTAACATATAACACAAAGGCAAGGCACAATCCTGTCTCAACACTAAAATGACATTATGTGTATGTTTCTACAGCACATCATGCAACCACCACATCTTTCCTGATCACTCAGTGTTTGCTCTGCCCTTGCCCATACCATGCTGCAGCCACTGATCTGTCTCTAGACCACCTCTTGGTAATAAAAGCCAAGTTGTTTACAAAATACCCATTATAGGCACCACCACCATCACCAACCCAACTCTATGGAAATGCCAGGAATCCTGAGAAAATTGCCTGTTCTGTATAGTCAGTTAAATAATTTGCAACTTCATCCTGTTTTCACTGTGAACAGCAGCTGGTCCTCCAGCTCCTTCTTAAGCACTGCAGCTTCCCACTGGAGAGAACAGCGTGGTTGGTATCTGCAGGTCAGGGCCAAAATGTAACCTTTGGCATGATTCACATTCAGCAAAAGCACGTCATAAAACATTGTTACAGTTTTTGTCCCAACAGGCAAAATGCACTTTCACAGCTCATTCATTTCTCAGGTGTAAGATCTTAATTATCCAAAATCAAAAGAAGTTATTCAGCATTTATTTCAACAGGCCATAATTCAACAAACTGCAGAAGTGTGTGCTCAGCTTTAGGCATGTGAGTGGCCCGTTCCAAAGTACGTGGTACTTCCTGATCCAGGCCATCAACTTTTTGAGAGTTTAAGTGACAGGATAATACCTTGTTGTGATTTCAGTTTAAATTCTCTCAGAACAAAGGGCTGGGCTGTGAATTTAGGCCTCTGAGAATAGAGGGTGACATTGCAGTTCTACTGTAAAGACTCTGTATGGTATTTTTCCTTTCTGCTGATCAAAAATGTCAGCCAGAAAATAGTGGTTATTGATATATTTTTATGCTGCAAACCCCTGTAATATAAAGATGGCTTTAATTTTTAGCAGAAGTAAAAGCAGAAGTTAAGACATTACCTCTAGTAGTTACTCTCAGACACGTAATACATGACACGACCTACTGAAAGTACTTTTCTGATATTACTGACATTTGTTTAACCTATAACATTAATTCTTTGTAGCTCAATAAATCTGAGTATCTTCCCCATGTATCATCAGAAGACTGATATTGACAAAGAAAGTCAATCTGCAGCCCCCACAAAAATAATAGCTTTCCATTACATTTGCCATTTCACCTGAATAATTTCTGAAAATCATGAATAATGATGTTATTTGACATTCTAATGATATCATGCTGTGCAACTTCAATCCATCAGTCACTGTCAGGAAGGTCAAATATTTGTATTCCATTACATTGTGCAGAGTTCATTAAACAGTTAAATGACATTATACACCTTAATTATACTTCCAAATGAAACTAGCACATATCATTTAGATTTCAGAGTCTAAGTGATGCATCTCCATTTAAAAGAAGTATCATGATTTTGAATTTTCACTTGTGACAAAGAAATATATTGAAATTTCAAACAGTAGTTCTTCAGCTCTAGCAAATCCTGATGTGAAGATGAGTTCACTCAATACACCTAAAAACACCACGTTCTTTACACACCAAGTAAGTTTATCATATTATCTGCTGTCGCTATGGGTCACTTAGTGATCCTAACAAGGGCTCAAACACGGAGACGTAACTGCCACAGGAAACTGATTGCTGACTAAAGCTACCTGGATCCAAAATGAGAATGCAGTATTTATGCAAGGAAACAGACAGGAAAAAAGAAGAGAAAATTTGTTGTCAGTAATATTTTCCTCTTCTTGAAAGCAATGATTTAAAGTTTATCTCAACACAACTCAAAATCTGCTGCAGTGGATCAAAACAAACGTAAGAAACATGAAAGAAGCATATTCAGCTGTGGCGTTAAAAGAGTTCTTTTTTATTGATACCTAACATTCAAAAACACTACACTCAGACCAGGTTATCAGTGTAAACAGTTACTACCAAACTACTACAGGAAGTAATCTATAATACTTGTTTTGCATGAATACAACTTTTTTTCTCTCCATCAAAACAATTGTCAAGAAAAACAATAAGAGGTTCTCAGACAGCCATTAAGCAGCTATCAGTAGCTATGTATTGATTTAAGTGGACTCTTTAAGAAATCATAGTCCTTGTGACTTTACTAAGAATCCCCTTTCCACCACGATCTTCTAAATGAGACACATACACAATAGGCAGAGAAATTGAAAGATTAATATAAGGAAAAATATGTTTAAAATCTAGAAAAAGTACAAGTAGGGACCAGACCTTTTTTTGATTAGTGTAGTTTACCAGATTACAAAAGGCTTATTAAAATCCAGCTTTCCTCTTAGCTACAAATTGGCTGCTTCCTAAATGAGTCTCTGAGTCTAATATTAAAAGATCAAACAGCCTTTCTTTCAGATTATCTTTCATTTATTGCATTATTTTATGTATGGGAAAAGAAGAAAATTCATTAGATTACAGCAGTTATGTTCTTCAGTTCTTTATCTAGCTTGAACCACTGATGGGCAATGTGCTTTTAAGTAATCAAAATCAACTCAGTCATGTATGAAACTGGAGAAGTTCAGCAAAATTTCAAGAATCCTGTTGAACATGACCTGAGTAAATTATTTTAGGAGGGTTTCCTTCTCCCTATTAGTCCAGCCTCATTCACAAAGCAATGTATGTCTGTTGGCATCCCTAATTTACAGGAAAATAGCTGAAACAACCAAACAAATACAGCTTTGGAGAATAAATTGAGACATTTTAATTGAGTAAATAACTGCCATCATATACAACTAGCTGATCTAAAGAGTTTATTTAAGTTTAATTATCTTTCTCTGCTTTCTGAAGAACTGGGAAAAAATACTGTTTTCCTTCACATTACCTATTCTTCCCTGTTCTAAATCTCTGGTAGCTGACAAAAGGTATTGGAGGGAACTTGCAATAAAGGGTCTATCAGTTTCTGAGTTACTCCTTACTGTTTCTCCAGTACTATTTTCCAGTAAGAAGACTTTTTTTCCCCACTTTTTTGGAAACTACTTCCAAATGTCTATCATTTGTGGTGTTTTTATAGCCTGAAGTGATCTGAGCTACACTGTCATCTGCAGAGTCAAACCTAATTAATTACTTCTTTACTTCCTTTTGTCAGTGCCAACTGCACCATCACATCCTTATTACCAAATACTGCACAGTGGTGAAGGCCAGGCCCTGGGCATCAGTGTCTAACAGAGCAGATTTAAGCCCTAAAGAAAACAGCAGACTGTGTCACATCCTTGGTATTCAGTGTGCCCAGCACTCCAAGGAAGAGAACAGAAAGATGATGACTGCCTTTTTTTCTCTCATATGGGATGGATATTTTAAACTTAATTTTGAACTGAATCTGCATAGAAAGTTTTAGAGTTAAATTAAGCCTCAACAATATAAAACAAAAAACATTTTAGAGCTAATATTTTTACATTAAAAGGCACAAAACAACTAGTATCACAAGACGAATCATGCAACTGAAATCAGTCTTAAGCCTTGCTGCTAACTGGGCAAATTTAATTGCTTTCAGTATATGCAGCACACTTATGCTTCCCTTTTCTTAACAAACAACAGATAATCCAGCAGTCACTACAGGTTATTTAATTACTCAGTGGGAATGGCACTTTTACAAGGCTTATCACTGTCTTGCATATAATATCTGTTTGTATTAAAACTCATTTTGGAAGTTTTCAGTTTCATTATTATACTGAACAAAGCAAGACTGTCATGAAATATAATTAGGACGTCACAAAGGATCTTCTTAAACAGATATTGAGAATTCGGTGGCTCTGACAGCAGAGGCTTTGCAGAATGCAGCAGCTCAACTGACAACTAACAAAAATTAGATTCAAGATTTGGAATAACATTAGTTTTAGATGAGTCTGCTGGCTTTCACTGCACTCCAATACATGGAACAAGGACAATGGCACAAGGAACTCACAGGGAACCTCCTCAGCCCTGCAACAGTGGAACAGTCAAAGGTCCACTGTCTCTCATGAGAAACACAGAACACTGTTGCAGTCCAGTGCAGCTTCTGAAGACAGTTTTGGCCCATGGAAGAATTAGGAACACGATATTTCACAGGTGTTCATTTGATCTTTATTTCTCCTCCAGCCAGCATGGCCGCACACCAGGCACAGACTGCAGGCACCAGGGAAAAACCCCGCAATTTTCCCGGCCCGGGCCACACAAAATATCCAATCACAAACAGAGCCCGAGAACACGTGACCTGCGAGCAGGGGTCCAGAAAACCCCGTGCGCCGCCATGCGCCCCCCCAGGGGGAGCGGGGGTGGGGGGGGAGCCCCAACAGAACACCTTTTATACCTCCACACTGTTTCTCTTCCTTTTCTGTTCAGCATTTGTAGAGGTATTTTTCGTATTTAAATCAAGCTAAAATTTTTAAATAGATGTGTTTAGTGGTCACATGTTCCCAAATATGTGAATTCCAACCGGGAAAAATTCTCAAATTCCTTCTGTTTCAGACTATCTTACTCTTAAAGGTATCTTCTACCCCTTGTAGATAGAAATGAACAATAGTTTGTGACTACTGACCAACTGGTACAGAGTTAAGAATAAGAAGTATGCACATCTTGCTAAGAAGGACAAATACTGATCTTTTTAAGAGTTAATGAAATTGCCCCAGCCAGGGGCAATTGTTTCCCAGGTGGAAACAATTATCACAGGAGACCCTCAACATGATCTCAGCAACGGCTCTGAAAAATCTAAGCCATCAAATACAGAAGAAAAAACCTTTAACACCATTTTAAACCAAAATATTAATTAAAACCAGAATTAGATTAGATAAATCATTATTTTTCTCTCTTCAAACCTGAAGGGATAAAGAGCATGGATTTGGTAAATTACTGTTTTTTCTCTTCAAACCTGCAGGGATAAGGAACAATAAGAGGTGTCGGACAGGTAAGAACAGTCATCTCCTCACAAAATCACCAACTCGGGGAAGGCTTTAGAAGTAAGAACATATCCTTACTTATGTCCAGTAAATGGGCACAACAAACACTGGAGATCTACAGCAGTTGACAATTTTTCTTGCAAAGATTAAAAAGTATAAAAAGGGAAGGAGAAGTAATGAGATGGAAGATAGTTATTGCTGCTGAATCCTCTGACAGATCAGATGACAACCTTGATTCAACTTTCATTATTTAAAAAGACACAGCATCTCTCTGTGCCTTTTCAATCGTGACAAAACACAGTTATCAAATCACATTATTTCCTTTACTCTGTTTCTTGTAGGCAACATAAAATGATCCCCTATGGATGACACTTTAGCTGAGGTACAAAGTGAAATTCATTCAGGTACCATCACTGTGATGGTTAAAAATCAAGAGGGATCTGAGAAAAGACTCAAAGCTGGATTGTGTGTCATTTCCTTCCCCCTGCTCCCTCATCATGCACCCATGTGGAATAAAAGAAGAATATCTCAAAAGCAGTAGATTTTTGGAATACATAGGTACAACAGTCATCCAACCATTGCACAGAAGAGGACCTTGCATTTCTACTGCTTAGTTAAAACAGTAACTTTTTCACCCTTTCATTTAGTAGTGCCAGATTCTTTGTATCTGTTTCATATCAAAATACTCATTATATGCGTGCTGGTATTTAAATTAGGAAGATCAAACCCTATTACATTTCCAAATACATCCCACGTATAATTCTCTCAATTCTACCTACGGCGGGTACATAATATCATCCACTTGATTTGCACACAAAAGTACCCCTGGTTTTAGCAGTCAATTTTGCAGACTATCTGCTACTCTGCAAGCCCTGGAACAGATACAGATATGAATGCCCTGGAAATGAGCAGATAAATCCACGGGCTTCTAAAACATCAAGGAATGTTAAAAACCAGCCCTCAACAGGAATAAAGAATCCACACCACACATTAGAGTAAAACAAGCAATGCTGCTGTGAATGCCAGATAAATGGACCAGATTTTTCTTGTATAGGAATGAATAAAGCCTGAGCTGGACACTCACTGGGGGTTTGGATCAAGATTATCACTGGAGGTTTGGATTAAGATTATCAGTCACATACACAGGAAAAAAAAACAACTCTACATTTTGTGTCCCTACATTTTAAAAATGGCTCAAATAAGCTTAAGATGTGTATATAAAGGTGTAATAAATGTTATAAAAACCATTTTGTCCTTTCATTTAACACCAAACTTTCACTGAAGAAGGATGTTTCTCCACATTAAAAAATATATTCAATACCACAGGTATTTATAAATAAGTCATAATTGATATTAGATGCATTTAATTTTATTTTGTTAAGGAACACAAGGGGAAAACTGAAAACTTTCACTGTTTTCTAAGCTAAACTAGCCTCAGCAAAATATTATGTTAAGTCAGCAGTGCTCCATTAACATCGCTGATGAAAATAGAATTGTACAACTCCCCGAAATTTTTGTGCTGAATTTTCTCCAGGTCAAATTCAGAATTTTTTTGAAAGACAAGCAAGTATAACTTATTTTATTAATATTGATAGGGTCATAGTAAGGAAACAATAATTGAGCAGAAATGTCATTAGCATCCTTCCACATGACTGGACACTAATTAGGCGGCTTTCTTTTTTTATCCTGAAAGTCTTCTCACTACCTAAGAAGGGTGGCAATTTCATGCTTTGCATGCATTGCAAATGACTGCAGAAGAACATCACACCCAAAAAAAACTTTCTTGCAATACTCTGTTAGTTCCTCTGGTTCTCACTGTAAGCAGCCATGTCTCAAGTCTCTCACTGAATTTTTTTATGGAGAGTCATTTGAAAAATACATTTATCCTCTTTCAAAGTGTTTACAGATTTTTCACTTCCAACAAAATTTCTCTCCACCACAACAGAGCTATGCAAATTGAATTTAAACATTTGCCTTCATTTTGTCTTTAATTTGCACTACCTGGAGCTAAAGTGATTGGCAGGGGGAAAATCACGCAATTTCATTTTGCAAGTATGCCAAAATTTTCTACAGAACATTGAGACAGGAGGCAATTGGCTCTAACAAGAAAGCATTAGATGTTTTGCAGCATGTGTGGTAGTCCTTGCACCAAACACTCAACAGGTAGGTAAAGCTTGGCAGAGGTACCCTGCTATGTCCTCATGATCAGGCACTTAAAATCCCAAAACATCTTTTTTTTTTCAGATGCAGTTAAAATTAATTTAATTTTGCCCTACAATGAATGCAGTTCACAGAAGTTAAGTGTTAAAACATCTAGAAATACAATCACTAATATATGAGTTAAGCAGAATTTCAACAAATTCTAAATTAGCTATTAATACATATTTAGAAATAGAGTAACTTTATGTTTTCTTTCAAGCCCCTGTGAGGAATATGAGGTTAAGAGGTCAATAAAGCTGCTTTATTTGTAATTCTCCATTACTATTTTCAAAGTTAAATGATACATCTTCAAGAAGACGACGCACCTCTTCTTTGAAACCTTATCCGATTATCTTGACTTCACTTCCTAATGCACCTTTTCCCCTTCCTTTTTACATCAATCTTTCTTCTAAAGAAGATTAAAATCCATTTTGAAGGCTTGAGAATGGCAAAAAATGTCACAGCTCATTGCTGTCCCACTAACAGTCCACATCAGTTAGTGAGTGAGAGAAAAAGAAACTATTCTGAATTCCTCCATGTCAACCCAGATTCCACCATTACCATTCCTCCATACAGAAAATAGCTTCTTATTAACCTTAAAGAGAAGTTCAATCCTGATTTCAAAGTACCAGATAATAACAAATGTTCCTCATGATATACATACAATTCATAAAATTCGTGCTTGCATGGGTTGGAAGTACATAATTTCAAATCTACTAAATGATATGCCTTATTTCAGTAGGGTTTTTCTTTCCAGCTACCTCAGAGATGCCAAGGATGTATGTTACCACTTCACCTTTGCAATCAGTATTTTGTTGTATTTAAAAGTCATGTATTATGTGTGGGAAGATTTTAATGCAAACTGATTTAGATTTAAGGGTAATCCCTTAATGTTCTCACTTCAGAAGGTCACATTTTCAGATACCTCTAAATACAGGCAATGTTACTTGTTATAGTCATTCTTTTGAATTGTGCTAATCTTTGGTGTTTGCTAAAATGCACAGTGGTTTATGTTATGTTTGTTAAAATGATCATTATTTTATGTTTGTTAGAACAGTTATTACTTTATGTTGTGTGTTAATTTTAAATACTGTTGGTTAAAATAGCCATTGTTTTATGCTGTATGATGGCTCTGTCTTTATCCATCCCAGGAACCCTTAAATATTATGACAATACCAATAAGTTAGTTTAGAAAAATGTTAAAATTATTCCTTAAAATTACACTATGGAAAGAAAAAGTAACAAATGTAAGAAATAAGTTTAAGGCACACTATTTTCCCCATATGGCGAAACTAGAAATTCTTTCCCTGCCTGAATGGACATAAAGAGAAGAAAAACCACATTTACATTTACAAAGGTGGATTCCAACTCGATCAAAATGTGGGTGCCCGCCCGGACTGCAGATGAAGATATCTTATCAGTGCTAAGCACCCCCACCTCCGGCAGGATCCGACTATTAGCAGGACATCTGGACAAACCCCATCTTTTGTTACACCCATATCAACAGAGGAAATCTTTTGTTTCAATATTAAGCAAGGCTCCGGCTCCACGATCGAAGCACCACGACCAGGGTTATGTCATCATGTCTCTATTCAGCAGCAAAGAAGTTTTTGTATCCATTCAACTCTATTCAGGGAACTCCCTCGATGGAGGTAGAGGCGAGGCACTGAAGGTGATGTCACCTTGAAACAAACTGTGTCGCCTGAGGGCTAAAAAACAGTATAAAAACCAGCAGAAGATGGAGTAAAATTGGTGATTCTGGGGAGCTTACAGCGTGGCAGACGCTTGAGCTTGAATCACCCGTGCTGGCCAGTACTATTGCCTGTTTTGCTGATGGTGTTTGCTATTGTTGTCTATGCCATAAACTCTGTTGGTAATTTTTTTAATAAATTGTATTGTGTTATTCCACGTAATCTCCTTTCATTTATAACACTCATCTCCAGCAATTTCTTTCAGTCACAAAGTTTACTCTAAATAGTAAAAAAAATCACTGCTCATAGTTCAGGAATCCCCAGATTCAGATTTACAGCTATAGCTCTTATTAATGCCATTGTTAGTCTAAGACTTTTATTCCTGGAAATTTTGTTCCCATATATATGAACCTATTTCTCTTTCCCTTTTCTCTACTTCTCCCTTCTTCCTCTTGCTCCCCAAATCATACATGATTTTGAACTCAATAGCGTCCCCAGAAATGTAATGTTTTCACAATTGGCTCTAGGGTTCTTCTCAGCCAGGAATGCAGTTTATTTACTGAGCCATGTCCTCACTATATTTTTTCTCACCTTTATCTTTGGCGTATGAAGGTAGTAAAGTGAATTAAATCCCAAAGGAGTTAGGCTTTATCCAACTAAAACATCATTTAAAAAGCTGAGCCTAAGAAAGTGTTCCTGCAATGTGTGCTCACAGTGCCTCAACTTAAATGTCTGAATTCTGCCAATTCATTTCTATGGCATAATTTAAATATATCATCTGTATCACATATTCCTTCCCTACAACTTGGCAAATTCTACCTGAGAGTGACAGAAAAAGAAATGCTGAGTGAAACAATGAAACATTTTTAAAATATGTTCATAAATAGTTACCTTTTTACAGACACATCAGAGAAAATCTTATATTCTGATACACAAAGTTCATCAGACCAGGCTGCATAAAAAGCAGAATTTCCAAATTCACCTACTTAAACACATACTCAGTGTACACAATGTCTAATTTTATGAAGCAAACAGAAATAAGCCATCTCAATACATTCCCAATTACTAACAGGAAAAGATCATTGAACCCTGAACTAAAAGTAACTGCACTTAGGCAGCCTTTGCAGAGAGATCACTCATCTGAATGCAGTGTACTGTTACACTGGAGCATCAGAAGGGGAATATTCAACTTTTATTGTTCAATATGAACATTTGCTCCAGAGAGATCACTGAGAGATGCTGAGGTTTTCATGTTTTGATTAGAAGCAGTAGAAGTCAGCAGGTTACAAGGAACAGCAACAAGTAAAATACATTAGCAAATGAATAGCAGACTATGCACACTTGTGCAGCCGTAGAAACTTAGATATGGTATCAGTGATAAAGTGAAATGCATCTGTGTCCATGAACTATGCACTCCACTTTCTACTGTAGCCTCATTTTACAACAAAGCCTCCATTGTCTGCTATGTTAGTATCTAACTTTACACAAGACAACTTACTAAAACATAATTTACCCAATTACCTGCTCAGAGAAGGTGCTTGACCCTCCGCTGAAGCTCTGCAAAGCGATTATGGGGCCTTTTGGAATCACTGTACTTGATAGTCTCACTTACCACTTCAAACCACAGAGGAAAATGTTCCCTGAACAAAAGAAGGAGCACAGGTGAGTAGCTTTGGACACACAGAACATGGGAAATCCTGTATGTGCCCCCCCTCTGGAGCAGCCAGTGGGGGAAAGCACATCACTGGGTATGAGTTACCTGTGCTGTGCGATGGAGAGGAGGAAAACAGGGAAGGAAGGACTTAAAAACAATGGATGCCAGAAGAGCTGAAGCCCAACAGAGTTGAGGCCTTGCATCTCAAAACTCAAGCTATTTTACACAGGCATATAGAAGTCTAGTACCACGTCAGGGCAAAGTAATTGTGCTCAAGATTTTCTTTTTTCCTTAAGTTCCATCTGAAGAAATCTATATTGGTGACTCGAGTCTCTCCAGAACTCTGCACCTGCACTCACTGAGGGAATTCAGTAAATTGGCTTTACCCTCAAAGGACTGACATCTACACCAGGCAGTCTGAAGAGATCAGGCTATAGCATTATAGATCACTCTATGTTCTGCAGAAGGCACTAGGTTGGCCCATCACAGTGGCCTGTTCCTTCATTCCGGTATGTTTAGGGAGCATTCCTGTTTATTTCTCATGTGCATGGCATGCCCTTTACTTCCATCTTCGTTGCTGAAGGTTGTACTGGTTTGGGCTGGGGTGGACTTAATCTTCACAGGAGCTGCTCTGAGGCAGTTTGGGATTTGTGCTGGAATCAGCATTGATAGCTCAGGAATGTTTTCGCTGTTGCTTTGCTGCTCCTCACCCCACCTTGTGGGGGTGGCACAAGGAGCTGGGAGGGAACACAGTTGGAACAGCTGATTCCAACTGACCCAAGGGATATCCCGGACCATGTGGTGTCACTTTCAGCACATAGAGCTAAGGAAAGGAGAAGGAAACAGAAGAAGACATGGGAGGAAGAAGGAAGGGGTGTTCCAATTGTTACATGTGATGGGACCCGGCTCTCCTGGCTGAACACCTGCCTGTCCCTGGGAAGCAGAGAATGAATTCCTTGTTTTGTTTTGCTCATGTGAACAGGCTTTTACTTTACCTGTTAAACTGTCTTTATACCAAATACTGAGTTTTCTTATTTTTATCCTTCCAATTCTCTCTCTCTTCCTGCTGCAGGGGAATAAGCAAGTGGCTGTGTGATGGTAAGTCGCTGACCAAGGTTAAACCATGATAGAGGTTTCTAAATATAAGGAGTACGAAATGGTTACTTGTGAAATTATGAAATATCTTCTTTAGATTATAATTATGGTATGCCAAGTAATATTAATGTATGTTCCAACAGAAAAATACTATATATTAAACTGTTCACAGCAAGGAGAAGAGATGACAGATTAACGCTGCATCACTGGATCTCCTCTTAGGAGTTGCAATAGGAAGTTCATGCCACATGCCTCTCAAAAATATCTTCCTGAAGAAAACACATAGTTGTATTACACTGAATAGCACCAAATATACCAATATGCTGGAAACAATAAACAATAAATGAAATTTCCAATTGACTTTCCAGCAAATCTATTCTCATTACAAATGGAGATTTTGCATGTATTTTGCTACTTATGGTAATTGTGTGACATCTATTATGAATAACCATGTATTCCAATCATCTCTTTTCATTATATTCTGCTGTAAGAGCAAGTCATGCAATACCTTTCCCAGACTTGGTTAACTGTGTGTGTGCTGCATATCTTTTTCTAATGGCTATATTGAGGACAAAAGGTGCACAAACTGTAACAGGAATGGCTTGTAACTGTCATCTCCTTCATTAACCAGAAACTACTTAAATGAGTAAAAAACCCCGAACTTAAATCCAGTTATATACAGAGGAAAAAAATATTTGGTTTTTCCTCTTTTCTTTTCTGAAGTTCATGGTAATTGGTACCTGAATGCAAAGCTTGTGGTTATCTGCTATTGATGCAGGTACATGAATTTTTATAGTGTCAAAAATGCAACAGCAGCAAACATCTTCTTTGTATTTATAGGCTATCGTCTGTTTATTTGTTTTGGTTTTACTGATGTGATTAAAAGGATAAAATTACAGGTTTGTTCAATAACAACACCAATTCAAATTTGCTCTCTACTTGACCAGAAAGTAACTGCTGGACTAAAAATACTCATTATTTATAGAATCGTAGAACTATTTAGGTTGGGAAAGACCTTTAATCTCATTGAGTCCAACCCTTAACACTACCAAGGCCACCACTAACCCATGTACCCAAGTGCCACATCTACATGTCATTTAAATCCCTCCAGGGATGACAACTCCCCTATTGCACTGGGCAGCTGTGCCAAGGCTGGACAAACGTTTTGTCAAACACATTTTTCCTAATGTCCAATCTAACCCCCCCTCAGAACAACTTCAGGCCACTTCCTCTGTCCTATTGCTTGCTCCTTGGGAGAGGACACTGATCTCCACCTCTCTACGACCTCCTTTCAGGTAGTTGTAGTGACTGATAAGATGAACACGACTTCACAGTTTTTTAAAAAAGAATGCCCATTATTGTTTTAAATCTCAAAGGAAACACTCATTTAATGTTTTCTGAGTCCTGCTTTAGTTTCTCTGCCACTTCCAATACAAAAGTTTGCTACTACTTAATTTTATATCCTTCCACATTGCTTTGCTCTTCTGCTTTTTAAGCTTGACTTCTTCCAACTCCTTAGACTGAGGCTTTTCTCATTAAACATTTGGCCAGGTTTCTTGCTATATTAAAATAAATTCTTTTTACCAGGTATTTCTATCACCCCAATGACAGAAACCTCAAAGTGGAGGTTAACTTCAGCTACTTTGAAACTACAGTTGTAACATGCTTTAAAAATTGATAATGAGGGTAAACATTACAAAATGGGAGCCCTTCTGCATGTTCCTGGAGCTTATAAGGACAAGCAATTCCACTTTTAGAAAACACACATTAGTAACACACCTTCAGAACAGGACAGTGAGTGCCCTTGAAACACACAAAGCTGTAGAGAGGTTCATGCATAATGTGGTTTAAGCCATTTTTAAGTTCCAATCAGTGATGATGACAAACAGATGAATGAAAGCAAGTAGACAAAAATGGAATTGCAATTTTTTAGCTAAATTTTAGTATTTGTTAGCAATGTAGTCCAGAAATTTAATTGCATAGATCCAACCTATTATGATACTGCTTACAAGCCCATTTTTCAGAGATCTCATTACTCTCCACACAGTCAGGGTTGAAGGCTGGTTCAACACATGACTAATAAGAGACTGCTTGGTCCTCCACAGCATTGGTAAGATGCAGCTCCTAGGCTCCAGCCTAGGAGCTAGTGCCTGTCTCGTCTCCTATGTGGCCTTACACAGCTCTTTTTAACACCTCTTCCAATGTAGGTTATGCTACAATCTGAGAAATTCTTACCACTAATCTGCTGAAGACATGTAAATAAGTAATTCAATTGGTAATTTACTCTGTTTGCAAGTTGGCAAGAAATACTTCTGATTCCACTACTGTAATTTTTTTTTCCTTTCTATTTACAATACTGGCACAAAAGATTTAAAATGGGATTTTCATCAATACCAGTATATTAATGCAATTATAACAGTGTAAACAGAATTGTATATCCTTATGGTGAAGGACATCCTCTTTCAACAGTGAGCACCTTCCAAGCAAGACAAGATTTGAAGGGAGAGAAAGCATTTTTATCAGACCAAGTGAGACAGTTGAACTCCATCCCCACAAATAAGTCATACAGACAAGCTTTTGTGCACAGAGCCCTGAATTTGTTATCTTCAGAAGCAGCATTTCTTAATGTGAGTCGAACATCATCCCTTTGTTTGTAGACTGCAAACAAAATGACTCCAGCCCTGAGATAATTAACTGCCCTCTCTGTCACCGGGAAGTTAAGTGGTTTGCATACACAAAGTGGATCAGTCATTCTTTGGGCTGTTTGAGGGGAGCCCTGTTCCCAGAGAGGAACTTGAGAATACATCAAAGCCACTCTGGTTGGCTTGGTGCTGCCAAGGGTACAGTCCCCCTCCTTGCCCTCTGCACAGCATAGCTTAATTTTGCTAAAAGTTATTAAGCATAAGAACTGTTTTTCTTACTCTCATTTGTGCAAGTAAACATTAAAAGGCATTAATAACTCCTACTTGAGGGATCAGTAAGGAAGAGCCATGGAATGGCTTTATTTGGGATCTGAGGTAAAAGAATTCAGGAGTTTTCATTGATACTCAACAGCTTCAGATACTTACAATACATACAGTAAGTCTGCATCTCCTCTGCATTCCTGATGAAGAGAGATATTCTATATTTCCCCACCATTTTCAAATAAGATGCATCATTTATATCTGTTCTTTCCATTCAGGAAGTCTTTTCTGCACCAGCAAAGGAACTGCATCCTCTTCCTAATGCTCTCTTCTTTATTACACATTTTGTTATTACACATTTTGAAAAATTCATGTAAGTAGTCCAGGCCTTATTGTACCAAACAACATTTTGTGTCTCCATTGTGATTTCCTTGCATCTCCAGCCTCATATTTAAATTACAAAGTCTTTACCAAACCCATTTATTTTTAGCTAAAGAGCTAAAAGGAGCATGACTGCTCCTTAATATTGTGCTAAACAAACTAATAATAATAGTAATGCATAGGAAGCTTCTGTAATGAGCACTAAAGAAAAGATTTCTGCTTTCTACTTTCCCACAAGATTAGATATGTCTAACAGGTTGTTGCAAACATGCAGTGTACATTATTACGATATGTAGATATAAACTTAGGTATTCTGCAATATAACTGAATTTTATTTTCTTAATCTTAGTTTTATGGTAAATATTAACATTTATCTAGGCTGAAATGCATAAAATTCATAATTATGGAGCATAAATACAGATATGATAAATGTGTAATGTACAAATAAAATCATAACAGCAGCTCTGTAACTTTATGAAGAATTAAAATTTCATGTACAAGATATACACCATGGGTTTCAACCAAACTTGTGAGAGAATACTACTGTTATTTCCAGTGTGCTATCTTCAGTGGAAACTCTGTCAGGTCTGTAAGTAAATGAAAAATTACTTTGAAAATAAATATTAAGTAACAATACAAATCAAAAAGATAGTTTCTTTTTAACTGCAAAACTTTAAAGGAAAGCATGAGGAAAATATTTGCGGCACTACAGAATACATCAGTCTCAAGCAATACAGCAATTCTGACAGCAGATGACAGGGAGCTCCCAGCCAGACAAACTATGCAGCACAGCAGATGCTGTTCTCACATTGCCTGACCCTGGATCCCATCCCACCCCTGCAGCAGACCCAGACCAATTACACTGCAGCTCAGGGTGTTAGCAAGCCTTGGAAGGGAGCATCTGGTTCAACTAATGTTTTCTCTGCTCATTAATAAAAGGAACAAGCTGCGGTACCTCGCAGAACAGCACATGGCCTTGGCAACAAATAATGACCAGTAACTCCATGTAATGATGAAGTTGCCAGAAAATATCATATGCTTTGAGGTTTTATACATGGTCTATTCCCCATAATCAGAATACTTTCTGGTGGGAAAACTTAGATCTCTATGAAAAGAGCAATACAAAATAGTCCAGCAAAATTCAGTACGTAACAGTTAAACAGTCTTCTTATTTGTTTCTGTTTTGTTGGTTTTTTTTAATGGAAAAACCTTTTCATAATCAATCCCATATGAAAAGCTGTTGTAAGGTGTTTATTCTAATTTATTATGCACATACATGTGCCCTTAGTAAGGGAGCCGAAGTGTCCACCACAAATTCCTATAAAATTACTTTGTCCCAATAACCCTCAGCTTGCTGTTCCCAGCTGGAAAGACTGTTCTTTTTAATAACCAATTCAATAAACTGCTGAAAAAATTTTCATATAATATAGTATTGCCATAGATCTGCTGTTTGTCATTATATGTTGTATTCAATCAATTTACAAATGTTGCTGTGTTCTTTTTGTGCTAGTTCTTCTTACGGCATCCTGAACACAAATCTAAAGATCAATACCTTGTATACTGAAAAAAATAATTGGACATAACTAATGAATAATTTTATTTATAATAAAAAGTCCTAGTCCCCAAATGAATTCTGATGATGTTGAAATTCTTTTTTCATATTTGACACAAGATGAAAACAAGTACCCTACTCAACACCATGAGAAAGGCAGTGATAAAAACCAGTTCATATTTATTGAAGATGTGAATGAAACCATGTAAAGCTCTGATGCAGGGCTAAGAAAACATCAATAAGATGGTAGGTCATTCACAAGGTATTTGTTACCATAATAAAGCACAAAAAGTCCATGTGAAAGAGCAGATGGAATTTGTTTCAAACAGGACCACAGTTCTGCCCTATGGAACTATGGAAGCAGCAAGGCTCTGAAGTAATTCAAGTAAGAAGCCAAGGAGAAGCTGAGCTCATGCTGTTTGCATGAGCTGATTCAGTTCATCTTGTGCCTTTTGTGTGACAGAAACAATGCATTTGCTGACTATAGACATATCCCTGCACTGCTCCACCTATTGAATAGCTGCCTCCTCCAAAACAACCACAGAGCCGTTCAAGGGAACTGCAAGCAACTGCTTTTCACAATCACTCTCTGCAGAGCAGCAAGCTGACAGAATTGAGAGGAAACAAGGACTATTCTAAAACAGGTGTACCTTTTTGGGTACCTGTATAAGGGTATCCCAGCAAGCTTCCAGAATACCCAGCTCACCTCCGCCCCCCTCCCATGCTTACAGCCCAGGTGTGCACTGAATACAGTATTTGTGTTCCCACCCAGACTCTTCGCTCTGCAACAATGCAGAGGCATTACCCGAACAAAATCATACAATTTCTGTACAAAACAGAAAGTCATCATAAAAGTACATCCCAAAAAACCAGTATCTCATTAATCAAGAGTGTCCCCAATACCACATGCCTTCCTGGTCTGATATCAGACAAGTAGAAGGCAAGAGCAGAGCAAGTACAGACCCCTTATTATTACAGGTGTTAAGTGTCAATGTCTTCAGACAGCCTGTGGTCAGACACCTCTGAGTCTCAAGCATTTGCCTGCTAGGTGACAGCAAAGGGACTGGATCTCCTGAGGGGAACAGGCACTAATCCTGCACCGTGACCATCTGCAGCTCTCTGTTTCATTGTGCCAGAAGAGGCCAATGTTTCCTACTGTCACACACGTGCACACTGTAGCTCACACACTAAAGATTCCAGTTTAATGTCAGATATCCCTTACTCAATAATAAGAACCCAGCACCTTCCTATCCAAGCACCTGCAGCAATCACTCAAAGGGATCCCAATACAAACAGGTCCCTGAGTCCATGAACTCTGTGCACCCATTAGGCAGAAGTCTAACGCTGAGAAAAACAAGGCAGCTCTGTCCAGGGAGAGGAGAACTCTTTCCTTACCATAAATACTATATTCTTACTCTACCTATTTTTAGTTACTATTAGCACAATTTGCCTTTCAAATGTCAAGCTAAATTCACAGGACTGACATGTTGAAATAAACAAAACAAAACTTTGCAATCTGAACAAGCCTGCTTTGGCACTGCTTAAGCCACAAGGAACTCCACAAGGCCATTGTGAATTTCTCTTTTCCAGAGTATAGTTTTATTTTAAAACTATTACTGCAAATTCATAATTCCAACCCTATGGTCTGTTTCAAGATGGAATTTCAACCTTACTAGTTAATTAAAGCCACCACCTGGAGTGAGATGGCTTTCAAACTGATTCCTTTGTCACTCTAATTCACATACATTAATATTTTATATTCTACTGAAAAAAGTCACACATGTGCCAAAGACAAGGCAGATAAAATTATTGCAATAAAAAAAAGAAAATACACTTGTTACTGCCAGGTCTCAGGATGAATGCTGCATTTTACAGACGCTTTAAAGGCTTACAACTGCAAATTGCTCTATTTTACACACTGTATTCTAGCCTTTACATCAAGATCTCTCCTAATTACTTCTTATTGTAATAAGAAGGGAAAAGGGTTGGGTTTTTATTACCTGAACATTTATTCAATGGAGAAACAAAGACTACATTATATATTACAACACAAGCTATTAAAACAATGTGACACTATAAAATGAGCTGCAATACTCATTATGGTATAACAAAAGTAAACCCTGACAAATAAATGTATCTGCCAAAAGTCAGCAATAACTACACAAGAGTTTAGAATCTTTAATTATTTAAGAAGGAAAGAAACTTGTAATAATTTTTACAGGCTCTTTCACTTGTCATTACTAGGTGCTCACAAAACTGTAAAACAAGATTATCAGAAACACTCTGTTTTTAACAACAGATACAATTACTCACTTAACTGATTAATTCAAAAAAATAGTCAAATATTGTTTTTAAAACCTGCACACAGAGAACAGACAATGGCTTATTTACTCTCTGATCCAGACAATGCATACAGCAACTGCTCAGGCCCTTACAGGCCCTGCGTCGCACAGTGACTGATGTGACACTGTCTTTATACAGGTTTGAAAATGGTCTTTGTTCTGACAAATCTGTAAATCACCTTGGATTTACATCAGGTATTTCAGAAACTCGAAGATCAGAAAAATTGTTAATTTTATTCATTAAAAGATAGTGGTGAGACAGTAACACTTTTAAAGTTTCTATGAAGTCTATGCATCTTTGCCATGATCTGACTTCTAATACACACAAACACCATTCAAAACAGGTAGAAAGAAAAGTTCAGTACTGAACAATTATAATCCACAGAAGTGATGGGAGGAAAGAAAGGTTCCACATTTCAAAAGAAATATATTTGTGGGTTTAAAAAAAATACATTAAAGTTTACTTGATTTTAAATTGTGAAAGAAACAACATAAAACTACAAAACTAACAAGAAAACTTTCAATAAACTCCAGACAACTTCTTTTTTTCCCAAATAGAGTCATTGCCTAACTGAGCTCCTACTAAAATTTTACCATGAAACTCTACGGAAAAAGTGATCAGTCTTGGTTATTTCTGAAAAATCACACTTTCAGCAACTGAAATCAGCACAAGTTATCGAGCAGCAGAATTTGACTGCAATAATACACTACACTACAAAATACATTAAATAGGTATATTGAGCATCTTGTATAATCAAGTTACAATACAGTTTCTAATTCGAGAATTTTACTTACAACATGGGGCTTCATATTTTCATCATGAAATGTGTGCATGATACAGATGGTTTATTTAATCCGTTCTCACCTAAATTAATCAAAGCAATCTGTTCCACAAAAAAAAAAAGTCTTTAAGATCATACAGGATTCTACTGGCATTTGACAAATGGTGTACATTTAGCCAGGAAAAGTTGAAAATCCTCCATAAAGAAGTTACCACATCTAAAAATAAAGGCATTATTAAAAGGGAAGCAGAATATGTTATTTAGCATAATGTGGAATTTAAACAGTACCATCTCCAATAGATTTTAAAATGCTTTTAGTAGCACCTGGTTGTTTATACATCTTCTGTGGTGAAAAGGTCAATAGAAATTCCCCTCGAAGGTCACAGTTGCTAAGCAACTGTTTTCGGCAGTTCTGCAACACTGATCAAGCATCTTCTGGTCAAGCACCACTGCCTGGTTTCAGAATAAACCCGTGTCGCATCCTACCTTGCCTTCCAAGTGCCCCAAGCGTCTCCTGCTTTTCCCAAGAGTACAGACACCTATGGAAAGGATACGTCCAGGCACCACTGGCCTGCGGTTCACCAGAGCAAAGGACAGCTCTGTCCTCAGGAACACCACAGAGGGCTTGATGAGGTGCTGCCCAAATCTCAGCATGATGAATGTTGATCTTCAGGGTCTGAAAGAGGCAATAGTTAAGATAATTAAGGGACTGATTCTGCCTTTCCAAACAACAAGAATAAAACAATCAAATTGCCTAGGCATCTTCTAACAGGAAGTGCCTCCTGGGCTCATCAAGGCATTGGGTGTCTTGAAATGGTTGTTATCTCTTTCCTAAAATGATCACTTCTTTGAAGGAGTGGTGGAAAAGGCTTCTTTCCAAAGCAAAAATTTTACATATAATTTTTTTAAACCCTTCTCTCATCATCTTGGCAAGGCTACAAAATTCTAGAGAATGTAATTTCTCCCTCCCATTTTCATTTGTCCTGCATTGTAAACATTTGGGTCATATGTTCCTCAAAAAGCAGAAATAGGATTTCACATTCTTTCTGCCACAATGCAAATTGTGCACACAGGACTTATGAAATAAACCATATTTTCTTAATCTCTCCATTAAATACCTCAACTGAAGAAATACTGGCAATTTGATGAAAGTTTATTTAGCCATTTTCCATCCACACTTTCTAGCTTGAGCAACCAGGATGTGAAGATGATCAATGGTACATTTTCTTTTATAGAAAGTCAAAGAATTCCACTTCAATTCACTAAAATTTTCTCTCTTTGTGATGAGAATGAAAATCCCTCTTAAATAGCTACAGCACAATTCTAAACATGTCTATTTTAGGTCTTTAAGCCCTAGAGTATTTAAAGTCTTTAATTCAATTCGAAATATCCAAGGTACTGCAGGGTAAAATATGAAGAAATGACAAATTTCATGTGACAATACTTCAGACACATCGGAAGCATTATACTCACATTACCCTGAACTAAGTGACTAACCAGGAAATTCAGTTTTATATATTCCCCGGGATGAGGAAATCTACTGCTACAGTCACAGAAGATCTTTTGTAACAGTTCTTTTCTTGCAAGCTTACTGTGTTCAGTAAGACCTAAACTTGGTTCCTAGTCTAAGAGGTTTATTCTAATTAAACCTCCCACGTGTACCTGCTCCCATAAAAAAAAGTATACATAACAATCCCCTCTAAGTGCACACACTTTGAAAATGTCTTTGAGAAATACTTGTTCTTCTAAAGGAGCTTCTGGCTTTGCAGCAATCTGATTCCACAGAAGAATTTAATTAAATTAAGGACAGCAGATGCATCTATTCAGGGTTTACACCAGAAAAACATGTATAAATATTAGTATAAGATCCAGTAGCAAATCAGATTACTACATTTCCATGTAATAAACATTTTCTAAACAGACACCATGTCTTGTTTTATTTTTGAAAATCACAGATGAAAGAAAATACTTGAGGAGATCATGGAAGAGTGGAGATTTTAACTATGCCCATTTCAAAGATTTGAAAAGGTTCTACATTTTTTTCCACATAACATCAACAGGAGATTAAGTGTCTGAGATGTGTCCCTTAGCATACATTAAACTTGAAACTTGACAACACACAAAAATCAAGTCTCTTTAGCTACTAGAATTGCTTAGCAGAGAAAACACCTGCTACTTTGTGCTGATGCTTGAAAAAAATAACTATTAGGTATTTCAATCAATCTTTCTCATTTCTCTTAAGCAGTCCATCAGCAACCCCCTGAGAAGCAGGGGGGTTCATTCTGATTAAAACATGCAAGAATGTTTTTATACAATTCAGTAAAGAGATGTGGTTCTCTTTGCAATGAAGGAAATGTTTCTGGTAAAGGAGAGAAACACATTCTACAGCCAGGACTACCCTCCAGTGATGAAACAGTAAGCTGGTGTCTCCAGACCTGGAAAATCAAATGTACCACCTGCCCTTGCACCTGGCAATGCTATGGACAGAAATCAAAGTACTAGTGATAATTTCTTGTTCTGTCTTCCAGATAAATAAAGGTACTGTCCAAAGGTACGGGACAGACTTAAGCACAGAAATAAGGCTTCAAAATCACAGATGCTGAATGTAAAATCTGATGATTCAAAATTTGATTTAAGGAGGGAGAGAACCTGAGATTTGATAATCAACTGGAGAAGTCCTCTGGCTGATTGCTGCCATAAGCAAAAAACAGCAAAGAGTAGCAAAATAAGATTGGTGATTATTAGGTTGCCTATACTGTGTATTCATCTTGCACCTACCACATGCATCTTTACTTACTTCACTACCTGTCTCGTTAAAAAAGGCCTAGAAAAATCAGTAAAGTAAAAGCACTAATCTCATACCTCTCCATGCAATAGTTTGAAGAATCATGTTATAGCCCCAATGGGTTGATCCAGAATTATTAGAACATTATAAAATCTCATATATAGAATTAAAGCATATATTAAAACCCTTTCTATTTGTTTACTATGCAAAAATGTATCTGAATAATGTATTTCTAACTCTTGATTTAGTCTAAATAAACGTGTTTCAAACTAATGTGTCAGTTGTACCGGTTGTGCTGTGCAATACTGCAGACTTCCCAGTGCTACTCTCTCCAATTCTGCAAAGGGTTTATGGGAGACTTCTTCTTAAACAATTATTCATGATCTATTATACATTACTTCAGCTGCCTTCTGCCCTAGTAATCCTCTGTGTTTTTCTGCAAAGTACGATCATCTGTGCTCAGATAAATGCTAAAAAATGCATTAGGGAAATAAGAAATGGGTACAAGTGATAGATCCACGACTGTGCAGTAACACACTACAGCAAGGCTGGAATATTCCAGAGTGCAGCCAGGCAGGAAGGTGCTACTGGGAGAGCAAGTCATCTGAACTCTACCTGCTTATTGCTTGGATGGTCTGTAAACCAGCAGGAATCAACACAGCACAGGTGTGTGCTCACAGGTCATGAGATGCAAACTGTGCATGCACAAGGCTTCCCAATTCCTAGAGTGGAATGACCACGCTAAGTCTGTTCCTCCAGGGATCTCCATTTTTCACATAAAGAGGAGGTCAGTGCCAGATAAACTAGAAGTATACATAATTGGTTAAAGATATTACCTCTTTAAGGATGGTAGCCTTTCTAATGCCTAGTAATAAGGAGGACAATTATACAGTAATGTTAGAAAACGAAAGAAATCCATTTCTGATTAAATTTCAGCCCAGTTTAACACAGTTTCTATTCTGACTATTCAGATGAAAAGTGTATTTACTCTTTCTCATATTGCAGATATACATTACACTGCCTATTTCATCTGCCTCATTTTCCTAATCAAATTCCCTTCAAGCTGTGTTACTGCAGTTGTAGGTGGGAATACAGTATTAAAGGCTAACAGCAAGTAGACTAATTTTACAGCCACAACAGACCTCAAATCTGTATACAAGGAAAAGAAAAAAAAAAAAGACACTGGCAATCTACATTACACCCTGAAAAATCTTGAGATACACTGAAATATTTTCAAATATTTTTATAATTTTGTAAAATATCAGTAGGCACATGGCATTTCCCCAGTCTATATAAATACTACTCATATATTAAATGTATTTTTGAGAGGAAATCTAAACACGTCTCAGTTTTCCAGATTTATTCAGTTTTGGGTTAGGGGCTTTGGTTTGTGCTTCAGTTTTTAAACAGCATAAGCTGTAGAATCATTTGTGTCAAATACACAGCGAGAATTCTGAACAGAAGATAAGTCCTCTTCTGAACGGAAAATTAAGTTCTCTTCTGAACAGAAGATAAGTTCACCTAAAAACAGGTCCATAGGACATCAGGATGGGTGTCTGTTTGTTACTTGTCATCTCTAGAATCAGAGACCTGGAAAACTGCTGGAAGTTTGCTGCTTACAAGGAGTGATGGCAGCAGTTCTTTAGGGTTCTCTTCCTGCCGCTACAGACCTCCCCACTGGATGCTTAATTGAGATGGTGTTGGTACTTCAAAATGCCTCTTTTTTTTTAATTATACAATTACTCCTCCTTAGAACAAGGTGTTGAGATCAGCACCTGCTAGGAACCAAGCTCACGGCTTTTGTTGAGAATCCCCTGAGCACTGTTCTAGGAAAGCTGCACATCTGGTTGTAATGGGAGAAGTCAAGATAATGCAAAATGGGCTGCTAACTTCAAATGTGTGTATTAAAGGAAACTAATTACAATACCATTCTATCTCTGTGCTAATAGGAAGGACTGTTTCAGAAACAATCTCAGGAGTATTCTTAAATTTTAAAGTTTATTTTACCATATTAACATCACCTGTTCATGAATGTTGACAGTCCTGATTCCAATACTCAATTTCACTGTAGAGACACTGCAAATTTATGTGGCAAAACAAAAACTTCTTCCTTTAAAAAAATTTTTTTAAGGTCTTACAAAAATTTTA
Organism: Platysteira castanea; assembly: GCA_013397175.1. NCBI lineage: Eukaryota > Metazoa > Chordata > Aves > Passeriformes > Platysteira > Platysteira castanea. Next base: position 37,813 of record VYXC01003322.1, read on the forward strand.
ATTTTTTTTTTTCATTCACTGAGATAAGAAAACATGTGTTACACACTGTAGTTAAGGAAACAAAGTATCCTTAAATTCATATGTAGCATTTTTCCCTTTCACAGTTTTGGTTATGGGGAAAGTGAATTCTGAACCATATTCAATAAGTAATGTATAATGAAGACCCGCCCTTCAGGCTAACTTCCCTCTTTTCATGCTTTGGAATTTTTTACTTATTCCCTCTTCTCACTGCCATTTTGTAAGGATGAAATCCACACAAGTCGGAATATTACTTATTTAACTCAAGTACCTAGCAATGAACATCCTTGTTGCTAGCAGCCAGGATTTGACATTTTCATCAAGGAATACCTAAAAACACTAATAGAAAGAAATTATTTCATTCTAAAATCACTTAGTTTTTCTACTAGCCCTGTGTCCCTAGAACAGCTTTTTCTGTCAGCTCCCTTCACTCCCGCCCTTGCACAAGATTTAACTACATATTTTGTGTTTTTCCAGTTCCAGAAAATGGCCTCTAATTAAAAACCCCTCTCCCCCTCAGTGAGCCAAAACATTACATGTTATGCTATTTCTGTTCTGAAAAGCCAAGAATTACAAAACTAGAAAAGGTGCTCCTGTATCTTTGACAACCATAGCCTAGATTCTCTCCATGGGGATGGTATTTAATACTCTGCACAAGGCTGAAGGGAAAAGTTTGTGTGGATTACTTCCCATTTTCACTACCCACAGAAGCTACTGAACAGCAAGGCCATTAAATGTGATGCATGTAACCAGTCCTGTGATGTTGACAAGGACCGATTCCTCCCATCATACACAGATTATGATGGACTCGAATTCACTATACATGGCTTCCTCTGCTTAATCTAGCAGGGAAGAAAACATCAAAATTATTACTGTTTAAATATACAGCCATTTTCTTAGCATGGTCAATCAAGCTAAATTATCTATACTTACAACAAAAATAGACCTTGGCCTGTTGCACCTAAGCACCTTCAAGTGTTTGATGCCAGAGCCATCCATCTGCAATCCCATAGCCTTTGCCTTGCAGCTCCATTCCCTTTCACCTGAGCTGCAGCAGCATTTCCCAGCCCCTCTGGGACAGGATTTTCCATTCTGCTCTCACAGTCTCACCCCTGGAAATCCTGGTGTTATTGTTATAGTTGGTTTTCCTAGGGCATGACTGTGACTACCATGAGAACTGCACCTTCCCTTGCCTGGCTGTGGCTTTTGGGTTGCACCAGTGGGCCCAAGAAGGAGACTGCACAAAAATCCCTGAGTAAGCAGCACCATCCCTGAGCACAGCACCAGGTACAATTGACAGCATGATGAGCAGCGACCTGAGGGAGCTCTGAGGTCCTGATGTAAACCAGATAGTTCCCAGTCGTACTGGGTCTGACTGGGACGGGCTTTTGTTCACACGAGCAGCGTGGTTCTGTGGTTTGGCTTTGCAACCAAACCAGTGCTGACAAGACACCAATATTTTGGCTATTGCTGAACAAGGCTTTCTCTTTTTCTCCATTCTGCCCATCACCAGTGAGCTGATGCACATCTTCATCTTTGGCTCCTGACAGGAAGCTACATTGCTCCCAAACCTGTCTCAACATACTTTGTGTAACCTGTCCAGCTGTCCCATCAACATATCTAAAGCAGAATATGCACAAAATTCAATCAAAGCCCTGTACCTTATTTAAAAACTACAGGTCAAATACAATACTAGCATTCAAATTTTTTTGTGTACTAGCATAGGCATTTTCTTTTCAAAATTATCCGTCTTCTGGCATTACACATATTGTTTACTGCACCTGGTCAGGTAATGTGTGGATACATGCAGGCAACATGTACGTAAGTCTATCCTCAATTTCCTCTTTACCAATTTTCTGATCAACCACCAAAATAAATTTTTAAAATACCTCTCCCCTGCTCCCAAAACCCTCACATGCACCCCAAAAAGCAGCTCAAACTTCAGACACTCAGAACTTTGTTGACCAAGAATGACACAGACCCCTAAAAGCAAGTGAGAAACCCTGCTGCAACACTGTAAAAAGCAATTGCAACTTTGACAAGTCGATGAACAAATGCAGAATCAAGCTAGGCATCAAAAGGTGATATAACACCCATAATACATGGAGAGGGCATAAATATTTTGAAATGATGTAGACATAGTTATCAAATTCATTTCTATAGCAAGCATTTTAGAATACAAAGTAGGCCAACTTGGTTTTTTTCTTATAATTCAGGTAAAGAGTACAAATTTATAAACAGTAAGTGAAAAAGTTTGTAGAGGCAAAAGAGCTGTATAATACATTAAACTTGTAGAAATATGAGAGTTTAGAAGAGTCATGAAAGTGCTAAAACAGCTCAATATTCTTCAAGTGTCCATGTGTACACTGTGTGCCACAAAAGATGACTCATACACCATTTAACCATGCTGAGAAAATCATACTGGCAGCGGAAGCCCTTGTTTGCCTCTGTGCTAAAAGCCCAACTTCAAATATGAGGATTTGTTTCCCAACATCACTTTTTTGTTGTTGTTGTTTTGACACCCTAGCTAGACCTGCAACTTTACTTTTTTAAAAAAGCCTTTTATGATGATGAACATGAAATAAAATTGCTGTCTTGTATTATCCTGCAGTAGGTTTATGTCCATTTTATGCCGGAACACATAAACTCAACACACCACAATATTACAGAAGTAATCTTCCAAAGAGAATCCCAGCCCCAAGACTTGATCTAGAACTTCTCACAATCTTCTCTGCTCAAAACCTGTGCCCATTTTTCCTCATATTGGCAGAGGCTATCTAAGATTATACATCCTTCTATCATCATCCAACAAAAAGGCAGGAATCCAAAGTCTGATAATTAGGAACAAATTAAAATCCATGTACTATATCCATGATTTCAAGGAGGATGTTTTGTGAAATGGGATAAAATCAACAGGTTCACTCCCAACAACTTCTACTGAAAGAACAAAATATGTACAGAAACACATATGTGCGATAAAATAAATGATGTTCACAGAGCCTTCTTTAGTGTTAATCTCGGGGGAGGGGGAGTGGGGGGGAAGAAAAAAAAAACCAAAGAAACACACATTATATTTTCAAATTTTTAACCACTTGCATGCATCACAGCTATTATCCTGATGCATGCAGGATATTCAGGGGTTTGATTTTGCCTCTGCATGTCATTCTGATGAACGAGACCTTTAGCGTTGTAATAACTGCTGTGAGTAATGGAACAACCAACGGCTTTTATTAAGCAGAAACACTGAATAATGTATTACCAACACTAAGATCAAGGCCAAATACATTTTTATTACAGAAGAATATTAATATCAATCATGCTATTTTTTAAAGCAGTAAGGTGAAAGGCAGGAAAGAAAAAAAATTAAGAAAATGCTTTACAGTGTGCACTAAATGGCAGAAATTATACCGTGAAAATCCTTTTTCCAAGTGTGGCTAACTAGGGCTACATTATATGGTAGAGGAGCAATAAAAAATTGTGACATCTCTTGAGATATATAAGTGTAAGGAAAGCTCTACCCCAGCAAAAGGAGGGATGGGGAGGAAGGTTGCTATAGAGACCAGCACACTGCACATTGAAACGATCTTAAGCTCATTCCTTTTGAAGCCATAGACCAAGAGAGCTGACATGATGGAACAACTAGGAATGTTCTTTTGCTGTACCCTTCAGTGGTAAAAAAAAAAAAAAAGTGGCTTTAAAAATGGGGAGTGAAGAAAAAGCTGTTGTGTTTTAGCTTTTTTTTTTAAATTATTATTACTTATATAGCAATACATAAAGTCACTTTAAAGGCTTTAGAAATACACACCAAGACTAAGCTTTCCCCAGAAGTAGATTCCTATTTCCTCTGAGTGAACACAGTTTGGACATCTATAGTGTTGGACAGCAGAGATGGAGCAAAGAGAGCTGCAGAAGGCAAGCTGCAGTGAATTAAGTGAAAAGATTCAAGGAGTAAAAAAGTCCATTGGGAGAAGAGAGAAATGGCTCTTCTCAAACCATTATAGTGGTATAAACCAAAGCACAATCAGAGAAAGGTGTGCTATGGCAAAAGGATGGTCCACACAACTCCAGGCCAGCACAAGTCCAGACAAAAAAGTGTGGTATGAGCCAGAGATGTTGGATGATAAGTTTCCAGATACAGTCCAGAATTTTATAATTTCTTCACTGAGAATCCAGCTACATCACTTCCAAAACCCTCCTGAATCAGTAAGCACTTTTAAAGATTTATTTCCTGTATTTTGTTTTTTTGTCCTTTTGCCCAGAATTTCATACTGAATGCAAATTTATTATTATTAGACCATGGCTATTTGGTAATGCTATGAATTTGAATTTATTATATTTAGAGCAATTCCTGCGATACCTGATTATCTCCACAAGCATTTCAGCTTGCTGAACTAATAAATGTAACACAAACATTCATGAGAAAATGCAGACACCATACTTAGTCTAACAATTCCTCAGGTATATAGATGAAAATAGACATTTAATGAAATTTATTGTCAGATTTACATTTATATACAGCTAATAATACTAGATAGTGGGTTCTTTACATTTATGTACAGTGCATTTATGTTTATTTCTAGATGTTGAGATCTTTAAGACAAATCACATTAGCTCCCATTTTATCATTTTATATACGTGCTTGCTCTCCAAAACAAAACCACTTAAACCAGGTTGTTCCATGAACACCGGAATTAATGAAGCCTCATTTCGAAGGATTTATGTCCACATCTTTCCCCACCTCCTTTTGTCCCCCACAGGATGAGAGCCCTCTGCCATGGCCCTGAGCACATCCCATGATAGTCGGAGGTGATTCCAGCAGGGCTGTGGTTCACAGGGTTATCCGTGTGGAGAGCTGCCAGCCCAGGGGTGCACACTGCCAAGCACCTGGGGAGCAGCTGGGAGGAAAAAGATGCTCCCACTATGCAAAGCAGGTCAAGGCCACTGACCAAAAGATGGACTGTTATGACTGTAGAGTCTAATTACAGAACTGCCATGGTACACATACATATCTAATTATATATTTTTAAAAAGTAAAACTGCTGCTCTAATGCTGAAATTTGATAGACACTTTTGAAAAAGTTTATACAATTGTCACTAGAAAAAAGCGACCTGGTGTGACTTATTCTTATTATTTCTGGTTCATTTAAACTGGTCGAATTGTGAAGTGCATGCGAAGAACACTTTTCTAGGTTTAACTTTCCCTCTCCGCACATGTTTTTCCTCTGATTTTCCCCAAATGCTCTCTCTGTACTTGACCATATGTTTGGAAAATGGAAATATCATAACTGCTTTCTGGTCACTTCCCCATCTTTCTCAAAGACACCTGTAGCAGAAATCAGAGCTTTCTGCATTTTTGTACAGAGCACTATGAGGTCCTTGCTCAACAATGTAACGTTGAATGATAGTTGGGTTGCAAATCAACTGAAAGAATAAGCAAATTTTGGAAAAGGAAACACTCACTGTCAAACCAGCATTAAAGCATGACAGGAACCTACTTACAGATTTTTGGTTAGATTAATTCTGAACATTATGACTTAACTAAATTTAGGCAAATACAGGCAGTCTTGTGTGATTTTTTTTGGGAAAAGTTTCATATTTGGTAGCAGAAAATACAGTTATATTAAAATACAGCTATTTACAGAATATGATTCCTTCTCATAAGGTATTTTCTGCTGAGAGAAAGTGGCTTGCAGTTCCTATTATGTAATACATACAGGCATTAGATTTAGTCCAGTAGGATACTAAGCCTGAGAAGTTTGTTGTTACATTTTCACCTCAGGTTGCTCTTTAGAAATCTTTTCCCACTGTAACAGGTCCTGTTAGCAAACTAACCACTAAAATCTATAAAACAGTTTTTTGGCTTCACTAGGTTACTTTCAGAATCAGGCCTTAAGACAACTGCAGCATCTCCTTTGATTGATTTGCACAAGTAAGAGAAGTCAAAGATGATCTTTTCAATATTCTTAAAGTCAAATTTCAAAATTACTGATGTGATAAAGCATTTTCTCCACTGTAATACTAGCAGCAGAAATACAGAGAAATCAAAACCAAAGGGGAAGATATTGTGACAAAGAGTCTAAACCTGCATTTTCAATGTGCTGGCCTGCATGTTCCTTGGTAAAACATTAAGGACTGCTTAGAAAAATTATATAAACAGATGAAAATTTTTAAGTGCTCACTATTGTTACAAGTGAATTATTTTAATTTTCTTATGCATATACTAATTGCACATTTAAATGTATCGGCACATCATTCTCCAGGTCCTTTTTACTTCACGATTGCCCAATATCCTGAAAAATATGTATTTTCATCTATCTGTAACTACCGTAAGATTTCTCACGTTTTTTTCTTTTAGAAAACAATCTATATGATTATTTTTTAACCTAGACTCACCATGAAGAATTGCGTGAGTCACATAATCAAGCCATAAACCAAGCAAATAATTCGGTATGTTTTTGCTGTATTTCTGGCTTTCTTTCCTGTGCTGCATCACTTCAGGCATCTACAAAAAACATTTTAGTGTTCCTGCTTTTAACTTTTCAAGATTAAAAAACGTTTATGGTCACATGGTGGATTGGAATAACTGAGAGTATTATGTTCTCATTTTTCTGTTAACTTGCTAACATTTTAAACAAGAATTGGGTGCCAGATGACAGTTCTGCAACTAATTGGGGAACAAATTTTTGTATAATCTACTGAAAGGTCTTTGGAGCTCCTTGCCAGCCAGGTTTTCTAATAAGATACTCATGAGTAATTAGAAATCTATAGACATGATTAAATCTTAATCTGCAATCTGCAGGATGAATATTTAGGCCGAGGTATGGCAAACTGGCAGAGAACTCAACCAGAGACCCCTTTGTAGCGTCAAGAATTTGGCTGGCATTTGTCAAAGCTGAAGCTCTGATTTAGTTGTGAGTTCCTCCAACTTCTCTGGACAGATAACTCATAAATTGGGCTGTCAGCTCAGTGCCACACTGTCCCAGTACTAGCATATTATACAGAAGGTGGGCATAAATGGTTTATTCCCAATGAAAACTTTGGACTACCATTGCACTTCTTAAATAATGGATGTAATTTATTATTTAAAAGGCTATTTGCACAATACATGTGTACTACCCAAGCTACCCATTAGGAAATCATACTTAGTCAAGCAAAGTTCTCACTAACTTTCATTTTTTCCTCAATAGCAAACACTTGTTCTGTTAGGAATGCCACAGAAATACCATAAAGCTCTGGGAATAGCTGGCTCTCAGCAGTCTGGAAATGGTTACAACTGTAAACAAAAGAGACTTTGAAACTACTGAAAAATTCATTTTCTTGTGTTGTTATAAGAGATGTTTTGGCTTCCCTGAGTGCACTTCATAGCCAGGAGAAAACCGTCCAGCTTCATACACACAGGGTAGCCTCCCAGTTCCACAAAAGATATGAACTTGGCACAATACGAGGAATGTAGTCTAATAAGAGGCTAAATGCAAGTTAACATTAAAAATGCAGGTGTTTAAAGAAAGGGGTTCTCTAACTATCTACATGATTCCAGTGTACCAGCAACTGTTCTGGTACAATTCTTGATGAATGCAAGAAACATTTCACTTCTCTAATCATTGTCAGCTAAAGATTTCAAAGAGCTTTGGGAAAATATATGGAAATATGTATCTAACAGATAAGAAAACAAAGCAGAGATAGACTTTGAGGAGCCCAAATTGCCACAAAATGATACAGTAAAATCTTTGCTCCTTGGTCAAATTACTCCAACCAAAATTCTCAAAAATTAACAGAAAGAGTCACAAATCACTACGCTTAGCCTTGGTGCAAATCCATACTGCTATGTTTAAAAGACTATGAAGAACTAAGGCTTACTTTAAATTCTCTATGCTACTCTATAAGCAATCAGCAGGCTTACAACAAAAACTAGCAAAAAATAAACTTCCAGTGGAGAAAATGCAATGAAAATAACGTAAATGTACTCAGTATACAAAATGTGGACGCAACACATAAAAATCACCAATTAAAGTTTTCCTGAATAGAGAAACAGTATTTTGCTAGACTTGCTCACAAATTTCCTGGTATTTAGAATATCTTCACAGAGGAAAGAAATCTGAATATACTACAAAAATAAATTAAAATGTATTTGGAAAGATTCTGTTCATGTTTATCACAGAGAAGACAGTACCATCTTTGGAGCAATATGATTTCTCAATTAATATTAATTCCCCAAATTAACTGGCTCATGAATTCCAGTATTTCCAATTAATCTTTCAAATATCAAATGACCAAATTGCCAAGGATGAGAATTCAGATGGCTTGTGTAATGCCAATTTATGTGCAAGCATTAAGGAACAGTCTTTATTAGTAAAGTCATAGAGTTTTCAGCAAGCCCCAGTGCCTCATTTCTGCAGGTGACTCACTGAAGTTCTGCCTATTTTAGAGAAAGCTCCAGGTTCCTGTGTGATTCTGCCCAAGGTATCAAATACAAAGTTTTCCTTGGCAATCAATAGTGCCATGTAAACGTTCAGTTTCCAGCCTTGAGCTGCTGGGAAGTTATCCAGCCACAAGAAAAACACACCTAATGCTGAAGTAGCAAGTGCTGTTTTCCAAACACAGAACATCCTGTATGATCTGAAGGGTGCTAAAATCCAATCTCATGTCTTAAAATGTACATCCAAATTTGGTGAATTTTTCTGACCTTAATATTTGTCAGTTCCCCATCTGTAAAACAGAAATAATACCACATCCCTCACTGGGGCTTTGTGAAGATAAATTTAATTTAAAAGCTGTGTAGCAAACGTGTAGCACTTGGATACAGTAGTGATGAGCAGCACAGAAAAGCCAGCAAGGGAATTAATAATTCTCACATTTGAGCAGGGTCTGAACAACGTGCTGTAAATAAGGCTTAGGGCCATATATCAAACACTGACATTAAAACAACATCTTGAATAGGTGCTCATTAATTGAGGACTGTCCATCTTGAGCACTGAGTGAGGAAGAAGTTTTCTGGAAAAATATTATGTGTTCTTACATAACTCTCATTACTTCATCAGAATGCATATGCATAAGAGAAGTTGAATTTCTGTTGCAATGCCAGTCGTAACACTCTCTTCTCACGACCACTTGCTTTTGCATTCTTAATAATGCTGTCTTAATGAAGTTTGTACGTGTAACGTTTACATAAAAAAGAATGAATTATGATCTCATTGTGAATCTCTGATTTCCATGCATAAGTGGTAATGAACAAATCTTGCTTAAAAAAAATTCATCAGTAAAATAAAACACCAAGCTTGCCTAGGCTTGGTAAATTCAGCAGGGCTTCCACTGAATTTCCTCTTCAGTTGCTTGGAATGGTCTAAGTGTTACTTCTGCTCACACTTACTGTGTATTGCCATAAGAAAGTTGGGAAGGGAAAACCTACCAGGGCACTGTCCTTTCAATTTTAATCCAAGGCATTACATTTTAATTCTCAACAATAACAGCAGCTGACATATTCCCACTGCTAGTTCCTGTGGAAGTAAATGAGGCAGAAATTAAGCTAGAAGTGCACTTGGGAATAATGGAGAAATAGCATCTCCCCAACATGCTCTCCAGTGCCTTCTTCCTCGTCCAAAAAAAATCCCCTCCACACTTGCAGAAGTAGGTGATGGTGCCTTTCTGGTGACAATCTCCTGCTCCAGACTGCACAAACACACTCAAGGCTATGGATACCACTGTGACTGCCCTGGGAGAGCGTAGCCCTCCCAGAAAGAGCCCTACACAAACAGCTCTGCCACCTGAACAAGCCAGGAGACTCCAGGAATATGGACAGTTTCCAGTTCTGACTTCATTCTGCTGACATCTAAGTTGCTCCTTAAAAGTGAGAAGAGTTAGACCCAGAAATATAAGCTCAGATGCAGATCCTGCAAGTTTCAGCTCAAAAAGTTTTCTAGAACTCAAGTACTAAAATAGCTTAATGTATTCGAATTAAAATTAATTTCATTAATACAAAATAATATGAAAACATAAAGTAGATTTCCCAGAGACCACTTGCACAAGGCCTTAAGAAAATAATACTCCAACTTAATGATTATCATCTATGTAATACATCCATTAATATCATCTATGTATGATCAGTGCTCTTAAACATCCCCAAGAGATGTAAAACCTGTTATTTTCCAACTAAAATATCTGTCTTCAGAGAGTAATTAGCAGACTTTTTTGTTCAAATCAACACCAAATTCATTATACTTTGTGAACAAATCTTTCACAATACAACAAATACACAGGAATATGAAGCCGGAATGTTTTCTACCCAACATATGCTATCTTCTCAAAAAGGCAACAGAAAGCCAATATCTTTTAAATATTTAATTAGGACTCAAATCAAATTTACATAGTGATATGCCACATTCTCAACTAGTGATGAAGACAAACATCTCTGTGTGTTATCAGTACTTGCAAGGGTAGTGATTTATTTCACTTTGCTTACAGAAGGTCTCCAGAGATTTCCACACTGTTGTGCATCATTACAGATATTTCTTTTAGCTTTTTATTTCACTAGTTCATTGTTGATATAAGTTGGGACATTACAGTTCCAACAGCAAAATATTTGGTACTCAATCAAAGTTTGAGATATGCCCTAAAATAATTGTATTTGTCTTTAGCAAATACATTTGAGTTTTGAACAAAACTGCTGATTGAGGCTGATCCAGCTTGAAATGAATTGACAGATGTGATACCTAGCAAGGGATTTCCCTGGAAATTTTCTAATTTTCTTTCACTAACTTAGAATAGGTTTATTTAAAATCTGCTAGAATGTACTGAAGTACAGAGTCACATAATATCCAGTTATACAAAGTAAAGGGAAAATGCAGCTGAGAAACCTAAGCTCTGGCATCTTGAAATGGTAAGAAGTTATCCAGAAACCAGAAATCTTTTAAATAATCTAACATTTCCTAGTAAAAGGAAAAAGCCCAACAACCTATAATTTAATCACAGAACTAATAAAATGGACACACATTTCTCACTTTATGAGCTTTTAGGAAAGGGAAAAGTAATTCCAAAGAAAGCTTTCTCATTTTTCCTCTCTACTGAAGAAGTATTTAATTGCTAAGAAACCAAATTTCAGTAAACAGCCACAAATACACAAGCAAACAAACACTGCTACAAAAGCACTATGGAAATCTTCATGTATTTCAAGGTTATGACTTGTAGAATCTTTAAAATTTCACACACAGATGTTATTGCCTGCCAGTAAATTTGCCTTTTCCAATGACAAAGTGGTATGAAATGAAAAACTTTCATCATTAATAATAAAAAAAAAAAATTAAACGCCTACATGGACAAAATAAAGAAATAAACAAAACCCCCTTACCTTCAAACTTGACTTAGCTAATTATTTTCTCTTTCTGACAGCAATGTAACCAGCTAAACTGTGTATTTTCCTCTTCCCCCAGCATTAGAAGATCAGAGAGTCAAAGGTGAAGAAAGAAGGAGTAGCTAATTCTATTAGAACTCCTATGCACTCCAGAAACGTTGGCTGGAAGGGAGATCTACAAGTGTCAACTCTGACTGTGGGACAACGGTGTGACTGTGGCAAACTTGATCATTTCAACCATGGCTTTGGCCGGCTGAATCTCCAGGGATGGACATTCCACAACCAACCCCAGATATAACATTCTTCAATATTGAGAGGTAAAAAAGTAGATTATGAATGAACACTGAAGAAAAAAATCTTTAGGTTTCCACCAAAAACATCACAAGCCTTACGGCTTATGTTAGATATGTATTATCCCCTTCAACTTGTTAGATGGAAAGAGAAATTAAACTGTTACACAGCAAAATGTTCCAGTTTCACACGCAGCACATATATCCCAAGCTGTGACTCATCTACATGTTAACCTTAAAGAATGAAATTTTGGGCCTTGCTCTTTTAAGGTGTAGGACTAATACTCTGTAATTCATTCTTTAACTGAAGAATGTATACCGGTTGCTATACCAATGGCTAATCCATATTCCTAAAGCTGAATATCTTACTCAGAATTATTACTTTTACAAAGGACTTTGATTTCCATCTCTTCAGAATGTACAGCACAGGATCTGAGCTCTAGATTTGCTCAGGTGCAGCCTCTCAGTTTTTGCCTGTGCCCTGGGCATTTGCACTTTTAAAGCATGCAAGGGGGCTTTGGGGGCTCCCTGCATTCGTGGTAACAGCTACTCTGTGGAATTAGCAATTTGGGATGAGGAATCTCAGATGAAGAAGTCATATGATCTCACAAGAAGTTCCTGAAGCAATTGCATCCCTTGAGATGTGATTTCAAACTCAAAGCAGTGTGGGGAGCAGCCACATTCCCCCAGTGACAGCTGTAGTTCTGTGCATGGGGTAAACAGTGCAATGATCCCATTTTGGAGGAGATTCACCTCTGGAAGGAGGGACCCTGCTTGTGTCTATCTTGTGCCTACTCAGGTGGATTGTGACTTTTTTTACTGGGCAGGGTAATTTTTTTTTTATCCTGCAATTTCTACATGTCCATAGAGAATGGCTCACTAAATTTGAAACAAAGGTTTTTATACAGAGAAGAAATACGTATGATTAATTATTTGGAGCATCATACTCCATGGGAGAATTCTGAAGACAAATCAGAGCATATTATTAGTATGTCATTTATTTTATGCACATTTGGTGCACACATGCATATATGTCTACACACACTCAACAACAAAGGAATACACAGCCAAACATTATTGGCTACAGAGGAAACAAGCCATGGCACCAGGAGGCAAAGCTTTTAGTTTCTCAAGTTTAGAATGTAGAATTTACCCACCCCAGTGCAGGGTGTCCAGGAAGAGACAGAAGAGAGCAGGATGATAGAGGGATCTGGGCTGAGCAATCCTTTATTCCACAAACAGATCTTGCTAATACAGTAGCACATGAATGATCAGCTCTTCCCCAGAGGCCACCCTGTCCCCCAATAAACCAAGGTATGGAATCTGACAGGACAAACACTGACTTCCCCAGAGAAATTTATTTTCCTAACACAAGTGAAATATTATCTCAAATCAGCAATCAAACTGCAGCAGCAGTTTGCATTTAAAGACATTTAAAACTATCATACTGCAGTGCATATAATATGTAAACACTCAGGACAGCCTAAGCGCAATACGTATTTACTTACAGTCCTTGAATGTACTAGATGTAAGTGTTGCCATATTTAATTATTTCTGAATCAACACAGCTTTAAATTAATTTCTCATTTTATTTTGGTTTAATTTACTAAAGGCACAATCCAAAGACTTTTCACAGGAAGGAAAAATTCCCATAACACTAGAACTGGCTTAAAATATCTTCTCAGAAATGGTACTTATCACACCAATATTGTAGATCCTGTCTTCTCTGTGGTTGTTTAGTGCCCCTTCACTTACAGAAAGTTAATGCAGGTAAATTTTCCATAATTTGTTTCACTGTTTGAAAGAATTTATAGCCTATTTGCCTCTTTCATCAGTCAGTGGTATGGATCTCCCAGACATGAGGCTCATATTTGACCCATATTTAACTGACTTTAATAACATCAAGTTACCCAAACTTGAAGAGGAATGAAAAGTGGATTATAAATGGGTATGCCTAATCCACTCAAGAACATCCAAGATTCATCCTATTGTTTCGTATCAAAACAACAACATGAAATAATATGGAAACTGGAAAATTTATTTCTTAAGTGCTGTATATACAGCATTCTAACATTCCTCTGATGAATAAAGTACAGCTACTACTAATCCCCTTGTAATTTATTCCATTAACTCATTTTCTATTTGCACAATTTATTTGAACCACCTACTCAGTGCAAAGAGTGATTTCTGCAATCAAAGGTAACCCTAAGATGATACAAGTTAATTTTCTGGGTCCTCTGATTAACTTCCAGCAGTTCATGTACTTTTTCATGGTTACAGTGAGCACATTTTCTGTTGCTTTACAGAAGAAAAGTGTTCATACACAAGAGCAAAACCAAACCAAAACAAAATTGTTGCTTTTATAAGTATCAGTCAGGGAAAAAAAGAAATTAAAAAATGCTCTAAACCCAAAAACTTGCTATCCTCAAACATCCCCCAAGATGATTCAGGAACTGTTTCTTTTCAGGCAAATATTCAAGTGAGGAGGGAGAATAATGAAATGAAAGTGTTTGCCAAGCTAAAACACACAATCTGTGGATAGTCTTGTTTCTGTATTCAATCCATCAACTTCAACCCCAAAATCTCTATTCCAGATGAGAGCACTGGAACACTTTATCTAAAAGACATGTCTTCTCACAAATAAATTTCTAGACTTCCAGATTGATCTACCAGTCCTAGACTAAAAAAAAAAAAGAAAGGAATGTGATGGCACAGTTCTTGGAAGAACATTTAGAACACATCACCATCTTGTCTCTGCTTCCCTGTTCTTCATATCTGTAAGTAAAGATCAAGGTGTACAAAATAAAACTCCCACAATGCAAGAGAACAAACATAGTGAAGCAACAGCAAGCAAACCTTCAGTGAACTTTGCAATTATGGAAATCTGAATAAAAAAACCTTGTAAATTGTCCATTATAGAAGCCATCTGAGAAAAAGTGATTTGGGTTGTATAAAGTTGGGCACTGTTAACGAAAAAGTTCCAATCTCACGGATAGTCATAACTCAAACAGAAATTAGGTCATATTGATTAAAAAAAAAACCAAAGCAAAGCAAAAACAAACAAAAACAAACCCCCAAACAACTAACATGATTTAAATGAATAGTGAAAGGCACATAATGAATGAAAGAATGTAAAGCCATTCTCAGCCATGCATATGAGTCTGGACTAAGCAACTGCATAACTGATCAAGGAAAAAAGAAAAATATAAAAAAATGGAGAAGATACTAAGAGAGATTTCATTAAGAACGCAGAATTTATAACTGTGCTGTATATCTGCATAGTTTGTGGCAGAAGTAATAATAGAAATAATAATACAGAAAAAGACAAAAATATTCACTAAGTATTAGTCTTCAGGAAAAAGTGGGATGATGCCGTTGCAGTGTGAGTGCTTTCTACAACAATTACTAGGGAGAGAAAATTAATAACAGTTGCTGAAATGAAATAGATCTGGATAATTTGCATCCCAAAATTTTGAGACAGCTAGCCAAGCAGCAACAGGAATGTCAAAGAGATTACATTGCTAAGCTGTAAGAAACAAACAAGCAAAACCAATATCCATAAACTAGGCAAGTCAGGTAAAATATTGGAATGGTTGATGTACGACTTTAGTAATAGGCAAGTAAAATAAGGTAGAATTAATGCCTTTTGAGATGGACTTATGGGAAATAAAGTTAGCTACCTGGAATTAACTTTTTTTTTTTTTTTTTAATTCATTTGAAAGCTTGACTATAAAAGTCAAAATAAAAAAGGGTACATCTGCAAAATGATACACAATTTCAAAAAACAACAGCACAGGAAGTTTTCATTAAGAACGAGAACAATTCAACATGACATACACAAAATACATTTTTTAAAATCACTAATAGACACTAATAAATAACTGTAAATTAGAATAATCTGGGTTTAGATGAACACTGCAGAATCTGACATTTAACTCCATTCTAACATCATTACTGGTATTTACAAGGAAATTCAAATCATTGTAGGTAAGGCTTTTGCCTAATAGACTGGAGAATGCTCTGACAGAAGACACAAATGCTCAGCAAGAAAATCATTTGACTGGGAAAGCTGAGCAAAGAGAAGCAGAGGCTGTGCTAAACATCAAGTTCATCAAAAGTCTGTTGCCATATTTGCATATCAAGGACATACACTGAGAATCAGGTGTTTAGAAGAGTTCTGGAGTCACTGGGAACAACTTCAGAGACTTTGAAGCAAAGGTTCAGCCTTGTCACTGGACATGCACACAGGGAAGTCCCAAGCACATAAACAGATGTTAAATTACTTTCTGCACCTCCCATCAGTGCAGCCAGAGCTGGAATAAGGCTTTATGCAAGGACTTAGAATTTTTTTAATCAGGTAGATATATTGTAGAATATTCAAGCAAGACAAACACAACAAATCAATTAGAAAACATACTTTGTCAAAGGGCACAGAACTCTATCTATTTCTCTTACTGAAGGGAAGCTTGAGGAGTGTTTCGAGTGCAAAAGTAGCTACAAGCCACACAGAGCTTAACAATTTAGAAACAAAAAGGTATAAAAACTTCTACAGACGGAAAATGACAACTATTAAAAGAGATGAGCTCAGAAATAAAGTGCATGTTTTGTTTGGTGCATTTCATGAAAGCATAATTTATTATTTGAATAAATTATCCAGGTCAGGAGCTTTCATCAAGAGTAATTTTTAACAAATAAAGATATGATGATCTGAAAGATCTAATTCAAACATTAGTTTATTTGGGAAAGTCACGCGGCTTTGTCCAGTGACAATGTAAGGCACTCTAAGGTGACTACACTAGTGACGGCCCCTCAGAACCTGGAATTAGTTCCTTTAAGGAATCTTACTGCTGCACATTGCAGGCTCAAAATATTGTGGTGCTTTTTGTGTCATGATAATGACCATTGAGCAGACAGGTGTGGTAGGGGACCAAGTAAATGAGCTAATTTGTAATTAAAATTAAATGTAAGTTTAATTTCTATTACACCTCTGATTGTGTTATGAATTCTGGTCCAGTACTTACATAATAACCCACATTAATCAACATTATCTTTGTACCTTTTTAAAAACTTGGTATGCAGCCTCTTTTTTAAGTGCCAAAAAAGTCTGCCATCATAAGCAGAAAAACACTGATTTTTATTTACTTTCAAAATATAACAAAGAGTTTAGGATGACTGTTGGAAGTCTGGTTGTCACTGACCACACATGTTTCTGTTTGCAATCACGTAGAAAATGAAAGTTTAAAATTAAAGTTTAAACAATACTTAAAACTAAGCACAATATTTTCATCTGCAAATAAGTAAACAAACACTTGGCTTTCTCTCTCTGCAGTCCCTTATTCCAAAATTGTTTAGCTTGCACTGGGCAAAGCTAAATTAAAAGGAAACAAACAAAGCAGATGGTTAAATGTCTGTATGGTCTGGAATTCCATCAACTTCCAGCTAGCAGATTACCACAAGGTACAACAACTCATAACCAGTACCAGAAAAATTAAGTAACCCTTGGAGAGTTCTATGAACCAGCACATGGAAGAATGGCCTTTCGTGTCCAGTAGTCTTTTTCAAGATGAGATTCCTGCTGAAATTCATACAACATAGCTCTAAATTTTCAGACCAAATCAGCTGCCACTACCATANGGAGGAGAGGGGAAGTTGGGAGAAAAACCATAAAAGTGTATTTCCTCCAAGTTCTGAAATGCATATCCGTATCCTACAGGGCTGGTGCAAGGCCTGTAAAGTCTACTAAAGGTCTCTGGACCTCAAGGAAAAGTTCCTCTGGAACTGGAATTTACTACAAAGTTATGCTGGCACATTCTAACCACATCCTACCTCTGGTTAGGATGAAAGGTGGATGCAATTCTTACACACTCGTATAAACCAATGCATTCCAAGGTCAGTCTAACAACTATAAAAGGAAAACCAAGTTTCACATAAGAAAATTAACCTGCATATCAAGTCCAGTTAATTCCACCTGAGAGGAACTCTTCCAGCCAGAAAGACAGATTTAAACAGAGGCTATTTCCTCCAAATAACCCAATCTTTTTTGACAAACTGTAAAATTCAATTTAAAGGTTATTTATATGGGAGTTATTTCTCTGATTCCAGAAATGTAGCCATCTTTGGGATAAGGTACAGCAGTTACACCACCAATCCAGAACACTGCCAGTATCTTCAGCTAGCAGGGATTAGCAATAACATATACGTTTCTAGGCTCCAAACCCCTTCAAGGGGGACCAGAAGTACCATCACTAAATCTCTGGCAAGAAACCATCACTTAGCAGACTACAGATTTTCTTATTATCTACATGTCTATTTTCAGCTACCCACTGCTTCCAGCCTTAGGGTTTTGAGGGAAAAGTAAACATTTCTCTGGTGCAGAGAGCCGTCTCCATCAGAATGATGTGTGGATCATTCTATATGCTCCTTTCATTGGGACGTGGAGACAAAGAAGCAATTACTCAGCACTACAGCAAAACTAAGATCTTAAAATCAGGAATGCTAGGCAGCAGCTCCAGCATGAAGAAAAAAAAGAATTTGCCATGTAATTTCAAAAGCTGAAGAGATGGATTCATAAACAGAGGCCCAAGAGTGCCAAATACCATTTCAGTGAAAGTAAGAGGGAGGCAGGTCTCTCAGAGCCAGAAAAAAAGCTTTGCCCACATTTAGCAGGTGAAATAGCAAAGACTCCTAGCGCAAACACACACACATCCACAAAGCCCACACTCCTTCAGAATTTACAATTGTACTTTATTAGTCTCCCACTCTAATGATTCCAGAGTTAGGATACGAAAGGACTTTATTTACTGTGTCTCACTTTGCCTGACGAGAACGATTATAATGGTTACAGTGTTGTACAAATACCTCTGCTCGGGGCACTTTTTCATTTCTTTAAATACAGAAGCCTTGCTAAAATGCAGCACACTTTTTACTACAGGAAAGAACATAAAAANGTTAAATGTCTGTATGGTCTGGAATTCCATCAACTTCCAGCTAGCAGATTACCACAAGGTACAACAACTCATAACCAGTACCAGAAAAATTAAGTAACCCTTGGAGAGTTCTATGAACCAGCACATGGAAGAATGGCCTTTTGTGTCCAGTAGTCTTTTTCAAGATGAGATTCCTGCTGAAATTCATACAACATAGCTCTAAATTTTCAGACCAAATCAGCTGCCACTACCATATGTTTGTATGTCTGATTTATTCAGAAATACACTTATGCACGGGTTTTCTTTCTTTTTTAAAAAGGAAGGTGGGGGGGAGGCTATTCCTATTCCAGACAACGCTCAAAAGGTTATTGAAATTTCTGATGAATTTTGATGCCATCTAAAATACAAGCAGTGCTCTAAAAAGAAAACCTTTGAAACTTTTAGAGAAAGACAACTTAGAAAAACAGTGAAATGCAGCATTTTTTGGATCCTTAATGTAGNAACTGTCTTAGCAGGAGGACCTGTAGTCTTTAGGGATTGAAAAGCAAAGAAAAGAACAACTCACAAACCTTAGAGTCAGTGTTGTGGTCTCTTAGAAAGAGGTTTAAAAGATCAAAAGCAAATAGATAGTAGCCCTTTAGGCAAGGCTGGAACCTTGTTCTTACCTATGAAAAGGCAAGAAAAAAAAACAGCAAGAAAGGCTAAAGAGTGAGCTCTGTTTAATTTATATTTCCCCATTACTAAAAATTAGAAAGGCAAAACATTCTTTAAGGGAGAAGATAAAATTCTAATTATTCAAATTTTAAAATTTAAATATATTGGACCTAAGCCTTGGATCCAGAACTGGAGTTCAGGATTTTTCAGTGAAAAATAGGGGAAATCATTGATCTTAATATTTATCCCAATAAATAGGGGAACATGGACCAACTACAGCAGCACTGAAAATAAATGGCTCTTTAATTTTTAATGCAATTGTGTGGTAGGGTGGCGATGTGGACTGAGATGCACACGCTTCTTGGTTTTCTTACATCTGTTCTATCCATAGGTCACAGCAAATTCTCTGGAGACTGGCAACAGCTGATACCTAAAGACTTGGACCTAGTGGTTTTCACACAATTACCAGCTCAGTGATGCTAAAACACAACCACTGTGCAAAGCATTTCTTTGCACATAAAGGATAAAGGAGGTTTGCTTCCACTGTGTAAAGGAGATCAACACAAGATTGTTACTGGTTTACCTTCCCCCTGAAATTATGAAATAATGTGATAATGAATGCTGAGCAAGAAGGTACTAACGCACATGTGACACAAAGAGAAAACATTAGAGGAATTCAACAAGCCCAGAGAAGGAGGAAATTCACCCTGACACAAATTGGTTAAGAGTAAAGACACAAACTGTGCTGGGGGGGCCTATGCACACAATTTATTTTTTAATACCTTGTGCTACAGTATTTTTGGGGCACATCAAAGAACAATATAGGATGATGTTGACAATCCCTCTCACATAAAAATTTCATTATAGAGTGTTCAAGGCATCTTTCTGTATGAGAAATAGGAATTCATAGGAGTGGACTTTTTTCTGTCCTGGGGTACCACCTCTTCCTCTTGGTGACTGTATTGGGTTTGTGTGGCCAGGTTTTGTTAGTGTGGGGGCCAAAGGGGTGGCTTCTGTGAGAAGCTGCCAGAAGCTGCCCCCATGTCCAGTGGAGCCAGTGCCAGTGGCTCCAGGATGGAGCCACCACCGGCCAAGGCTGAGCCCATCAGCAACAGCGGTGGGGCCTCTGGGAAAACAGACTGAGGGGCAGGGGGGAAAGACTGGCATTGAATACTCTTGCCAGAATTTGTTCTGAAGGCTGCAGGTGTAGAATAGGATGAAAATCTGATAAATGGGAAAAGAAGGAAGAAAAAAAATAAAAAGGTCAGCACACCACTTCTTTGTGTCAACCTGCAACTGTTTCACATTCCAATTAGTTTTTAAATGGTTCTTGTAGACATTTTCTTATTTCCTTCTGCAGTCAGCACTAACTTTTACAGAGATGCTTTTACTCAATGTCTTCTCTTATAGAATCACAGCGAAGCAAGTTTTATTTTTCATCAGTCAGAAGTGCAGAGTTCCTTTCCCTCCTGTAGTTATAGCAGCTGGATAGCCTGAGTTGGCTGAGGTGCACCCTCATAATTTCTATCTCAGTTCAGTGCAATACTCTTGCTTGTTTCCAGAGCTAAACTGCTGCACTCTGACCTGTCTTAATTATGCAGCTGCCAAAGCCTGCCTCAGGAATGACTGCACCTTGGAAACCCAGCAGAACTTCTGATGCACTTAGTAGACAACATACGCTTTGGAGTCTTCAGAAAGGATGGCACTGCATTTCTGGGACTTATGCAAAATCAAGCACTCCCAGGTTTCTTTAATACACATGGATGAAATTGTAAAATGAGAATATGTAATAAAACCAAGAGACTAAATTATCCACTCAGTCCTTCCACAAATGCAAAATGAATTAGAGTTGTATATGATTTACAGAAGTAAATTTACTTAGAATTTGACTCAAAATTTATATGGAAGATAACCAGTACACTAGAGTCAGCCAGGAAAAGCTGCCAACAGTATATAAGGAGTTTTAAACAGAGGCAATTACCTACTGCTGATTCTTTTTCAACCTAGTTCTTTTTCTAGAGAAGGAAACTGCTTACCAGATGCTGAAACCTTCAGCAGAAGAGAATCTATCATTCTCTTCTCATTAGTGCACTGCACATGAAAAGTACCTTCCTTTGACTTCAGTTGCAGCCAGATGACTACAGTCTAGAAAGAGGAGAAACGGTCCCTATGTTTTATTAAACACTTTAAAAATTGATACAAAGAGTGCTCCAGTAACAACAGCTGACAGCTTTGATTAACATAGCTACGTTTCCTTCCTATTCCTGCATCACAGCCATTGTAATATTGTCATGGGTTAACCTCAGCTTGAAGTTTTAGTTTGAGAATTCCAGAAGGGACAAATGCGAACCAACCCACTACAAATATGAAAAACAAATAAAACCTTCTTTATAAAGTTGAGGAAACTTCTAAAAACCATGTATTTGTAAATTCAAAGCAAACAGGAAATAAACCTAAAACCTTATCCCAACAAGTCATGCTACATAAAGTGGAAGGCTCTATACCTAGGAAGAAGCCTCTGCCTGTATTGTGCCATTTAATATTACATTAAGTTCTCAAACAAGTATCCAGACTCACTACATGACATCCAGACATAAAAAGCAGCGGGATCTCTGCTTCAGACCATCCCCAGGGTGAATACATACAACAGATAGACCAGGGGATACAGAGAGAGAAGTGGAAGGGAACAAAAAACATTAGACAACCCCACAGCTTGTTTTCCTTAAAAGGCTAAAGAGCATCCCCAATAGTTGCATGTGACACCAAACAATGTTTCGCGTGTGAATCATCTTGCCCTAACACCACTCAGGCCTATTTAAGTCACATTTTCTGTTGTTATTTTTCCTCTTTTTATTAAAGTAGGCAAGAGCAAACAGCTTTACAATCATATTACCTAGTCTCAGTCAACTGTTTGCCAATGTAACAATATAGTATTGTGGTGTATATTAAAGTTCAAAAGTTGGACTCCAAAGCAAAACCTATTTAGAAGAATTATTTATAACCTTTAAATCAAGCTGCAGGAAAAGGAGTGGTAAGGGATTCTGGTTGACTGTTGGGGCAGTGGGGCACAAAAGGAGACAGCATCATTTAAATCCTTTAAATTTATATTTTTACTTTTAAAATGTCTGTGTTTGATGCAAATAAAATAATCACCTTCACATATATACAAATATTGGCTGTGACAGCACTACTTGTAGAGTTCAAGTTTAAGGGCATGTGCATGTGTACATGCTCCCAGCACTGGAAATGTTCTGCTTTTGAGGACAGAAATTTCCTCTTTTACTTAGTGACAACTATTAGTAGTCAAATTCATGTTAGTAGGATTACTTCCAGGCTTACCAACATACTGACTGTGTGTGCCTTAGTCTACTGTCTACAGCAGCCTGGCAGTACTGGAGCACAACCAAGATGTGATTTTCCTGGGCTCTTATGGAAGCAATTTGGGAGAGAATTATTAACAATAAAAAAAGACTACAGAAAGACAACAAATCTTTAAAAAAACTGAAAAAACTAAGGGAGACCCTACAAACTGGAGGGTTTTTTAGATTTTATGCTCAAACTGACTTGGAGTTACGGAATTCTTTTAATTTATGCTTCTGCCTTTGATGTAGCTGTTAACTGAATGTGTCACTGACCTTGGCTGGGTGACAGAGGTAATCAATTCCCAAGGATGAATTGCTCTTGAACAGTTCTTTATTATCAGGTAGGCCTATGATTTCTTTTAAAGACTAGCCATGCCTCTATTCTTCGGGTTTGTTTATTTTGATAAAGCAAGTGTATCTCATTACTAAAGAACATGCTAAAAATCTATTTTATTTCCAGCTTGTTGCATTTCAGAGTACAAATTATCTTCATGTGTTTTCTTAAAAGAGACCTGTATGAACATTAATCAGAATTATTGGATACTGAACACTTCAGGAAAGTGCATTCAACTCACAGGAACTGTAGGAGGTTTAATCATAGATTTTTTTTTNTTTTTTTTTTTTTTTTTTTTTTTTAAGTCTGGCCAGAAAGTCAAAGTATTAATCAATCAAACCCAGCTTATTTCATACCTGGAAAACTGTGGTAGACCTTATCAACCCT
Source organism: Platysteira castanea (assembly GCA_013397175.1). Taxonomy (NCBI): domain Eukaryota; kingdom Metazoa; phylum Chordata; class Aves; order Passeriformes; genus Platysteira; species Platysteira castanea. The sequence continues at coordinate 61,128 of VYXC01003322.1, forward strand.
GTGATCTTTCATCATAAGGTAAAACTTATTTTTGATACCAATTAGACTCTGGATGCCTCAAAATGGGAAGAATCTCCCTGTGGAAATTGTGTCCTTTGCTCACAAAGGATGAGAGGACTTTCCAGTATTACCACTGCACATTTGTCACTTTATGAGCCTCCTGGCACCACTGATCTTTGAATAACAAAACACAGACCAAAAAACCCTACTTCTTCTCCTCTGTCCTTCTTAGAATGGGATCTGCTTTTACCCACCTCTATGATTTTACTCTTTCTTGCCTTTCCTTTAGCAACGTCAAAGAAGGAATACCTTACCTTAGTCTTCTAAATTTTAGTATGCGGGTTGCTCAATATTATATGCAAATACTTCATAAATATATTTATATACTCCCCTTAAAGTTCACCAGTCTCAAAGGGGCTGAGACAAAAGATTCTTAGGAAACAATAACTGATGCCAAGTATTTCCAGTCCTTAGTAATCAAAGTAGAACACTATACGGGAGAAAGATTTTTTTCTGATGGTTGTTTTACTTAACGATCTTTAGCCGAAGAGCTCTCCATGGACTCATCTCTTATTTCAAAGCAGAGCTCCATGCATTCAAACGACTCCTCTCGGTAGGACACACTCCTCATTCCCAGTCTCTTAATCCTGGATCCACACATTTCAGCACTCCAGCCAGGAGACTGCCCCACTACATCTTTGCTCTACCAATCAGACCAAGCTCCTGCAATTCTGCACAAACTTCCAGTTCTTCCAGTTTGCTCCCTTTGCTGTGTGTTTTCATGTATCACTAATTAGAAATAGCATGTCAAATCTGAATTCTTTAGTCACTGTCAGCTGCTTTAAAGTCTGTACCTGATCAGACATTCAAATCAAACTTCCTAAACTGAAAACGTTACTGCTTTTCAAACTAAAATATTCTGATTTTATAACCTTGTGGAGTCACGGTCAATTGATGACTATCATAGAACACTACCTGGAAGTATGTACTTTATAGGACACCACCTGAGACACAAATTGCTTGATGCTGCCTAATGCAAGCATCAATAATCAAGAACACAAGTAGTCAATTTATTTTAAAATTGCCATTACTTAGACAGTAAACACAGGTCACTCTTGTATATAAACATTTGCAGGTGAAAACACTTACACTGGACAGTAATTTTAGCAAGCTCTCCAATATATTTTGCTTGTCTCTTAATGAAATTTAACTACTGGGAATGAGGAGCTACAAGTTGACTCCAGATTGCCACAAAGTACAAGCCCTCACTCTGACTGTGGACCGAAGTTCAAGATGAGCTGCTCAGAGCTGATCCATTGTTTCCACTGAGGGAGCTGAATGAGGTTTCCAGGAGATGGAAGTGACTCCTTAGCAATGATTCACTCCCACATTTGAGATTCTTTAAAGGAATCAGAATTTATTTACACGACAAAGAATTTCTGTTATAAACTCCTGACCCAGGAAGCTCTCTGTCTTGATTGTTGTTTGAGAACAACAAGAAAAATAAAAATACCACCACCTTGTCTACAGTAACACATGGAAGGAAGACAAAGGATACACACTGTTGGCTCAAAACTCACTAACATCAAGTACCAAATAAAAGCACAGCAGGAAGTCCTTGCTATACTTTCAAAATATTCTGATAAAAATCCCTTTTTTTAAACAAATAAAATCATTCCAGTTTAGGATCCTATTACTAGTACTTTGCAACTTGGGCTACAAATGTTGTCAAATAAAGTGGATTTCTTTAACCCCCCTCAATTTTCTGAGATAATGATTTAAGAACACAGTCACTACTTAAAGTACATTGTGAATTATATTTTGTAAACTCTCTATTTAACAGAGAAAAGAGACACTGAGATTTCAGGAAATGCTTTTGCTTCTAAATGTTCAGAGCTACAATTCTGCTCAGTCCCCAACAGAACTGGATCGCCTACTGCATCATCCAATTCCTTGTTTTCAGAAACACAATAATGCTACCAATGTGAGCAGGCTCACAAAAACATGGCCACTGCACACACAGTGAAATGCAAAAGTTGCATTAATGCAAAGATAAATTATAAACTCAGCATAAGGAGTGAGGACACAAACATCAACAATATCAGCAAATAGGAATATTAGAACAAGAATATTACCCTGTCTGTATTTCACAAATTCTTCATATTTAAAACAAAAAACAACAACAACAACAAAAAAGAATTGCCATAGAATACTCTATGGCATTTTCAGAGAACTTTATGGATGTTACATTTTAACCTGCAGGGTAAAACACTTTGGAAAATAAAGAGCAAGTTAAAAGATTTTAAAGAATTCAAGAACATTTACTTTCAGTAGTTACTTTTATCCACATTATAATGCCAAATCCATTCTCTGGAATTGAAGTTAAATCTCATGTATCTACTGAGCAGCCCGAGAAGAAATATCAGACTATTTCAATATTAGAATACTTCCGTTAATAAATGATTAATATTGATAATTTCTGGTATGTCCATTTCACACGTCTAATTGAAAGACTAATTTTTTCAGGATGGCCATATGCAAGACAGCTTTGATGAAATTCAAAAAGCTCTTACTTTCCAAGTGGTCATCTCTATTTTCAGGAGAAATTCTCAAAAATAAATTAGCAAAATTTCCTTTGATGTCTGCTGAAGGAAAAGCAAGTTTTGTATGAGTAATTAGCACAGGATCAACAACAGAGGTCCTGAAAGAGGTAGGTCCTCCAAAAAAGCCCTTTCTAAGCTCTCCAGAGGGCAGAACTGCCAGACTAGATGTCTTTCAACATTAAGCTTCATATTCCCTAGGAACTAAGTGCAAAACAACCTTATAGTGTTAATGAAATGCTGAGATGGAATAACAAGTAGTGAGATGTAGCTAATATTAATCTTTCTCCTATGAAAACTGTGGTCCCATTGTTCTGATAACACTTTCCAATTCCTTTTTCTTAAATACAAACACTTTCTTTTTTGCAAAGTGAAAAATCAATATTGTACAAGCACCCTGGGCCTAAGCAGTTAATACTCAGTTAAAAATGAACAAACCTCCTGTCACACAGAGACACAGACCCTCTTCACAGTAGATATTTTATCATTTATTCATCAAAGCCAGCAGAAAGTGCAGGTGAAAATTTTGCCCTCCACTACAATCTGTTTGGAAATTAGGAAAATGATGCAACATAAGGGCACCTGGTCTTCCGGAAGCAAAAATACCAACAACAAAACAATAAAATAAGAGCAAAGTCTACCTTGCTTTGGGAAAGATCTGATTTTACTAATTTGAATACAGATCCTCTACATGTGGAAAAAATAGTTTACACTGAGAATGCTACCAGGCAGCAGGGAATTGACCTGTCACATGAGAACCACTGTAGAGGAAGAAGATACATTGTGCTTTTGCACAGACTGTTTAGCTTAGGAAAACCAGGCAGCTTGATATTTCCAAAGAGAAGCAGTGGTCTCAGAAGAAGTGAGCTAGGGAAAAAAAAGGCAAGATCCTGGCTGGAGAAATTCTTCTGGAGACAAGGGAGGAGCCTGTAGATCAGACAGAGGCATGGATATGAATGCCAGGGAATTCCCAGTGACTTGGACCAGGAATGCCCACAATCACTAGTTGCAGGCAGTGGTGCAACACAAACTCGCACAACTTTTGTCCAACCTTCCCAGGGCAGCAGCAATGTCCCAGCTGGGAAGGGAAGTCAAGAATAGTGAACATAGCAGGAAACAAGACTGATAAACCAGGAAGATGGGTAAATCTCTAGTTTTGGTTTAGATTAAATTCCTAAACTAACTACAGATCATTTTTCTTGGTTAATGCATGTACTCTGTGAGTCTGCAGCCACAGCAGATAAAAAGAAATTGCAGTTTTGTCTCCAGAGAAGCAGACATGAAGCCTAATAAGTCTAACCATGACACTGAATTGAATAAACTTGCTGTTGACCAGTCAGTACCCTTTCCTTGATTCCCCTTAATGTCTGACTTTTCAAATCTTAGCAAAAAGATTTGCAGGTTCATGTGGCTTAACAAAAAGCGTACATGTTTCGGCAGCAACAGTCTTCATTCTGCTTATTAGAGTAGAAGAAGCAGGGTGGAAAAACAAAGTCATTTCAGTCAAGTGAACTAAATCCTGAATCAAGTGAAGTATAACTTCAGCACAATTACATGTTAGAGTCTGTAGGAATCAAGAGAAAAGTGGGGGCAGAGATTTCAGCATCTTATTCACCTCCCCCTCAAACATATACTTTTCATGTGAAGAAACTGAAATCCCAAGGCTACTGCAGCTCTTCTCTAAGATGAAAACAAGGAGAGAAATTATTAGTAAGTGATCAAGGAGCAAGAATACAGACCAAGAATTAAAATATCTGACGTCATGCCTTGCTAACTCCACTGAGAGAGGGCCAGTGTCAGAAGCAAACTGACAAGTGATGCTGGGGAAATAACCATTAAGACCACGAACTCATACCAGTGCTGCTGCGTATTCCTCTTGATGGAAGATGTGAGGCATCATGGGCATGGGCAGGACACATTACTCTAAGCAAAACTTTAATAGAGCATCTAGCTAATAGCCTGCAGCAGTTTCATGTATAACATTTCAGATAACTGTTTGATTTTTGAAATCCTCAACCAAAAACATCACTTGGTAGAAAACAAAGGAAAGGGATGGCCTTAGATCAGAAAAGAAGAGATGGTATTTTCATATAGTTGAAGCAGAGGAAACAGTACCCAAGGCAAGTTGGCCTTGTCCCCTGAGTTGAAGCTGATGCACACTGAATTTTTCTCTTATTAGTTCCACTAACAGGTTATGTTGTTTTTTCTGAACCTTTTTTCTAGCTATCGAAAGAGACCTTGTGGTGGGTTGAACCTAAGTTGATGGACAGTCATTTAGACCAATAATGCTTCTCGAAACGTAGGTATTTAAACCATGTGGAGACACAGGAATTTCCCTTTTGTTCCAGCCCTCCTGCCAGAGGGTGGGGGGGGACGGACCTCCAGGCCTCTGGGCCCAAGCCCGGGCTTTCTCCTTTTCCTCCCGCTTCCCCTCAACCTCCCGGCGGCAGCAGCAGCAGGCTAAGCTGCTAAGAAGCCACGCCAGAGTCCCGAGTAGCTGCCCGGCCAGAGAAATCCAACTGAACCAGGAGTGGGTGGCTGAGATGAGGTCTGAAGTTGCCGTGACCTCCCCCCTCTCCTTTTGCTAGAGCCGGCGGGAGCCGGCAGAGATCTGCTGCAGCCAGCACAGCTCACACTAAACAGAAAAAAACCTGAGCGCAGCCTGCGAAGGAGAAAATCATGGCGGCTTCAAAGTCAGAGAGAAAGAGAAAGAAAGTCATGTGAGATGGAGCTGAATATGGTGACGGGGAAAGAGAGTGGAGTCGTGCCAAGTGCAAAGCTTAAAATTACTTTTTCCAGGCTGTGGTAAAAACTGTAATATCACAAACTGTCCTTTTCTCTTTAATCCATTTAAAAGACATGGGGGGATGAGAATTTTGTGTGCAGCCTGCAGAAAAAGAAAAGTGACCATGCCAGGTCACCTCGGAGCTATAAGAGACTTTTACAGATTTTGTGAAGAAGAGAGCAGTTGCTTTTTAGGCTGGAATTTGCTTATCCTTAAAGAAAGAAACACCCCATGTGTGGCCCATGCTGGCAGTTGTGGGAAGACTGTAAGATCCACAGGAGAGATGTTTTTCACAACAGCAGAATTCTGGGTGGGTGTGTTGCTTTTTGGGCAGTTTGGAAATCACGTGAAGCAAAAGAAACCTTTTTTCCCTAAATATTGGAAAGACTTTTAAAAACTGTAATTCTGACCAGAATCATAGTTTGTTATCCTTTGTGCAAGTTAGGTAAAAAGGGGAGGTGCTGGAGGACAAGAGGGTTTTTTTTTTATTTCTTATTATTTATTCTTATTTTTAATTCTGTTAGTAATAAACTTCTTCATATTCTTTAAAGTTTTAAGCCTGCTTTGCATTTCTCCAAATCCCTTATTTCACAGAAGGTAAGAAATGCGAACAAAACCACTACAGACCTGAAGGGATAAATACCTCAAGCAACTGTGGTTAATACTAAAATTCCTGTACCCCTAGGAGCAGCCACTGCACAGAAACAAACAACACCTATTGAAGGCCAGGATAGGTGGAGACTGAAAGTGTAATAGGGTGCCACTGTTCAGTTCAGGGACAACAGGAGGGAGAGAAATGCAGGTAGCCCAGATATGCACCATTTAACTTCAGGCAGCCCATATTCAGTTATCAATGAAGAGACAGACGTGCAAGCAGCTGGATAATTTAGGTGCTCAGCTCCTTTAAGCAAACAGCTATATAGGCTAGAAGCTTATTGTCAACACAATGTAGTTTTAAAATAGTAAGATACTGAACCACTTTGAGCTAAAAGATGAAAAGGAAGCTTGCTCTTTCAGCCTTACTGGAGTTTACTGAAGATGATGATCAACAGGGAATGCCAGCAAATTTAATAAAAATGGGACAACAATAGGAAATTTGAGATGACAGTGAAAGGAATGTCTGCTCAAAGGCAGACAAAAACACATTCAAACACTTATTTTCAAGTGACAGGAAACACAACCAAACTTCAGCCTTAAAACTTTAATATTTTTCCCCACAGTTGGCAATAAATATTACCTTGTCCACAAAGGAGATGTAATCAGTGCTACTTTCCCCTAACAAGATAACATCTGGCAATAACAATTATTTTGATTATCTGATTCCAGCTATCTTTGCAGAACAAAGCTTCGGCCATGAAGCATAATTCTCACATCTCTATCATGGTTTATTATGTAACAAGACATTGATTGAACTGGGGGAGGAAGCTTTCTGGGGCCAGTCTTTCAGGTGTATTTAACTAGCCCCTAGCTTCTTTTCCTAAAAACCACACAGTGACTGGGTAATTACATCTCATGCTATGTTTGTCAACTGACTGGGTTTTCAGGGCTCGCTTACATTTTGCTCCTCCTGCAAAAGCAGCCATAAAACCCAGCCTACATGAGTAAACTGCTGAACAGCTGCAATCAGAAACACTGTGACTTTATGATGGCAAAACTCTTCGCAAAAGAGGCAAAGGAGGAATGAACTTTGATAAATCACATTTTCAGACCTAATCTGTTTTATAGCTAGAAGGTAGATGAAACAATGCTTGTGGTGCATGAGAAAAAGCAACCTCCCATCATGTCTCCTCCACCTTCTTCTCTTTGCCCACTACCAAAACCACTCAAATCCCCAGAATACCTTCACTATCAGCTTAGTGCAGGAGTCTAAAGGGAGATGTTTGGGCCAGAATATACACAGCTTGGCACAAACCTCCTGGCACATCCCTCTATTAGAAATTCTCCACAAAATAATTATAACCAAGGTCAACAAATACATCCACCAGCAACAGAGGGTAACATGTAAATGATGTTTGTAATTAACCACTTGTTCTGAAAATACTAATATAATCTCATTTCATAGATTCATTAATAGCAAATTAAACCAATTATTTATATTGCTGTATCATAGTTTGTACTGTGTGCCTTATGCAACTAAATAGCATTGATAAAACTATTACACTGCTATGCAGAATGTAATTAGAATGCCATTTTGCATATGCAATTGCCGCTGTACTATAATAAAGAATTAACTGATAAACAAGATTCAGGATACAACCATTTGTCCTCTTTCCAATCATTATATTTTGTAATGAAATGGCATTGCTCAATTTAGCTTCTAAATATCTTAACAGAAAATAATGAACTTGAGAAGTTCTGGAAAGCAGGCTAGGGAATGCTGTGTCAATAACAGCATTGTGCTCCCATGACAAGAATGAACTGGGAAAGTATACAACATTTTAAAAGTTCATTTTGTGATAAAGCAAACATTGTGCTTATGCTGTATTGGGTTTGTTCATTCTCCTTTTTGTGCGTGTGTCTTATTTCTAACGCATCCTAGCTGAGTATTTGTGCTTTATTTCATCATTCCACAAAGTCATAAAGTGGGTAAAAAACAAGACCGAACTGTACTGCAAAATGGCTCATTCCTGAATTCCTGCTTTCTATTCTTTTTCTTGAATCTAATATGGTTTTCTGGTGGGCACTAAATACAAATACGAATACTGTGAAACACTCAGGCTTGCAGAGAGTTGGTAGCTCAGCACAATTTAATTTTCACAACAAAAAGGAAAGAACAGTCTAGGAGGGAGAACTCTGGAGATACCTATGGCCCCATAAATATGCCATTTGAGAATGACTTGTTTGAAATACAAGTTACAACACTGAGGCTGGCAGCATTAGGCACAAAACAGAAAAGGTTACTCAAACTATACCCTATACGAAATGCCACCACATGAATTTTGCTGGCTTAAGAAATAGTTGGGATTTTTATCTTAAATTACTACTACATCAATACATTTATTTGGATTTCATTTCTAGTACTCAAGAATACCAAAGACCTGTGCCAAATTCCCTTCCTGCTGCAACCAAGGATTATAGTGGCTATGCCTTTTTTTTTTCTGCCTTCTGTTAACGTCTGAGATAATATCTAACAGGAGTGTGCTACTTCTTGAGGTGTATTCCTCTTACCCAGAGACATGCTTTCAACATTTTTAAGTTTTTCATCTTCTATTCCCTCTCCTCTTGAAGTATACTATCCAAACAATGTGTAAAGTAGAAAAGAGGAGTCACTGAAAGAAAGAGATGGAATAGCTCAAAGACCTCAAGTGCACGTAGAATTTTCCTACATTATCTCTAATCACAGTCAACTATCATAGTCTGATCTATATCAGGATCTAGACAAGCAGTGAACAAACACTTCAATGTTTCCTTCATTGTATCCAACCATGCTGTTAAACTGAAACTAACAGTTGCTGAGGATCAGTGCCATCTATCCACGCCCTCAACAGGTACAGCATTTCTTTAAACTATAAACACACACATGAAAAGAAAGGACATTCCCATTTCCAGAATATACTGCTTGGCACTAAAAGCAAAAGCTTCTGTCACTGCTTTGAAGACCAACAGCTACCTTCAGACAGAGTTCAAATTCTTTATTTTGTCATTAAGCACTCTAAAACTCTGCTTGTTTTATTAATCCAAGTTTTTCCACTTTGAAAATGTAATGATCAGCTTCTCAGAATTTTTAACCTATCACTAGAGATTAAAGAGCATCACAAAAAAACCAGAACAGTCACTAATTGACTGTGATGTGGTGAGAGATCACCCTCTGCTCTTGTGGTAGCAGCACATCTTAAATAGGGTTCTCATTAAAACACCCAAAGCACCATCATTACCCAAATCTTACATGTAGGGGACAGACTTGAGAATGTTCTCTCCCAAAGGATCCAAACTATTTTTAGAACTGAAGTTCACCAGTAACACACTGAAAAAAGCAATGCTGCCACACTGCAAGTTTTTCTCATCCTGAAAACACTGTACAATAATCAACTGCCATCATTACCCCTTTTTTATTGAACAGGGCACAAAAGGATAAGTAACGTGACAAATGTCTTAACAGTGAAAAAGCTGGAGACAGAATTTAGATATGACACACTGTTCCTTATCCTCCTTGCAAGGCTACAGAGCTTCACATTGATCCTATAATTTACATGAAAATACAAAGCCTACTAGCATTAGAGTATCTTTGTGCCAAAGAAAAGTTAAAATGTATTAAAAATACCGTGACAGCAGCCTGCAAAACCCTCTCTGAACGGCTTCTAGTACACACCAGTGGGAACATCTCAAGCTGACCTGTAAAATTAATTCCTTGTTCTTTTCAGACGAATTTATCTGGGACCAGAATTAGTGTTAATACATTTTAAAACAATCGCAATGTCCTATTTTATACTTCATTTGACAACAAATACAAGCAGGGTACAAACTCAAATACTGACTAGCTCCCAGCACAGCAGTGTGTAACATCCAAAATCTAAGTGTTTCTAAAATATTTTGGAAGGAAAACATGTATCTTCCAAGGAAGTGGAATAGTAAGTCTTTTCCCAGCCCTTTCATTTTGCATCGTCAGATTAATCCCTAGAGTAAGTTCACTCATTAGAATGGGTTTGGCTGATTATGTGTGACCTAAGCTCTACTGCTACCACATTAGTGCTTGTTGATTTGTTAATTAAAAGTGCAAGTCCGTCAAGCTAGTCACAAAATGAAAAACCTCTTTAGAAATGGTAGTCTCTATAGCTGCTAAATTTTGCATGCCTAAAGCCAGTTTAGTACACAGGAGAGCAAACTATAAAGGACATTTTTTGATCTTTATGCAAGAGCAATGAGTAATAAAAGGTATCAATTATTCACATTGCTTCCCAGCAGTTTAGAATCTCAAGAAGTAAAAAAAAAACAACTATACTGCTTTTGAGCAAAGAACAAAAATTATTTGGTGACACACAGATATCTCTGTACAGAGAATTTGGCTAAATACATTGGAACTAAGAAAAAAAAAAACCCATCTTGGTTCCTTTCCCTCAATTTCTAAAAAATATGGGTTCTTTGCTGAAGTATAAATTCCAGAATTGAAAACCACTGAATAGCTCATACTTGGCATTACCAAACCAAAAAATATTGCCTTGCAAGAGCTTATGATTCTGGGGATGTTGAGAAACCACACCTGGCCCTTTGCCTCCTTGACTTGAATCAGCTGTACTTAGGCACCAAGAGCTGAACATCTGAAGGAGAGCTGCTTCCACAGATGCAAGGCTTTTCTCCTTCTTGTTGATGTTGGAAACATGGTGTATACAGTTTGTATATATTGGACAAAGTCAGCTCCCTGTGGATTTGGGTTTTTTTATTGGTTTGGGGGTTTTTGAGGGTGTGCTTTTTTGCTGGGGGAGACTGTTGGGGTTTTTTGGTTGTGGTTTGGTTTTACTTTGTTTCCTTTAAGGAAAGAGGTAAGAAACAGTAATGAAAGGAACATGAAAATATGAAGTGTCAAAAATGCTTCAAAATGTTTCTTTAAACTCAATGGTTAAACCTTTGCACGAGAATGCAGATTACACATTTAAGAATTAGGGTTTGTGTTTAAAAACTTAATGAAATAAACAGAATAAAACCAGTGTTTTGTATTTGAGCAGCTGCTATATGCATGGTCACCGTATCACAGTTTGCAAATGCTGAGCAGAAAAGGCATATTGGCTTTCTAAGCTTTATAAAAGTAACCACTCTACATAACAGGCATTTGATGAATTTGTTCATTATAGCTCTTCTTAACAGAAGAGACTCAACAAAAAACTGACTTTTGTTTTCTTCCTTCCCCAAAGTCCTTAAATTATTACATTACAGTTGTTTAGAATACTGATATAACCATGCATTTTCTAAATAATGAAATACAAAGAAAAGAAAGGGCCAGCTTTCCTTTATGGTATTTTCTTAATGAATTCAAAAGGGAAAAAAGGATATCAAGAGTTTATGAAGTGTTTAAACATAAAACCAAGGAATTATAGATAAAGTTCCAAACCATTAATCCATTTTATACTGGGAATTGGACAAGCCGAGGGAGATATCATTTCCAGAAATGAATTGAGCAAAGCCATCAGCAAATAGTTAACACTCTGAACCTCTGAAACACTTCTTGATTCAATTCAAGCTGCAAACCTCTATGTTTAGAAGCTAATTTACACTGAAATCTGGAATTTAATCATCTCTTCTCATGCATTTGAAAAAGGATGACTTTACTTCACATAGTCTAAATTAACTTTGAAATTTTGCTATACATAGTAATATAATATCTAGTCAGATATGCTGATCTTACCTTGAAAGAAATTGCTTGATTCCTCCTCTTAATATTATCCTGATGCTGATAAAATTTCCCTAGGCAGCATTATAAGCTGCTCTGGTCTTCGTCTAAATAGGGTAGAATATATGTAGATAGATATACATATAAAATCACATAAAAATCATCAGGGCTGGGGAAAGAAACAGGTTTTAGATAGGAGGAAAAAAGAAGTGGAGGGGAAATAATTTTCTGCTTGATCCAAAGTTCACTGATTTCCAAATAAATAAACAAAAGGGCATTGAAATTTTTTTTTTTTTTTGTATTTGCAAAGTGAGGGCAATTTTGAATTTTCCTTTTGCTGTTGTTGTTCTTTTGAAGTCAATAAAACCTCTACCTGGGCCATTATTTACATCACACTTACTGCAAGAAGACTACCAAAGTGATTAGCTATTTATTTCCAAAAGTGCTCCGAAGAATCCTCTGCAAGGGAAAATTCTGAGAAGTCTAGATGTTCAGGCTGTAAATAAACTGGGAAGATTATGATTTTCTCTTCCTCAAGAAACAAATTCTGCAATCAGTAACAAGGGAGAAAAACCCATAATCAATATGAGGACAGTCTTCCTATGCTTCAGACTGTATGAAGGCAGATGTGTTTTTTGATAAGAGTCCTCTAGCTCAGGAAGAAAAATGTCAAGTATTTGCATGATCTAGTGGGTTTATTCTTGTTCACCATCTGAAGAGAACAGCAAGTTCCCTGGTCCTTCTAAACCAAAGTCCCGACCTTCACAGAATCACAATGCAGTCAGGCTGCTCTTCAGAAAGTCAATCAGTGTGATATGAATAGAACTCATAGAATAGATTGGAATATGTGATTATTAGTTAACACATTAAAGATTTAAACTGGTTTATTATCACCATGCTGGGCTTTACCAGTTCACAGGAGTTCATACCAATAGTCTTTCCACAGAACAGGATCTGAGAACAGCCATTATTATGGAGACTAAGAAATTTTCCAGAGGGAAATTCTATAGAAAGATATTTCACAAAAAGTACCTTTTTTAATTTTCAGTCTATACTATTTCTTATTCGTCATAACACATTATTTACAACTGAATACAAAATGTTAGCTGTATCAAGTCCTTTGTGATACATTAACATACCCAGTAAGCAAAACAGTAACAATATCTGTACATAAATAAAAACACCTAATGTTCCCTTTTTCTTGGCCCTGAACATAGGCAAAGTTATCAACATCTCTGCGTGGGGAAGCCTCAACGGCTCTGCAGCCAGTCCCAGTACACATCCAGTTTGAGTTCCAACACAGACACAAATACCCAGGGACAATCCATGACAGGAATAACACCCTGAGGTGATGATCAAACTTGCTGAAACTTTGTTCCTTGCTCAAAACATCCGGTTTATCAGCACAATTCCGCTCCCATGGACATTGCAATACCTTGTCCTGAGCCCCGAGCAGTTAGCCAGGCAGAGAAAGGAACAGTACAGTCCCACAGATGAAGCTGGAGCAGCAGCAGGCAGGAGGAATGTGCAGCACTTGGTGCCAGCCAACCATGAAGGCATGTGAGATCAACTACACCTTTCATAAGAACAGTAAAGCTGTGTTTAATTAGCTTTACCAATTCTAAAAACATCAGAATCTATAACTTTCATGCCACTGGCAAACTGACCTCTGTGGCTTTGTTGTAACTATTAATAATAAAAAAATAATAGTAAATTATAGGTGTTCATGCATAAAAGTAATTTTCTGATTAAGTAATTCTAACTTAATTTGGAAACAAATATATTTCTGCCTTCAGGAAAAGAAAACTGAGAATTAATTCAAATAAGGAGATATCTGCTTTATTATTTAGGTGGGAGGAAAAAGGGTTTAAATTCATTTTTCAGGAATGATGTGTAACCAGAAAAGAATGTTTCCTTTTTTCATCATATCAAGAGGGAGGAGAAAAATATTACAGTACTGGAGATATTAAAACAAACTGATACTGAAAGATGTGAATAACAGAAAAAAAAAAAAAATTAACAACAGCAAAACACAAAAATCAGAATAGAAATCCCAGACCTTGAGAGCCAGGTTTCTGTTCACTTTAAAAGAAAAAGGTGTTTTCTTTCATTTCCAGAAAAAAAAATAAATTTAAATATCAGATAAAGATATGCCTCATGGTTAAGGCTCTACACATACTGAGAATTAGCCCAAAACTAGCTACTATATCAAAACTATAAAATAGTCTGCAGATGGGAAGAACAAGTGACCCTTAAACTTTAGTTTAACTGCATATTACACAAGACAATTCGGACAAGCAAAACAATTTGTTTTTCAAAATTCACACAAGAAATGCTATTTGCAGGAGGCTAAAAATGTATTGCATGGTATTTGATTATCTATTATATCAACAGGCAACAAAATGAAACGTCTTGAAAATCAGATCCACTTGTCATGGAAAGAAAGTTTGTGAGGAACAATAAAAAAGGCTCCAAACTGAACTTCATCCAAAAAACCAATGCAATTGCTCTAGTATCAAAATTCAAATGGGAAAAGAAATGCAAGATATAAAGGTTCTCAGGGTATTTCTTGTAAATTAGAAATATAATCTTTCAGGGGTTCTTTGCTGAATATTTGTGTGCAGCAACAACCAGAAACACCAAAACATCAATCAGCATCTGAGAAAGGGTCTGTAAAGGATTGCTAGAAGTCCTACCTGTGATCTGTGGTTCTTTTTGAACAGAAAGATGAACAGAAAGATTTGTTTGTGTTAACAAAATTAAGAACTGGATTAAGCAAAGCCAGTATTGAAGACCCTGGAAGCTGTTAAGCGGTAGGAAGAAAAAAATATCCTAGCAGGATTATTTTCAACTTAAATACACTAAACCAAGTAGAAAAAAAGCGGGCAGGTACAGTCAAAGCATGAAACAGTGTGTCCGGGGGGACACAATAAGACGCTCTACACCTGCCAGGTTCAGCAGAAAGAAGAAGAATGCCTGGTCTTTATTGACAGTACATATTCTTATACACATTCCAATACTTAAGTAAACATCAGCTCTATTTACATAACTTTGTGTGAGAAAATCTGACTCTAAGGTTAAAAACAAAAGGTTATAGAAAAACAAAGCTTTAGCAAAAAACCCAAGGCGACAAAACAGTTCTCCCAACAAAATTTCATAGTCAAAGCTTGTTGTCGTATTTTTTTTTGTAATATCTCACCTCAGAAATACAATTTTTTTGCATAGGACTCAAGAAGCTGTGGGTCAGCTCCATTCCACATTTCCATTTGCCTGATATGCAAACAAAACTGATACTGAAGATGCAAATGTCACAGAATCATAGAATGGTTTGGGTTAGAAAGGACTTGGAAGAACATCACTATCTCAGGAGACTTCGCCTCTGCAAGAGGAGATCTCTTCAGGCAATACTGACAGGATTTCATTCATTTATTGCTATTGAAACTGGTTTAGAAGATAATGGAGTTCAGTCCTTAGAAGGCATAGCAGCCATTCTTGTAGGCATAGTTTCTTTTCTTCTTTGAAAATTCCAGGCAAAAATCTAAGTTGCTCTCCATATCAATCAGAGTATCCTAAAAATATAATTTAAAAGGATAGAAATTCCAAAAGAAGCTTAGAGGCAAATCTCACTTTGCATGGATTTTCCAACTTATACACCCCAAGTACCACTTCAGAGTATCCTCTGAGCAAGATAAGACTACTTCAAACACTTGTCCAACTACCCCTCAACCCCATACTGATGTACTCCTCCTCCCTCTCACAGTTCAGGCTCAGTTAACCCATGGCACTGACAGGGCTGTTCAGCTCCCCTCCCTGGATTCAGCTAAACCTTATCTTTGATACACTTATTTACTACAATGCTGCTGCTTCTCTGAGGCACAGCAGAAGTCAGGCAATATTTCACAGAGGCCTGAGCCCTGTATTTCAGAAGTTCACAGGGAACACAGAGCACTACTCCATTTACTAGAGGACCAGAGAGAGCAGTGAACTCATCTCTGAGCAGCTGACATTTATGCTGAGACACTAGGCCACTGAACACCCGGGGGATGTGACAGGATGGGATTGCCCATTTTCTTCAGGAGGAAAATAAATTTCCTGTTTTATTAGTATATCACCACTGTAACAAAGTGCAACTCCAGCCATGGAAATCAAGTAGGGAATAATGGTCATCTTCTGTCTTTACAGAAAGGGCCCCAATTCTCCTTGTAACATGCGTAACTCTCATAAAACACAAGCACACTAACACAGCACATTAAACCTGGTGAACTGGAACATTCATGAAGGCCAATCCTGTCATCCCTTTGGTGGGCAGTAAGTCAGTCCATCCTGCATGCACCTATTCACTCACAGACAGAGCTGTCTCTGTGGCAGTGAGAGGTTAATGCAGCCCTTCCTCAACTGATGATATTGGGGGTACCATTGCACATGCCCCTTTATCCTTTTTAATGTTTGCATCCAGTTGAAGAATACTTCAGAACTAATAGAGCCATCAAAGCCTCTCCTCAGCACATGAATTCACAGGTTTTCCAAGGTGTGATCAGAATTTCCACACTGAAATGCCAGTTGCATCACTTTTTGTTAATCATTTTGTTCCTTTAGCCCAAGGCCAGTATTTCTTTTGATCAATATAAATCATTTTTGTCATCTTATTTTCACTGTCATTCTGCAAAGTATTATGTTGCTGAGTCAAGATCTTCATTTATCCCTGGTACTGCAGTCCTGTTCTTCCTGACAGGTACCTTGTGACTATATCATTATCAATCTCCCTTATCCTCCCAGGTTTGTACATAAATTCACCTCTCAGGAATTGACTTCCATAAAGTCATAAGTCCCACCCCATTAAATGTTACTTGCTGCAATAGAGGCTTTACTTGAAAGCAGCACTACTGAGAGACACATTTGTTGTATTCTGTGGTGAAGAAAACATTCAGCAACAACTGGAGTCCAAAACATGGGCCCTGGAAGCTCTAGCTAATTTTTCACACCCTAACAAAGTGCTATTTAACCTAACACTTTGTGCAGCATCACTTCCCCCGTCACACTGGAACACCCCTTTATACTTCCATAGAAATACTGATTAAAGAGTTATAGAAAAAAAAAGTTCTTAAATGTATACCCTTACTACACAGTTACTATAAGACAAGTATTTGTAGGCAAAACAGTGAGACCATACAAACCTTTGCATGCATACATCAAGAAGCTGAATCCTTGCCATTTAAAACAGCTGAAAATTCAAGCATTTTTCCTCCACACTGCTACCCAGTAACAAAATCCAGCGTTTTTCATAGCTGTTAACCGGAACCCCAGTCCTGAGTCAGGAGGAGGAAAATGCACAGAGCTTTCAGAAACACTGACATTACTGGCACAGATTCATTGCTGTAATAAACTATAGTAATGCTATAAAAGTATTATCACTCTTCATAGTGCAACAGAGTTTTGACCAATTCAGAAAACATTTGAAAGTTTGTGTCTTTCTATGCTGTTTTTTGTCCATCCTGCTTGTGTACACTCCAGAAGATAACACATCAACTATAGTTATCCAGCCAGAGAAAACAGATAATGAGAATATCTAAATACCAGTACTAATTAAAAGTTCTTTCCCTCTCATCTTATTTCTATTTACTCCTTAACACTACTACCCCTGCATTTTGTTCTCTGGGTAATAAGCCCATATACACAAACAAATACACACATGTATTTTTGTCTGTATTTACACCAGTGTAAGACAAACAGAAATATTTTTTTTCCTCTCAACTATCCAGAAGCTGACAAATTCTGTAACAGGAAACAATATCCTACTCTTTATCATATCACACTATGATAATAGGAAAACGAAGTAGCCTTTATATGGAAACTGCCTGCTGGGTTTGGTAATTAAATCCAATATTACCATTTCAAGCTATTCATGTGCATCTTCAAACCGAGAAAAACTTTGAGAATTACCACTCTGACATTAGACATCTTAGTTCTTGGTCTTGGCTCAGCCAAAAACAACATCACATTTGTTGGCAGGAGCAGCTAATTTTCAGTAGTCTTTCCTACATCTATTCCTATAATTTCCTAATTATATCTAATTTTTGAGCAGAGAACTGTATTACCATAGCAAACAACATGGATAATCAATCACATGCATAAAGAGACTGGAGAAGGATACTGATGTATATCCCTGTCCCTCGTGTGTGTGATTTTCACAGCTGCAGCCCTTCAGACCGTCAGTAAAAATGGAGATCACGAGGATGCCCTCACACAATCAACAGGGGCTTGGGGGAGGTGTTTCGGAGGTTTCTGGTGGAGTTTTGTTAATGAAGAAACATTTCCAACATGTATCTGTTCAATTCACCAAACTTTCCAAGTCTTATCAAAATGCCAATTTCTTTTTTCACCAAATGTGTTCTGCCAGTGTTCCTACATAAAATCCCATTTGATCCTTATATGCCAAGACAACACTATTTAACATGGTAGCTACACTTGATCAGTTTTTCACAAGGGAAAAGAAATATTATAAGTTTTGGACAGCCTATTAATGGTAAGAAATCTTAACAAGCCACATTAGGGTATAATTAACTTATGGCTAAAACAATAGGTAAGCAGATAGCTTCATTACTAAAAATGTCTGTCAGGAAATGTTCTTGTTTACAGTAGCTACTTCTTTTTTAGGGGTTTATCATTATTCTTCTTGAAACAATTTATCTTATTCTGCAAACAATGGGATTTTTTTTTGCGTCCATGTTAACAGCAAATGATAAAACACTACTTCTGTCATCTTGTTCTCATTCTTTTGAAAAAATCTCCTTAGTCAGAGAGCAGACAGGCCTGTCCCCCCACAAAGACCATTAGTATTTATTTATCCTGATAAAACAGAGAATGTGTGATAAATCTAGACAGAGATCAATTTGTATCTCATTATTATCTCCACACTTTTTAAAGTTACTGCATTTTTCCAGGACAGTATGTACCTTGGCAAAGGATTATTCCTTTATTATAACAGCGCTGAAGTATTTTATGTCTTCCCATATGGAGCATGCAACACAAATAATCTTCACTTATTGTATAATAATAATATAGACATGCACTGTCTGGTATACTTCATTGCCTAAATGGATTTTAAAAGGTAGATTTTGGGCTTACTTAGTCCAAAAAATTCATCATTTCTGAACTAAAATGCGTTTTCAGAACATCAGATCATTTCTTGTTTTATTGATGACTACGCAAGTAGGCAATGATCTTTAATGTTAGCTCTTTGTACGATTTCTGAAGCATTAACTGACTCAAAAAATGAACTTTATTTTCAAAAAGAAATCAGAAGCAAATATAGCATTTATTTTCTTCAACGTTATGTATTATTAATAAAAACCTGCAGTAATTCAGGAGAATTATTATGGAGCCTCCTAGTAAAAACCTGTCACAGTGAGATTATAGTAAATAATAGACTGTCCATCAAGCCAGGCAAGCCTTCACTGTGCAGAGAAATGTACTCTGCAGCAGGTGTGGATCAAGAGTCACTTTCTGCAGCATGAATGGATGAAAACATATTTATAAATCCTAATATTTAATCATTACAATTTTGCATACTCTCCTCTGCAAAAGGAAGGGCTTAGCAGTCAGCTTTAACATATTTCTTCTAGCAGCTCTTGTGGTGAATGATATTTTCACAAATAATAAGTATTGAATGTTTGTTGAAATTTACAATCTTTAGAGATCGCCATTAAAAGCTAGATTATAGTAATATTTATTATTTAAGAGGCATAATCAGTAATGCCTTAACTGTGTTTAACATCTAAAATATGCAAGCATGTCAACTGAAAATAATTGTTGGTTTAAATAGGACCTATTTTAACTGTGACTAACCAAAACAGTTACAGTGTTAATAATTCAATGCTGCTTGAAAACCACTCTCTTATGATTGATTTATACAGACTGAAGTAGGCACATGTTTTATGCTACAGGTGGATGTGAGGTTGTAAGAAACCACTTTACAGTCTTCCCAGAAGTACAGTGTCAAAAAGGTCACCTGCGGTAAAGGATTTTTTGGATTAGTCTTTCAAATCAATGCATGAATTAAAGGCAATTTACATATAAATGGGCTAATACTCTGGCTTTGAAATTAGATGAATTTTTAAGAGATTTAAGAAATAGCAGAAAAGGTCAGTTAGACATTAAGTATATACATAATGCAGTTTTTAAAAACTCCTTGTCTTGGAACTGCATGTTTCTGGTTTATTAATATTTTGTATTCATAGCCTGTTCTTCTCAGGAAGACACTGCCAGCTATTTGGGAGCAACTGCAAAAACAATGCGTGCCAGAGAGAGCAGATTTCAGGTAAGTATGGTTTCAGACTTAAGAGTGAAATTTTGTTAATATTAACATATTCTGAAAGCATTTTATTTTCATAAGGAAAAATCTAAGAAGCTGTAGTCAAAGTTAGTGAAGTTTATTATACACTGGAAAATAAACAAAACTTTAGGGATACTTCCCATACGAAAGGCAGGAGCAAGGTTGAGCCTTGGAAGGGGGAACGGGTGGGAGAGGGAGGAAGGATGGTTTAACATTTGGTTTTATTTCTCATTATCTTGTTCTGACTTGATTGGTAATAAATTAAACTAATTTTCCCACGTCAAGTCTCTTTTGTCTGGGATGGTAATTTGTGAATGATCTCTCAACACACAAGCCTTTCATTCTATTTTCTCTCCCCTGCCCAGCTGAGCAGGGGGAATGATGGAGAGGCTTTGTTGTGCACCTGACATCCAGCCAGGGTCAACCTGCCACAATCCTACAGTATTTAATAATCCTGGGTCATTAATAATAATACTGACAAACCAGCACGTCACAGATACTAACAATGCTGTTCTACGAAAAGATACAAAATCATTTATAACAAAGTTCATAATCCTTCCATGCAGCTAATTTAAATATTACAGAATTCTAAAGAAAATGTGATTATCCAAACAACCTTGATGATAGTTTCCTTAGAAAGTGTGTTTTCTATCATGCTGTGCAGTGCAAAACTGAATTTTATGTGATAATTATTAAATTGGTCCCTTCCCTTATAGGAAGGCAAAATAAATTAACAGATGCTTGCAATGAGCCCTGCAAAAAACAGAATCAAAACCAAGAAAATTTTAAATTTTGAGTTGATTTCAGAAGATAAACAATGAAGTTGTATAGCTAAAAATAGCATTCTGAGGCACATAAAAGGAATAATAAAGCATAGAAGATTCACAATAACTAACAAACAGTGGGTAAGTAGTAACAGTATTATTAAAACAATTAGTGAAGTGTTCAAGTAACCAGGGAGTGTTAAATGACCTCCATCCTACATAAAGTATAGACTTCACCAGGATCACACCAGGTTTAGCCTATAGTAAAGAACACAACCTTCTTAAGACTCAAGGCAGCTTAGCTTGGGAAAAAATACAGGAAAAAAAAAATTTTATCAAACAATATTCAAGAGAGTCAAAAAAAGGGAAGTGCTTTCCGGAATTTGATAAACAATTCCGATATTACAGGAAGTACTGACCATAAAGGAACACTGGATATCATAATCTGGTTTCAATGAATGAATAGGAGAGACTCCTCATCAAAAAAGGTAAATGGCTCCTCAAAAAGAAAGAATTTAAGAATGCTAAAAAAATGTGTAGCAACAGTTGTAACAAAGAATTTGAAGACTCTTTTTTACACTCTTTGAAATTCTTTCTTTCAATGGTGAATTTATTCCTACAGAACACAAAATAGCTTAAACCAATTACAGATTTACCTTGAAAAAATTGTGATTCTGTGCAGACACTTTTAAAGCAGGTGTATAATCTTGTACAGCAATTCAGTTGATAAAAAAGCCAGATTGCTTTTGGTCTGTAACTAACTTTTGCTAGTGCAGATTACACCCATAAATGGAGTTACTTCTTTATGTGTCAATTACACAGAACCATTTTTTGAGTAAAAGCTAAAAAAGCTATTAAAAAAACCCCAATATTTAATCCTATTCTTCTGTGGGTTAAAATGCAATGGTTACTTATTTATACAATTTTGAATGGTTTCATGCATGAGCATGCTGTTAGGCAGATGAACATTATCTGTTGCACAGATATGAGACTGAAAGCACATGTGGAATAACACCTACATTTTCAATCACTGTTTCAGGAGAAGAATGCAAAAAATAAAGAAATAAAGATATCACTGAATCATGTAGGTGCTAGAAGATGTGATAATAAAAAAACTCCTCAAAGGAATAAGATCTAGCCCTTAGAAAAATAAATTAACAGCAGATCTTGCCAAGTTACACAAGAATTTTGTAAAAGAACAAAAGGTATAGTTTATAAGGCTATAGAAGATTGTGTCAAATATAACAACAAAGGGCATGAACATAAGGTAAGGAAAGGTCATCTGCAAAGGGAATGTTGGAAGAAATGCTTTACACAGTGAGTAGTTATGATGGAAAATAAACTGCTATGGAAACCTTTGAAACAAGTGATATAAACTTTAGAGGGTGACAAGCATGGGAGAGACAGTTATTGTGCAAATATAGAAAGAGGGGGAGAGAGCTGTCTGGCCTTTTCAAAAATAGACTTTGCATCTATCCATCTTTAAATCAGCAGCATTTCAACCCTATCTGCTGCCTCAGAAGTTCACTGAAAGAAAATTGACACCAAACTGAACTGAAAGATCTAACAAGATCCTGACAGTTGAAATGGGTCCTAGAGATTCCATCTACAAATGTTATTGCCCGAACTTATTCATTTTGATGAAGGAATAAATCTTGCCCCATCTATTGCAGAGCCTTCATTTCTCTTGTAATGAGCCTTCTTCCACTTTAACGAGTTTTGATTCAATCATTTGCATTTTATAAACCAAATGTATAATCTTAAGTGACTACTCATTAAAAATACACTAAAGTTACATATTAAAAAACTTCAAAAATTTATCTTCTGCCATCTGGATATCACTCTGAACCCCACATCTTTAAATGTCAGAAAAAAAACCCTTTTTTTAAACCATGCTATGAAATATCAAGTTGAATACTACTTTTGAATACTACAGTTGAATAGTACTTTTTAAGTTCTGACCAGCTGCAGAATAGACAAGGGAAACTTTCATAATGCAGACAAGCCTCTGGGGAAATCCAGGCTGCATTTGGAATTGTATTCTTAGGAAGGTTCAAAAAGGAACTTGATATTATCTTCATTACACATTCAAGGGCACATATAGTTTCAAAAGTGAAAAATAACTCATAAAAGATCTCACTGAAACAAATATAATCAAGTCAAATATAATCAAGATGGCTCCAGATGCTCAGTTCTTCAGTGAAGGGATCAATAAAATAGCTAAAATGACAAAATTCCTTTAAAAATTAACTCCACTGTATTCTACCATATGCAAAACAGAAAAGAAGCTCTACTAACCACAGCCACCTGTTTGCTGAAGAGGGAAATTACCTCTGGAATTAACATTTTTTATTGTCTGTGCTGACAGATTCTACTGTGAGATTGATCTTGGCTTACCATCATTCAGTAATGCTGCTAATAGAATGCATAAAGAAGTTTGTTGAAGTCAGGTAAAGCCTGCAACCCTCCCTGAAGACAGCTTTGTCCATAGAAAGAATCAGGAACAATATTTTTGATACATGATCATGGATGTTTTATTTCTCTGACCACATGGCAGCCAGGCGAGACACAGACCGGCCACATGGCAGCCAGGCCAGGCACCAACTGACCACCAAAGACCCAGGAATCATGGGACAACCACAGTTTTCGGG
>VYXC01003322.1:88589-130841 GCA_013397175.1 Platysteira castanea
GGGGAGGATGATTATTGGAGTATTTCCCTTCTTTTCCATGATCATTTGTGTGCTAAACAACCTCAGTTCTTGAGAACTTGGAGGCTGAGAAGTACTCAAGAAATGACAAACCCAGTGAGACTGCTCTTCAACCAGATCACTCCTATGTTAGCCAAGAAATTAATTTACAGAGTGGGAATAGATCACACTTTCCCCACCTGCAAGAGCTGAGACCACAGATGATTAATTTATGGTAAACCCAAGGTTTTGATACTTCAATATATTGTACTCCACACACATACTCTGTCTCATGCTTTCTTGGATCATTTTCATTGCACTCCTCTGCAATTTACCAAAACAAACCCACAACCCTGTCAAAGACATGCACCATAACAAGACAGTGAAGCCTAAATGTACAAACCTTCTTCACCTCCCAAACCAGANGAAGTTGAGTAGTTCTTTAATGATTTTTGGTGACTTTCACCATAAAGAAAATATATTAGTTTACTAGATGCCAATGAATCATTAACAAGGAGGTGTTTTCTGAATACTTCCCAAATAAATACCAACTGGTTTGTTCTCAGGAAGCTGACAGTCACAAGCATCTCTTATCCGATTCACTACACCAAAGTCACATTCTGTACTAAAATCTCTAATGTTCATTTATAAATTCTTTGTGTCAAAAGCAATACACTATATGCACTATCCTGCAAAGATCCAAAATAATACAATCATTATTTTCAGACTTGAAAAAATATTAGTAGTTTAGTAACATTTTTAAAATGTATTTAAATGGAAGAAAAATATATACTCCACAACTGTTCCAGGTGTACCCTGGTGATCTGTTTATAAGAAACAGCACATTTCTTTTCTGTCAAGAGAACTTTGAAGATCACGATGGTTGAAGAGAACCATTTCAATGGACTACAAATTTTAGGTCACTGCATTTGAACAATCATATCCACACACCCAAAACAGAGACTAAAACCAACATACTTGGCTATTTGGAATTTTCTTTATATTTTAGGCAAGCCCATGCTGATGCTCCCTGACTACCTGCTGCTGCTCATCTCACAGAGAAGCCCTGACCTTGCTCACCTCCAGCATAAGAACAGTGTTCACAGTCATCAGTGTTGCCTTGCTGCAGCCCGGGAAAACATGTATGAGTTGTGCTTGCATCACCTTCCAGCCCCTTTCCATGAGACAAGTGGAATGGGGGTAAAAAAGCCATCACAACAAAGCAAACTGGAGGGGAGAAAACCCCCCACTATTCTCAGCACTCTACTCTCGCTTTTTCTCTCCTTTGAGGAACAAGCTGTCTCTAAAAGACTCAGTTTCTTTTTTCTCCCTCCTTCTCACTCTAATGGTAAAACTGGGATAGGGGAAGACACATCTATTTGTTCTTCTCTGTCACTAGAATGAAAATATCTCCCGCTATTTGGTCAGCTTTGAGTATCCCCCTGCTGGACAAGACCTCGTTTCACTGGAGAAAAGCAGAGGTCATGGCAGGAAAGCAAGAAAAAAGATTTATGTTAAAAGAAGAGTGTAAACCTTTGAATTTCATTTCCCATTGCAAGTGACATGTTTACTGAAGAAAAAAATTCCCTGGCATAGATAAGGAAGTAGAAATTCCTCAAATAAAGCACAAAATTAAAGAGCAACTTCTTTTCCCTATCATCAAAAAGCAATAGTTAATTCCACAAAGAGTTAACAATGACCATCCACAGCTTTATACAAGAGAAGAGGGATGAATATCAGATATGTGACAGCTGCTGATTAACAGTGAATTATTTAAAACTCATTTACTAGGTATGCATCTGCCAGTACATCAATTGCTAGAGTTGCTTGTTCCAGAGCTAAACTACTGAATAAGTAGGAATTTCAACACATTTTTTTACAGAAAGCCTAAAAATCACAATGTAGCCTGTGCTTTTCATGGGAAATTTTTTTCCTTTCACATTACATATTTAATAATGGGTTTATTTTTAAACTGACTGATGATAATTCTTTGTCTTCATAAAAATATAAATGCACTTTCCTGCAACATGTACATTTTCTGCCACTCAGTGAGTCAAAGTGCAAGCAAACACCTCTGCATATGATCTAGTTCATATTTTCACCTCTGGCAGGATAAACCCAGGTCAGGTCTGTATTAGCCATTTTACTCTCAAAGGTGATCAAAGAACCTAAGAGCTGCAAGGTAGCCTGACACAAGTATTTTCCTAACCTGTTCATACTGAGAAGAGTTTCTGATCCATTTGCATGCTCAACTAGTTTTGTATTTCTTAACTAACCTCAAATTTGTTTAAATTTCAGTTCTGTTTCTGCTGTTCTGTTTATGCCTGGGGGAGGGTGGGGNAACAAACCCACAACCCTGTCAAAGACATGCACCATAACAAGACAGTGAAGCCTAAATGTACAAACCTTCTTCACCTCCCAAACCAGAAGTATCATGGTAGCTCCTTATAAGAAGTGGAGATTTATAGTGAGATTTTTCTTTTCATTTTAAAACCAGTGAGGTTTTCTCCCTGCAAAATTAACAGTTCAGTATTGAAAAGTTTTGATTTCATTACATATTTTCTTCGGGGAATTACTATTAGAGTTACCAGCTCACTTGTGTGATCAGTTGGGGTTCCATTATTACCACATGCATTTGAATAGTAAAGACCGAAGGCTTCAGTGTCTGGAGATACTCTGGCTTGATAAAACTTTAATTTCATAATTCTCTTAGGCACACCAGCTGCACAATTCAGCTCCCCATTAAATAATATTAGCTTAGTGAAGAATTAGAAGACGCAGAAGGCTACAAGCAGGAAAGCAGAAGAGAGCAGAACAACATATTTCAGCAGAAAGTCAATCTCTCTCCAGGGGTTAGGGTATACAGCTGGGCACTTTGTTTACCAATGCCAAGCCTCTTGGCTTCATAAAATCAGCTCTTGTGATCAGATTTTTTTTTTTTTTTGCAAGAGCTATAGAGGAATAAGCTCAGAGATCATGAAATAACCATCAACCCAGCTCTGCCTACTGGGGATTGGACTGTCCAGCCTCATTTCTCATTCAAAGAGCCTTATATGCAATCTGTGTCCTGAGTACCTAAAGCTGTTTTGCAATACTGGATCTATCGTAATCCTCATTTTTCTTTCCAAAATGTTCTGATGAACAAGATTGTGCTCCCAGTTCAAAGACAAGGCATGTAGATTAAGAGACTCACAAAGGTCAGTGTTACATGAGGTACCTGATTTGGGGTGTGGGGTTATTTTTTCCAAATGTGTTTTCAATCACTGTTTAAATAAGGACTCGATGCATATGTGTCACATTGATTTTGTTATTCATTTCTTTGTTGCTGCACAACCTTGTAAAAAAATCACTGATGGGTCTTACTCGTGTTTCAGCAACCAGAGCAGAATGTTCATATGAGATATACGCACTTACATTAGGAGGTTGCAGGAGAACTCTTCTACATATTACTCAATCACCTGAAAGAAAAGACAACTTGGAGGACTTTAATAGAGAGGGTCACAAAATTATTCAGTGGAGAAACTCAAGCATAAGTGTTTGTTCTGTGGGAAGAGATGTACTCTCCATGAGAACCTTACTGAACTCTTCTGAACGGAACAGTTCAGTTTGGGAGAATTCAGTTGGTGTTTGACTTTTTTTTGCCACAAAACAATCAAACCAAAAGCAATTTAATAACCACTGATACTTAAGAGCATCAACTTAGAGCATCTGCTATCTGTTGAAGAACCAGTCACTAATTGCCAGTCTAGTAAAAAGTATCAGGATTGGAAAGCATTATCACCAATATAATGTATTTTAGGATAAGCACCAAACACAAATTCTGTCATAAAGCAAAACCTTGACAAACCTAATGTTTCTTTGGTGAGAAACTTCAACATTACATCTTTTCATTCAGGTTTTCTTTTAAGCCTAACTCCAAATATTATGAATTCCAGGTTTTCATTATATCTGCTTTAAACAAGTCCCAGCTCTACCTTTATAGATCACACATCTAGAGCTAATCAGAATTCTGAAAGGATTACATTAATTGACATGAACTTCCCACACCTACACAGTAAGGCAATGCATGGTCTGAAGAGAACAGAAAAGCAAAGCTATTTCTCATTCTTGTTAGGACCTATTTTAGCCATCCAAGTATTTTAGTGCCAAGCCTAAGAAAAAAGTCCGTACCACATAGCTCAGTGCAGAGCATGATTAGAGTGATTTTGCAGTGTGTAAGGAGGCGACAATATGCCCCTATGCATTTCACCATCAATTACACTGGTGGGTTACAGAGAATGGAGATTAACATTCCTGTCATGCACAAGATCTATGCAGCTGCCTCTTATTATTTGGTGAAGGTCATGGGTAAGGCCAAACCTATGACTGCATTCTAGCTAAGTAATTCAGCAGTCCCTTTTCCAAATGTGATTTGATGAGTTATTAGGAAATATGAGCCTGGGGTAAGAAATATGCCAGTGTTTAGGAGAAAAGTATGTGCAACTATCCACAGTTATTGCAAATTAGTGACATGAAGATTTCTCTCAGCATAGGTAAAAAGCCACCATGAACAGAACTAACCTTATGTGGCATTTTGTCAGTCTACAGAGAGTTTAAAAATACTGGAAAGTGCTCTAAGTAGTAGTTCTATTAAATTAATTCTATTTAATGATTCTATTAAATCCCTCTATCCAATTGCCCACTCTGTACTTGCCAGTAACTTATCTATTGTTTAGTTGCCAATCATATAGTTATTGTCATCCAATAAAACCCTTTTGGTTTCATAGAAGTAGCATAAACCTTTATAAAGAGGAAATATTTTGTTACAGCAATGTAATTCTGTGAATTGGGATAAATTCTTGAATCGCAAGAATGGAGAAATTCATATTTTGTCTTCTATTCTTCCAAAGAATTCCATCATTCTCAATGGTAAACAGAAAGTTAACAATAAAAAACACAGCATTAGGTATTATAAAAAGTTAACATGGGAAAGAAGGGGTTGAAGGAAGGGAAAACTCTGACTGGTAGGGGCATGGGATTTTAAAATATTTACCTTAAGAACTCCTTAAAGGTAAACTTGACTGTTAGTGACCACACTAGGATGCTCACTCCAGGACTAGTCCTAAAACCTTCTACTCCTCAGCCTGCAAAAGAACCACATGCCTATTTTTTGACCCAAGCAATTTGACAGCACAAAGGTAACTCTAGAAGCCAATTTAGATATATTTATTTATTTACACATACATGTGTATAAACGTGAGTTTTCAAGCTAACACTTGGAAGAGACTGACAGGACAAACATTAACAAAAAGCTCAGGCATCTACAAATTAAGAAGCTTTATACTTGAACATATTTCAGGTATGTTTTAGAACTATGCCAATATTTCAGTAATTTGACCTTCCTTGACATCACACACATTTGCTCCTCAGCATCTCTCTTAGAATCATTATTTAAGAATAAAGCAGACAGACACATGAAATATATTTTAAAATAACTGTCAAAGGTTACAGGCAGGATTTCAGCTCATTATATTAAAACTCCATCAGTTCTCAGTTACAGGAATTTTTATCCTATGGTTTGACTATGAGTTCCACCATTTTGATTCTTTGGGATAAAGCACACAATCTAAATCCCAAAACTAGAGCCTCAGGTTTATAGGGCAGGATCTAGGACAGCCTTTTAAACAAGGAGTAGCAAGAAACTTGATTATTATGGTGGCTTTTCGTTATAACCAAATGCAGTAAATTAGTAATTATCATAAAGTACTATGTAGCTTTGAGGATGAAGAGAACTCAAAGAGAAATACAGGAAAATCAGAGCAGAAAGTATGAATTTTATGTATCTACCAAGAAGCTTTTCGATGGATTTTGCAATGTTGAAGAGAGAAGGAGGCATTCATTTATCAGGGTGTATGGGCGGAGGTTCCCGAATTTGTCATCCCAACAAGTTCCACACTCTCACCTGTTTGTCCATACTGGCTGTTTCCTGGCTTCCACTTACAGGCCTTAAGCTTCCTGGATCAGAGAACTTTCTCCCTGTCGGTCTGCAAGGCAGCTCTAAAAAGGGCTCCTGATTTGCAGCTTGATCAGTATTTCAATTCACAGTATACAGTAATTCAATTTATAGAAATGTGGCTTGTCAAACCTATCAAATGTGAAAAATGAAAATACATTGAGAAATTCAAATACTTGTAAATTTCTACCATTGTGTGGGAGTATGAGGAGCTCGGACCAATTTGAAAACACGGAAGAGTTGTTTGAAAACACAGAGAAGTTGTTTGAAAATTGAAGTCCTTAATTTTGTAAAACCCATATGCACAAGCTTTCGAGTGGCAGTTGCTAAAAAAAAAGTCATTCAAGAGCAGCCTCCACTAGAACAGACTTTAGGATGGATACTTTTTTAAACACTAGAGTTTGGTGACATTAGAACAAACTATAATACAAAATCAATCGAGAAAATCAAAGACCTAAAGTAGCAAGTAAATTTTGTAATAGCAAGTTTCTAGTGACCTGCTTGAGATTTTTTACCTAGTATCTCATGCAGTTAAACTCCTGGTAAATGGGACTCACTGGAGTAACACTGTGCTGAGCCTACAGGAGAAAAATGCTAAGAGGATTTATAGATACATTGACTGTAATTTACACTCTGCAGAATTTAGTATCTGCCAAGTCGACTATACTGTTTGAAATCTTGTATTTATCAGACATCTGGGGAAAATTTTGGAATGCTGGGAGATACAGAAATTTCAAAAACATTTGGAAGAACCTCATAATAATTTATTGCCATGCTTTGAGATAAGGCTTTTTATAACATAATGACTATATTTGGTCACGATGAAACCATCCTAAAATTCTGATTCTTGAGCATAATTCAAAAACTTCAGGAACTGAATCTTTAGGGAATGCCAAAAAAAAAAAAAAAAATTTAAAAAAAAAAAAAAAAAAAAAACAAAACAAAACAAAACAAAACAAAACAAAACAAAACACTTAAGTTTTGGGAGACAGTTTGTATCCAGAACCCTTACATCCAAAATTTGGAGATCTGCAGGAGAAAAGTAAAAAGTGTTTTCACCCTTAATCATTTTTCCAGTCATGGAATCATGGAATGTTTTGGGTTGGAAGGACCTTAAAGATCATCTAATTCCACCCCCTTCCATGGGCAGGGACACCTTCCACTATCCCAGATTGCTCAGAGCCCCATCTAACCTTGCCTTGGACACTTCCAGGGATGGGGCAGCCACAGCTTCTCTGGGCAACCTGTGCAGGGCCTCACCACCTCCATATGGAAGAATTTCTTCCTTACACCTAATCCAAAGCTACTCTCAGTTTGAAGCCATTCTCCCTAGTCCTGTTACTACATGCCCTTGTAAATAGTCTCTTTCCATCTTTCTTGTAGGCTCTCTTCTTCCTCGGGCTTTTAAAAAAATCTTTCATGAGAAGATAAAGATCTCTTGAAATCATGAAAGACAAATTTGGGATTTGTTACAATACTGAACAGTGCATTGTTTAAGGTACTCCGTTTGTGCTGAACTCTGCACAAATACTGAAAAATAGAGCAAATTTACAAAAAATTACTCTGGGCTCTGACTGCCCAAAGCATACCTTGAAGGCCTTTCACTAAATATACCTACTTTTATTCTCTTAATTTTGTCTAGCCTCTGTTTTTAGGTAGCCCATCAAAGCATCATTATAATGAATTAGAAGGACAGTGAACTGGTCCGATCCTTGCCTTGATCATGGCACAGCTATTTTACATTTTTATCTAAAATTCTTTCATTTCAGAAGTTTCTCTAAAGAAAAGCCAACAACACAAAAGAGCCCACTGAATTTCTCCCCCTATTCACAGCACTGATGTGTGAGGATGACATAAAGTTTGGTCTGTGAAAACAACCAGCTTTCCTCTTTTTTAGAGCAAGGCAGGACTTTGCTTGGACTCCCCTGTTATTTTCCAAACAGGTAGGATATCAAACCACAGCATTTTACAAGAAGACTGTACTTGGAGAAGAACATTTTCTCCAAAAAGTAGACAGATAACTAAAGGAGATAGTCATAACCAGACTCTCAGATTTGCTGCAAGCCCAATTGCCAGGAAAGCGAGTAAACCAAAGGAAAAGAAAAAACATGAAATATTTATCAACTTGAGACATATCCATGCCCCATTTTCTCATCCTCCCTCAGTTTTGGGGGAATGCCTTGCTTTTAACATGAAAGGCCTGGAGCTCCATTTATGCTCTTTAAAATAGTTCCCCTATCCACTCTGTGACCATCTTTATACACATTTTTAGGAAAAAAAAAGCACCACCACAAAACAAACAAACTCAGACAATGCATCCCTGAGCATACACAGAAGAGAAAGTTTCTCAACCACAACTTTGTAGGCTGAACTTTGAATCTGTAGCTCCCAGGAGTCCTGCTGAGCCTACCTCAGTAAGATAAATATCTGCTATACCTCAGCAGAGAGAAATGGGAATTTTCCAAAAAGACGGATGCTCAGAATTCTGGCCAAATAAGGCAAAAACTTCAATGAGCCACTTTCTCCTGTACTTAGGGTGGCTTTCAGTAAGTCAAGAGTCATGTTTTAACAGCACCCGGAAGTCTGATAGCTTGTAAATCACCAGAAGAGAAACAAAGGTTAGAATCAGCCAAAAGGAACCCCAAAGTCTTAAGTACTCTGATCAGCCAGGTCCCTGCCAGGGCAGGCAGCTGCTGACCTGATGGTTTTCAATTTCACTTGGGAATTAGCCATAAAATGTCCAGGAAAGAAGCACCTAGAAACATCCACTGTGGGTGAGGGTTCGTAGAGACACAGAGTCCCCAGGCAGATGCAAAGGAGAGCTGCTTTATTGCAAAAACCCAGCCTTTTGAAGCAGTTAGCCGGTTATCAGTTTACATAGTTTTAAGGCATAACAAACATAATTCAACCAACCACCATACACCACGATGTGAGCACGCGATGGTCATGCAGCATGTTTTTCTACCCCTAATTCAGGTGTGTCTCTTTCCCACAGTCTTTTTCTACTCAGCCGAAGTAACAGGCCTGAGCCATGATTTTACAAAGCCTTCCCTTTATACAACTTTACTTATCAGTAACAATCCACTGTGTTTTTCATGCTTATCTGGGGAGGTTTCTTCCCTGGTTAGACTAATTTCAAGCAAAGAGTAGTTATTCACGAGCTTTCTAAAAACATATAGAGGATTTACAACAGATTCTTGGCAATTCTCTGATCACCTTCCTGCATGTCTACAAAAATCTTCAAATTGAGAGCTGCCTTAAGCAGAGTAATTTTAACCTTTTCCTTATTACCTTATGTTGTGGTTTAGCATAGCTTGGTTTTCAGTTAAGGAGAAATCCACCAGCCACAGAAGTGATTTTTTTGCAAGAGGCTGAAGACAGCTTCCTCTAGACCCAACAAACCCAATCAGCTCACTAGTTTGAATATCAACAACCCTGTTAAGCCACTTAAGAAAGCTGAACACACCTCTGTGAATCACATTTAAGTACGAACAAAGCCCGGGAAAGCTCTCTTGCTTCTGGCTTTCAAAGAGGTAAGCGGGGGGCCTGCGTGGCCTGGCGAGGCCGGGCCCTGGCCCTGCTCCGTCGCGGCCCAGCTGGGTCAGCCCCTGGCGTGGCAGCGCAGGGCCAGGCCGGCCAGGAGAAAGCCACCCCAGAGCCATGAGCAGCCATGTAGCTGAAACCCCCTCCCCCCAGTGCAGCCACTGAAAAATGAAATTCTACGCCAAAAAGAGCTCCGGCCGCCGCCCAGCAGAGATAATGTGACCAACAGCAAGAGAAAAATTCCAGCTGCAAGGCCCAGGTAAGATTAACTCTTTCAGCACTGCAAGATTCCCCAGAACAAATGAAATTTGCAGGCATCAATCCTCTCCCAAGTCAAAGGAAAGGGAAAAGTGAAGGCACGTGAAGAAAACACCATAGAGACACCAAAGTCAGTGAAGAAGGAAGAGCTGAAACCCAGAGAGAAGAGAAAGAGGAGATGCGTTAAACCTAGAAGCTGAAATTCTTTTGTAAGGCTATGGTAATGGACTATGATACCTCAGAGTACACTTGTGATTCGTGAAAAGCATGGGGAGGTGGAGCATTCAAACCACAACTATGAGCAAATGTACCTGTACTGAAATATGTTGAAGCAAATGTTGAAGTAGCTGTGATCTAATAAGAAGCTTGAACAGAGAGAGATTAGCGATAAAGACCCTTGCTCCCAGAGAAGACCTCTGTTCCCAGAGATGAAAATGATCCCAGCGATAGGTGAAGAGAACCTTTGCCTCTGAACAGCTTATCCTTAAAATGGTACCCCATTAGCTAAAGACTGAACTCTCAAAAACAGTTGTGGAGAAAGCTGTAAGTTGAGGGAAGGGACTTTAACACTGAGCAGAGAACCATTTCCTGGGGGCTGTCTTGCTGTAACATTGAAACCACAGGAGAACGGTTTCTTGTGGAGAAGCCTCCATAGCATGGCAAAAGAGACTCCTCTCCTTACGTGAACTGAAGAAAGACTAATATAGAGGTGGCAAACTGACTATAAAAATACCAAGTTTTATCTCTTTACATTGTCAGTGGGAGGAGAAAGGACAGGTGGGAGGAGAAGTGTTCTGAAGGTTTATTCTGACTCTTACTATTTTTTCTTTTAGTTCTGTTAATAAAGTTTTTCCTTATGTTCTTTCAAGTTTTGTGCCTGCTTTGCTTTCTCCTATTCCTTATCTCATAGAAGGAAAATAAGTAAGCAATGGTTTGTGAACAAAACCACTACACCTTACAATAATAAAATAAACAAAATTATCAAAAAAGGGGCAGAAAACATAGTGTTCTGCAATCTAAATTCATTAACTAAACTGTACATAGCTGGGAACTGCAGATCTAGAATCAGTGATGTTCCACTAACTTGAAAGCAGCCCAGATTCCTCCAGAAGGAATGCGCCAGAAGAATAACATCTGAGAGTCTCAAGGTTAGACAGAAAATATGAGCACAGTGGAAAGTTCTTTTACCAGCAGCTCTCTCCAGCTTTCCTTCCAAAGCATTGCTACAACCTCTGTTCTTCCCCCCAGCAGCCTGAGGCTGTGACCTGTTGTCAGCCAGGCATGGAATGCTCTTCAATCCTGGAAGCAACTTCACCCAACTCAGTGAGTCAATACCAGTTATTGATGGGTGGACACACAGCCTAGATGCCATTTTCAAGTTGGTGAATTTTCAGTATTTCAGAACAAATCCCAATAAAGGTTATCAGAGTCCTGCTTTGCTATTGGAAAGAGACTAAAATTTTTCAAATTTTTTATCGAGGGATAAATTAGTCTGGTTTATAAATATTCACAGCAACAAAAGATGATAAAAAAAATATGGACAAACTGAATACAGCACAGGTATCTTCCAGGCATCATATTCACCATGTATATTTTTAAATGCCATACATGCATAATTATGCTACAAATTATAATGGTACTACAGAGGCACAAATCCCAAATAAAGTCATGATTCAAAACTGCATCAAAACAAGAATTGCTCTAGCAGAGACCACAGTAACATGTGCAAAAGAGAAGAATAGGCAGATTAAAATCTGTACGTGCATTAAACATCTGTAACATTAGTTAAGTACTTACAAATGGATTTGATCGTGAATTAACGGTAAAGCAAACCCCAAGCAACAAAATGTTACAAAAGAAAGCAGCCACTGTAAAATTCACAGTTGTCTTTTTGCCAGATGATAAAAATGATTCCCTGAATGGAAATTATATTCTTCAAAGTTACCACACTGAATCATTTAATTTGTCTGAGTAGTTCTAATGCTGTTATACACTGCAATGAGAATTTGAATTTTAGATTAAACTAATGAAGGGCAAGGTATTTCTACACACACACACACAGTTAGAAAGTCAACTTAATAGCCAGATGCAGCACAACTTATAAAAACAAACAGTAAACCATTACAATTTCATGTAGCAAGGGGAAGGTTGGGTATATCTTTTACAAATGTTTTCTGTACTTAAATATTTCAATTACATCCCTTTTACATGCCCTCTGTGTGTAACAGTGTCTCAAAAGCTAAAAGTCTGTTTAGTTAAATTTGTTTTGTTCACTATGCAGGGTGGGCCTTCCAACTGTAAAGCCTAAAGTTTGAATGCAAAATGTTTATATGGAATTTTAGTGATCTTAAAATCTCTTACTCATTTTAATTGATCGTATTATTCTGAAATTATTATTGCATATTTACCAACCCTAAACAGCTCAGGCATGGCTCAAATCATTCTACCTGTACCTTGTGTGTCATTTTTAAAATTACCAATAATAGAAAGTCTAGGGAAATACTTCTATGTTATATAATAAAAAATTTATTAATATTTTAGTACTTGTTACCCTTTGTTGCCAACTATTCAAAGTAAAATATCCCATTAATGACATTAATTATAGATCACGCAAGTACTCCTCTCAGACCTGGAGACATAATACATAATGCCACCTTCAGTATTTCTTCTAAATAGGAGTGAATGCAGAGATTAGTTTAGTGAGAACTACTCCATCTCTTTCTGGAGAAAGATCACCTGTTAGATTTAAGTGGTCAGAAATACTTTGTCAGCAAAAGGAAATCTGTTGATGAAAAGGTGGTAATCAGGGGTTGCATTGAGTAGAACATACTTAAAATCCATATGGCATCTTCTTTCCCCTATCCCCTACCCACTATCAATTGCTCTGTTTCATGTACATTGGTTTTAATGTACATTGGTCATTCATGTTGCCATAAGCATGATTTTATTAATTTTAAGCAAAGAACTCAGTCTTTGTTTAATTACCCACAGCCTGGCAGGTCTGTAAGCACCTTGTGAGCCTTGCAATGCCATCCCAACCACCAGGGACAGGGGGAGGCCATCAACAGTTTTCCACAGGCATCAGAAGCCTGCACAATGTCGCTACAGAAGTTCAACTCTACAGCCCTGCAGAGCAGCCTGGAACTGCCCCAATGCATGAAAAGGACAAAAACCAGCTATATAGATGTTAAACATCTGCACACTATCCAAGGGCATTTTGCCCCAGGTACTGCAACACACCTTGGAAAGGACTCAGTGGACAGGCTGGGCCAGCAGTAAATATTTCAGTCCTAAAACCTTCGAAAGTGTTCTAATTGTCTGAATGACTCTTTCTTGTCCTCCTGCACTATTTAAGAACTGCATAGGATAAGATAGGAAGTCACCTGATTTTCCCAGCAACTAAACACAGAACAGTTTACTGGCACTACCTGGTGGGAAAAGATGCTTAAGAACCTGCAATGCACCTGGAGAGCCCAAATCCTCTAGTACAGGGTTTCAAATCTACTGCCAGTAAGCTTCAGTCAGAGAAAACTGAAGTTATATTTGCACTATAAGAGAAGTTGTCACTTTGTCAAACAAGTTCTCACTAAACCTGACTGCAAGCATAAATCATTGACATAATTAATTACAACAATTAGAATGCATCCTTGTTGTCTTCTTATCCCTTGTACTGGTAATTACAAAAGACAAGAAAAGAATAATAACTTCAAATCTCCAAAATCATCTGGAGAGTACGTGAGGAGAGAATGATCAATAATGCTAATCTACTGAAACCTAAATACCCAGAAAGAGATATTTTATCATAAGTGATTCTTTAAATCATCAGTGTTGTTTCTCAAAGTCTCTTATTCATAGTTTAAAAAGCAAAAACACAAGACAATAGACACTGAAATAATGATCAGAAATGCTGAGTTATAACTGGACTTTGAGAGCTTCTAGGTGAAGAGCACATCACCATCTTCTCTCACTGACCACAAACCCGAAAGTGAGAGCTGTCATTACATGATCTTTATACAAAGGGAAGAGGGAACTTACAGAATCCCCCTCCTCCCCCATACTTCTAACACCAGAGATTCTCCAAAACACCTCATTACTTCTAATATCTAAAAAGAGTTAGCAGTGTATCTTTAAAATTATTTCCTCAGTGGGAATGCCATCAACCATAACAAAAGTGTCTATTCACAGTCTTTTCTTTATTATTACCTGAATCTTGTTAGAATTTTACATTAATTTTGCCAATCAAAGTTATCCTGAACTTTAAGAATTTTTAAGTATTTTATAGCTAGGAAAAACCAGTATGAAAGAAAGCAGAGGAGGATTTAAAAAATAATAAAATAAGAAAGAAAACCAGGAAAAAATCAGAGCAAACATGAGTAAAAAAAGTCCAACAGGTAAAAGGACAACAGAAGAGCACAAAACACATACCAAAATATACCAAAAATACACATCTCATGGTGCAAAAAGACAACTTTTATAACATCCCTGGTCCTTTCTATCAACATAAAACAAGTACCCAAATTGTAATGTCAGTGTTGGTTGATTACTTTAAGATTACAAACTGCCAACAGGTTAAGCACATCGCTGCTAGGATTGTATTTGAGAAACAGGCAACACAAGAAATATTACACCTGCCACACTCCATCCTTCAAGCCATCCTATTCACCCCAAATACTCCAAGTCTTTCATAGTTTTCCACTATAAAAATCCTACCTTTTTCTGGAAATCTGTAAAACTCTTGGGAACACTGCTGTTGCTTACAGATCCGCTTCCAGATTTCACTCACTTCACTATTCTCTTTGGATCAGAGGACAGGAAAGGCAAAATGGTTTGGAGCACCTCTACCTCAAAGAAGTCTCTGGACATTACTAAAATCTAGAGCTTTTAAAAAGCCATCAGCCAAGTAAACAATATAATAATCAGGGAGAAATCATTCATGAGAAGAATCTGTTCATTTATGCCTTTTATACCTAGGAATGAAAAATAATGTATGCAAGCAATAAATCATAGAATCAAAGAAACATTTAGGTTGGAAAAGACCTTTAAGATCATCAAGTCCAACTGTCAAGTTCACAGTGCACCACAAAACTCTCAACTTCCCTTTCTCACAATACAACACCAAATCTGTATAATGGGCCCTCCAGTGGGACGGAGGGACAATATATGACTGTCATGGTTTAACCCCAGCCAGAACCCAGCCCCACACAGTCAGTTGCTCACTCCTTCCCTGGGAATTAGAAGACTAAAGGCGTGCAAACTCATGTGTTGAGGTAAAATCAGTTTACTGTGTAAAGGTCTTGACTGCACAGCAATAATTAAAACATCCCTGAGTTACTGACACTGTTTCCAGCACAAATCCAAAACAGCTCCTGAGCAACTACTGTGAAGAAAATTAACTGTACCCTAGCCCAAACCAGCACAGTAAGACCCAGGCCTACATGAGCACACATCTATACAAACACTGCATTCCCCACTGGGGGTTTAAGCACAAGATCCACAGAAGTTGTACACCCAGAGTATGAGATGCTCCCTTCCTGTAGGGCTACAGGGAATATAGGACCTGATTATGAACCATAAAAGTAAAACAGCAAGATCTAATCTACCTTCAGTCTCAAAAGCTGAAAATACTATTATTTTTGTGGCAGAGTAACTAAGGAAATCTCAGATCTGAAAGTGGTCTTTAAAACAGTGTGTTACTTTAAAAGTAAAACAAGAATTTTATATTATCAAAAATAAATGTTCTAAGCAGCCCTCATTACAATTTCAGCAAAGAAGAGCTGGATAAAAATATGCAGCGGTTTTTTTCAGTGCTCACTCTGAAACAACTGCTGCTGTTAAATTCAAGTAGAAAATTCAGGCTTTCAAGGATACCTCAGACAAGCAAAAACCTGACTTATCTATTGATAGCTCAGCAAGCTTCCTTAAATGGACTGCAAATAATTTACTGAAAGCTTTGTAAAACTCTAGATATTTTTCAGTGCAATAAAAAGACAACAATCTTGAATTCCTTTTCCATGAGACGTTTCCACATCAGTGAAGCTGTGCAGCAGTAGGCAAATAGGAGATGATACAGCACAGGTGATTGCACATAACTTCAGAAAAGAAGATACTGAGAAAAAGTTTTTCTGAAAGTCATACCAAAACCCAAGGTCCTTTTACCTTCTTGGGAATTTGGAGTTTGTTGGGATGTTTTTATGGGTTTGTGGGGTTTTTTTGAAGGACCTAGGGGGCCAGGGCTGGAAAGAAGAGAGGAGAATTATATGCCTTTCATAGTTCAACAGCAACAACAAAAATCACAGCTAACTGCATCCCTTGCATTTAACAGGTATGGAATCAAAGATATAAATAAGGCACAAAGAGTTACTTATCCTTTAGAAAATAGGCCTAACTCTAATCCTAAATAGACTCTTCCCAGCCTAACAGGAAGGTACCCTACAGTAATCCAACATGGTTAACTGCTGATGAAGAGTTCAAGTTTTATGAATCCAATGGATTTGTAACTGAAGCAAAAACCATTATTACACCCAAGAATTTGCATCTGAAAAAAAGGATTTCCAATGGTTCACTCCAATGTAGGAAAGACCTAAGCCTTATACCAGGCAATTTGCTGTAAAAGAACAAACCCACAAAGAACATGAATGAACTGAAGGTGTAGAATTACACAAATAAATGAGACAACAAGAAATACAAACACAAACAAAGAGTGGAAAGAAATATATGAAGTCAAACAAAAACTAATCCAGTAGTTTATACACAAAGACAGCAAAGCAGCCAGAGCCAAGTAGCATCATGGTTATTTTGAGGTCATAGGTCTTGTCCCCACCATCTTACCAAAAAGTACAGGAATTCCTAGTTTAAGTACAAGCTGTAGTAAAATTAAATTCACTCGATAAAGATTTTTTTTTTTAATTATCCAATGAATTTGGAGATTCTTGCCACATCTCCTATTTCCCATTATTTTCATGCAAAGCTTCCCCCTGAAAAGTCACTTATAGGAGTACAGAGGTGTCACTTAAGGACAAAAGCATGAAAGAAATTTGTTGCACATACTGTCATGAAGGACTGACTTGAGGCATTGCAAGCTCAAAAAGTTGGTATATTCCTGTAAGTCTGTTTGCTAATGAAGCAGATTTGGATATGCTTCCATTTGGTTTATTCATACATTATTTATTAACAGCTTCCAAACTCTTACAATAAAAGCCACAACCAATAATCTCAATGAAGCAGCTGCCATCGGCAGACAGCAGGAAGTCTGAGAAAACAGGCTGTAATATCAGATCTTTTAAAACTCTTTTACCACCTTCTACAAATATCTTAAATATTAATGATAGTGTCCCCAGTGACTGCTCTAGGGCAGGCTTTATTTCTTCCTCTTTCTTTTTGCCTTTCCTCTTCTTCTAATTCTCTTATTTAATGCCAAAAAGAAATTCAAAGAGACAGTTTTTCCAAAAACACCAAAAACTTCCTGTTTTTCTTTAAAGCATCTCTGAAGAGATTTGCTTCCTTAACTGCCCCTTTTCCTGAAGTTCAAATTAGACTACAGATAACCCTGAGGTTTGAAATTGTTTAAATTACTTATTAATTGTTAATAAAAAGTACACCCTTTATTTTGTTTAATTTACACTTCACATAAAATTCCTTTCCAAATTTCATTCAGCAAGCAAATTTATGTAATGTAGCCGACAGATTGAGACTTGTGATACCTGAGTTCAGTTCTTTCCTCTGTCACAGAACAGTTTTACACACATCACTTCAGCTTCTGTGGCTTTAATGAGGGCCAGTTCATTGATGCCTGTGGAGCATTGTCGATATGAGGAATGAAGGAAAAAAGATAAACCCAGGGGTGTCCCCAGTTCACTAAACACCTGTGAACATTCCTAGAGCTTGCAAACTCAAAACACTATTGCAGTCCAAGTCAGCAATGGCTATTTTTCATAAAACATACAAAATACAGTCTTGCATTGATATCTGCAACCATAGAGGTTTTCAAAAATAAGGTTTGAATGCCCACTTGACAACTTCCAGGGCTTTGCACATGAAAAAGCCTGAAATAACCTCCACCCTCCACAAATACCAATGTAAAAGTAAAGCAGCTAAAAAGTATGTATCTGTACTATTAATTGTAATATTAAAGTTTAGCAAAATCAAATACATTCAAATCATTTATCAGCTACTGAACTGGCATCAGTTTGATTCTAATGCATCAAAAGCTGAATTTTAGTACCTCATTAAAATAATCTAAAATAAATTTCATAGATGAAAAAGAAAGTAATTCCTCAGTTGCACAGATTATCCAAAAAAGATTTGCTGGTGTTTGTTGTGTAGGTCATGGATAAAATGGAAACACAAATTTTAAATTAATCCAACTTCTGAGTGCATGTTTAAGATGGTCATTGTTGTGAATCAGTGTTGTATAACTGTAAGCTCCTTCTATTTGTAAAGTACATTAAATGAATACATTCAGATTACAGACATTATACCATGCACTTTTTCAAAGGGAGTATCCATTGCAAGTACAATGTGTTAAGAACTCATTACAACTCATGTTATAATCATTGTAACAATAATAGCTGGAGTTTACATCCAGCAAAAAGGACCCAGGAGCAAGACACAGCATTATCACCTACTGAGCAAGACAACATTTGCACATCCTATTCCTCTGCTTTAACTACATCAGCACCTTGTGTCACTTATTTTGGAAACAGATTCAGAATTGGCCAGTGGTAAGATACCATCAAATTGGCATTTTGAGCACCTGAAGTAGTAGTTAATACCTGGTTATATTGTTGCCATTTGAAAACATGCACAGAAAGAGAAGAGCGGGTCCATTTACTGTGTTGTGCAAGATAAGCTTGAGAACCAACCTGCCTTTTAAGAAATACCTCACACAAATTTGCCACAACTAATAAAAAATCCCAAACAAAAACCCCAACAACAACCATCCAAACAAAAGCACATTAAAGAAGCAGAGATTTTCCAGATCTGTCATAGGTCAAGGCAACAGGTCTGATCTTGACAGTCGTTATAGATATAAATTATGTACACGGACAGCCACTGAAAACACGATTTAGCTTTCAGGATCCTTCACAAATATATTCTCCTCCTCAACTCAGAAGGAGCATAATTTCCCACTGGTTACCATATTCATTCTTTTCATAGACCAGAGGTTTCTGGCTGGTTTCTCAACACATGGAAGAGGCTGTAACTCCACACACCCTTTCCCTCTACATCAGCTAAAGCCAACACTCTTCCTTCCAACAGGCTGCAGCAGTGGTACTCAGCCTTCCAAGATACTTGTGGGTAACAAGTCATTGTGATCAGGTATTACACAATTTCAAACTATTTGATGAACCTTTTTATTGATGTTATTTGTAGTTTGAAAAATAATTTACAAAGAAAGAAGTATATGAAAGTATTATATTGAGGCAAAATAGAGCTTAAAGCCTGGCAATAACTCAGAACCCCTTGCACATGAATCACATCTGTACGTCAAAGATGACTAAAAGCAGAGATTATGCGATAAACAAAGATGAGACAATAGAAAATGTCCATACTGAGGGAGAGGACGGAAGGGGAAATAGATTAAACTGCTTCATTTTTTCCATAGAAGTTGTTAACAAAGTGCTGCAGGTTAAAGCAAAAGCTGCTCCTTAGTAACTGCGCTCTATACAAGACACTGCAAACAGTTCAAATTTCCTGATTTTTTTTTAATATAAAAACTTTACTATTACCATAAATAACTCCAAGATTGCTAAAGCACCACCTTACTCTTCCACTAAAGATATTTTGCACAAACATTGAACAAAGGGGTTATGCAGATCCTACAGTTCACATAATCAACATAATGAACTAAGAAAAC
Organism: Platysteira castanea; assembly: GCA_013397175.1. Lineage (NCBI taxonomy): Eukaryota > Metazoa > Chordata > Aves > Passeriformes > Platysteira > Platysteira castanea. The sequence goes on from VYXC01003322.1 coordinate 108,236, forward strand.
ATGGACATGAGAAGTGGTAGCTATTTTAAGTCTCTGGCCTGACCTAGCTCCTTGAAGCCAAGAGGAGATCAGGAAATGCAGTCAGAACCTTTCCTGAAAGAGGTCTTAAGGGCCTTCCCTAAGGGTTTGAACAGCCTGTCACTAAAGGGACAAGGTCCAGTCCACTCCAGAACTGAAGGAAACCAAAGCCACTCTCTGAAAAGCTAAAGCTCTTCAGACACAAGTGCAGAAGCAGAAAGTCTAAAACTGGAACATGGTGGATTTGCTGTCTATAAAAATCACCAAGTAATTTAGGGTTTTTTTATATGTTTATCTATTTTTCAACCATTCTTTTTGTTCAAAAAAAAAGTGCTTGTAATACAATGCCAGACACTTTTAATTCTTGCCAGCCTGGTTCTCCATTAAACTTCATCTAGCTCTTATGCATCAGCAACTGCAAATAAACTGAGTTTTCACAAAAATCTGATAATAACTTCTTTGAAGAGTTTCATGTCCTGTAAGCTTAAACCAATGTTTAATTGCCTTTTCTGAAAAGGAAAAATCTGAACCTGTGCAAGACTTACAGTGATGTGATTGGAAAGAAGAATGTAAAGGTCAACAAAATAACTAAGACAAATTCAACAAAGTAATTGCCATTTTGCGTCAAGATCTGTGAAAACAAGAATTAGACAGTGAAAAGAACCAATACATGACATCTTCATGTGAGATTAATCTTACCTGAATCTTACAACATTTTGTGCATAAATTCATAGCAAGAACTTTGGAAGCCTGTATGTCTCAGTTCTCCCAGATCATTCTGACAGCTAGAACATTCAATCCTATACAACACCCCTAAATACACAACTGGCTAAGCCATGTGCCTGAATTTCTGCACTCTAAAATGCAACATGCTCAAATCACTTGAAAAAAAGTACATGCCTGATAATTCTTTAAAACTAACCCATTTGCCATGCACTCCTAAAGTAAGCCCACAATCTTCAAAAAAAGGAAAGCCAGCTTTCAAAATTCAAGTTGGTAAAAAGGAAATACACTATTATTAAGATGAGACAAAAAGATCTTACCCATTTGGCAGGGAGGTATCTGGTCCCCCAAAACAGTGACAGATGCTCTGTGCAACGTTATGCCATCCCTGCCATGTCCTGCACTCTGATGTCAAGATCCCCAGCCACCCTCATCACCTCTCCTGGTGGTTCTGCCATGGCACCAAAATCTCACCTGACCAACTCATCACACCTTTTTCTGCAGTGTGGCCAGGTACTGCAAGGCCAACACTCCTGCCTTCATTTTCTGTTTCCCTGCTTTTATTGGCATCTCTTTCAGTCCAAATGTTTCCAAGATAATTATTACATCATGCTTTTCAAGCAGATATTTAAGCACCTACACAAATAGGATTTGCACAAATGATTTTACAGGTTATGGCTGGGATGCTTAAACCACCCCAACAGTCGCAGCTGAAGTGTCCTTGGAGGTTAGAGTAGTTGCTCTTCCTTTTCCTTGAAACATAACAGCAAAGGATTTTGGTAATCCTCCCGCTCTTGAAGATTCTATCAAAGACAAGATCTTGAGCTCCAGAAACTTGAAGCAAATGCAAAATTATCCTGAGATGTTTTCATAACTTCCCATAAATTCCAATAACTTTTCATATAACCCATAACGTCCATTAAGCATCTGTGTATTAGTACAGGAATCAGACATACCAGTTTGGCACAGCCAAGCTAGGAATGAAATAGCAGGTAGTTCACACTAGGGAGAATAATTTCAAAACTCAAAATAATTTTCCACCTTTTCAGAAAACATTGTGAGAAAGCTTTTACATATATTCTCAAAATTAATCAAATTAGACCAATGTTGAATATTTATAATATTTATTAACCTTTATGTCCAAAGTCTTTTCTCTCAGCTACCCTCTTCTATCTTAAATGTTTTTCTTGAGTTCATAAAGCTGTGATACTTTCTAAGCATTACTAGGCTTAGTAGTCTAGCTTTTAAAAGAACACAGATAATTGATGTGTAAAAGGTTGGTTTTGACCAGAATTCAAAATCATATAATCTGTATATACATAAGATAAGGTCTGCACTGGTCCAGCTACATCAGTCATGAGAAATAAGGTGCAATCACTGATGAAATTTCTGAGCAGAGACAATTTTTATGAGGAAATGTCTCTTTTCACAAACAACACACCCTACACGTGATGGATAAACTATAGCAGCAACAGTACAGTCCCTGGTTGCATTTATCCTAAGGATGACACTACAGCAAACTTTCCTTTATGCAGACCCACCAACTGAACAATTTCAGAGTTTTCTAAGCTGAAATACCTTAACTAGTGCTGTAGTATTCCCTTGATCCCACCAATAAGAGCCACAGAACAGATACATTTTACTGATATAAATCAGTGTTACAGGATAGTAATTCCTAAGGAAGAATAATTACACCAGTGGGAGAACTTTCAGTGGTGCATCTGCATTCAGAATAATCAAAGAAAGCATTTTCCTAATATAAATATGCTGTCATAAGAAAAGCGGACGTAGTAAAAATGTGCATTTCAGTCCAGTGGAAGTAATGTCTCCATATAACAAGATGCTTAAAGTTTCTCAAGGGAGTTGTTTATTTGTAACACAAAGCACTACACTTTGTGTTTCTATTATGTCATGTGTTATTTGTCTTTCTCTAAGAAATCTGTGTTGTCAATATCTATTTTATTGTTCAGTAAATTTTCATTACACATGCCATTATGTCTACATTCTGTTATCTCCCTGGTATACTTGCCACTTTTCATATTTTTCTAACAGTGATATGCATTATATTCACCCAAGGGAAAATAGAAAAATCTTGTAAGTGGTCACTGTGCCTAGGCAGTCTTTTCACCTAAAATTAGCATTTCTCTTATTCAAGGATAAATAAATTATTTGCAAAACAAATAATATCTAAATCAGACTTACCATTTAGTTTCTTTGGGAAAGGACTCACAGGTTTGTTTTATTTTAAAGGATGATACAAGTTCTTAGCCTAGGGCCTGGCAATGGAAATCAGCCAAAAATCTTAAATTGGAATTACTTACAGACCTTCACCCAAAGCACTGAAATCAATTTACGATATAGGATTATAACATATCAGCAGCCATAGGCAGAGCCAAAAAGTTATTTCCATCCATTATAAAAAAATCAAACCTCCAAGCCAGCAATCTTATGTGTTACATAAAACCACTGCATCAAAATTCAAAGGTGCATTTCTCTCAGGTCTTTAAAACCACTGAGCTCTCAGGTTTGGACAGCTGCTCCTGCACACATCCGACATTGTACCAGACGGCAGAAACAGTTTGAATTTCTTTAAATATTGGTTTACTTTTCAAATCCCTGTGGTGACCTTGTTCAAGCTGATGCTGCAGAGTTAGAGTTGGAAACCAGCTCTGAAACCACCACATCAGCGCCTTTGGGCCAGGGAAATCTGGCTTTGGGGGGAAGTGGGGAGGTTCCCCCCTTGGCCCCCCCCCCCCTCCATATCCCCCCGAGAAGAGGGGACCCTGGGGTGGGGAGTATACCCTGGGACACGGGGCTTCCCTCTGCTGATGCTAATGTACCCAAGTCCTGTTTCCCGTATTGGCCATTTCGAATGTTTTCCTCGCCCCGAGAACTCTCTGCTTTAGGCTGAATTTCTCTCATGAGGCAAGTCTTTCCGCTCAGGCTTGGAGGCATGCGAGGCTGGAAATAAACATCTCTGAAACATCAATGCAAAGATCTTTCCTTATTCTTTCCACTGGCACCACTGTCTTCAGGAAGTTTGCAGAAACCAGACTGCAACAAGGAAGAGCAGTAGTGGTCTGGATCCATCTCTTATACCTGGGAATGACATCTTTACCATATGAAACACCATAAATGAGAGCTTCACAGAAACATTAGCCTAAAAAGCATTATCCATGTTCCTTTGGGAAGATAAAGAGAACCATCTAAAGGAAAAAAAAGAAAAAAGGCAAGTTTCTAATTCTGCTCATTCTACTGTTCTCTATATAATAGAGCAGTATGGGACATTTGCCACTGCTCTATCTAAAACAAAACACCATAAAAATCGTCTTTAGACTAACATATTTTTCAATACTATTCAAAAAGTACCTGTCTCACAAAAGCTGAAGAGAACCATGCTAAAATGGTTTGTTAGCATAAAATTCTAAGCTAATTTCTAATATTTTAATGCCTTTTGAAGCTCCCCTTCACCATTCTTTTTTAAAACACCACCACCCCCGAATGATAAAATTCATCAAATCCTTACTGATAGTCTCTTGAGGGGAGTCTGTTTTTAAAATAAATAAATAACTAAATAACTAAATAAATAAATATATATATATATATATATCCATTTTTAAAACACTGTAGGTCCATCACTCCTGCCTGTGACATTCCTGATTTCCATGTTACTATTATGTCAAGGTGAAGAGAATTTCATTCAGAGATATTCTGATGAAGATACAGGCATTACAAAAGACAAGAATAAACCATTTCTACCGTTTTGAAGATTGTTTCAGATCAGTACACATTTGCAAGTGATCAGATTCCAGGATATTATTTATATTCATATAAAGTTTGTCAAGGCTTTTGTCTTGCTTGATAAATACTTACTGTCTATAAACCAGATGCCTGTAAGACCTGTATTTATTTACATTTTCTCATTCTGTCTGAAAGCCTGCTTAAGTATAGTAGTTTAAAAAACACATAATTTGCTCCTGTTGAAAAAAGTAGTAGCATTAACCTGCCCCCATCTTTATAATTGTATACAAAACAAGCCATGCAGAACCATAGATGGGAAAGGAACTGTTCCTCCAGGAAGTGCTTTAATGAAATAGAAAAAGGCATAAACATCTCTGTATGCCTTGTGTGGAACATGGAAAGTCACACGAGGAAAAAATACAAGGAACTTGTTATGTGTCCTGTCAGAAAATGGCTGCTACATAAAAGCAAAACTTACTGCCCTGAGGGAATCCTGCATTTTCTTTGCTGTTTTTGTTTTCCATCTTGCTTTCCTGCTAGAGTTACACCTTCCAGCAAGGCAGTGTCAAGAAGCTTCAGTGTACAATGGAAGATCGTTTGACAACAATGTCTCCAGACTGTCAGATAGAGTATGTACATTGGACAGAATTAACTGGGAGAACGTATCTGTCCACATAATTGTAAAATTGTACTTAGAGGCAAGTAAATGCTTCTCTCCAATTTAAAACATCTATTCCATTTTAACTACTTGTTGCTCTTCAGGTGCCTGCTTCAGATGAAGAAAGACACTAAGAATCACAGAAACACACTCTCATTTAAATAGAAGACAGATGTGTGTTTGTTTTAAATGATTCACAAGCACTTGCTGTGCAACAGTGCTGCCTCTCCTGCCAGTTATCACTGGAAATTTATTTTAGCAGATTTTTCAAGTTAGCCAATATAAGTAATGGAATGTTAGTAATGAGATAACAAGAACCATGGGTGAGGCAGCTGCACTGGTATCAGGGCAAGAGCAAAGGAGGTTAAAGCTTTTATCACACAGTGCAAGATTAGGAAGGTCTAAAGTACTTTGGTGTGGTCATAAGAGAGACACAGCAGAGTTAGTATCAGTTCTTTTCGTGAATAGCACTGGTGCAACAGGACTAACTCTAGCTGAAACAAAAAAAAGTCAATGAAAGGAATATGATTGAAACTACTTGACTACAAGTCAAGCATGATCAAAGTATGATAGAAACAAGAGAATGGCAGTTTTGTGTAGGAAAAAAAATCTGTATTTGATATAGTTCAGGCTTCCTTTTGTGTCAGCACTTTAAACAACACAGCAAAGGTTGAGACAATTCTTTTAACATTACTGGGAAAGTTACTAAAACTATATGAGGTTTTAAATACAGCTTATATTTAGCTAACAGGCAGAACTGCAAACCCACAGCCCACATATTTTGCATCATATCCCAATTTTCAGTGTATTTGGCCAATGTAGAAACGAAGCAAACTAATCGAAAAGTCATTCTTCATGTGAGAGAAGAAAAAAACCACACCAGCAATTCCCAGTCTTGCCAAGTTTCTAACTCCAATTTGAGAATATTCCTCATTTGCTATCAATGCAATTAAAGTGCAGCTACTAAGACCTCGTGAACTTCATTCTTTTCATAAATACTTAAGTTTTTTGGTATGTTATAGGGTAACCTATATTACCACAATTGTTATAAATGCACGTAGCTGCTGAAAATATTCTTCGAGACCAAATTATTGTTCAAGTGTTCATAGAACAGTCATCAAAACTATTATTTACTCTCATGATCAGAGAGAAAATAGTAATAGTAACTAGCAGACCAGCAGACCAAAATTACTGAATTGTGTTACCAGATATGTGCAATTAACTCTTGCAGCCTTCTGGATAGACCATCATTTCTACTTAACTTTACTTGTACTCAGTGTAGGGGAAATTATGGCTCCCACTCCTGCTGATTTATGGAAGTGGTCCAGATAGCCTGAGAATAGTTCCATAAGGCTGAATCCCAGCCCAAAGCAAGAGAATCAACTGGTACAAGCAGTGAATAGACAGCATGCTCAGTACAGTATTTCTGTACGTGCACCAACAGCCAGAGCACCTGTCCCTCAGAACAAGCCCCAGCAATGCCAGCCTTTTCCTTGGGATTTACCAGGACCTTTCCTACACATTGCATTCATAGTACATTTTCTCCAGCACAGTGTGCAGTTTAGGACTTCAGGCTGTTCTTCTTTCTTCTGAACATTTAATCTGACGTTTTATGCTTTCTGTTGATATAATAGAGAGCCTAAGTATGAGAAATACTGGTATTTATATTCACTATAATTAATCAAAATTTAGAGGAGGTATATAAAAACTAAATAGAAAAGCAGTGTTAGAAAAAAAAGTAAAGATACTGCACCTAAAAACCCTAACTAATAATTGGGTAAAACTGACAACAATCCAATGGAGATACTTTCCACAAACAAAAAGACAGATACATTAAATTTCAAAATGCTAAGTAAGATATCATAGTGTCTCAATAAAATGCAGGTAGATAAAACGTCATAAAGTAAATCCCCACTGTCTTTCAACACTAAAAAAAGGAAGTCAGAGTAACAGTCAAGCCCCAGTTACAGATGAACCTTTAAACAAGAAATAAAGCACATTTTTAGTGGCTTTTCCTCTTTGAGGATATACCTGAGCAATACCTGCTTACTAGCTCAAAGTAAAATCTGTAAGGTAAGAAACATCCCCCCAGTAGTCACATGAATGGGATACTGCAGCCACCAAAACATTTTCTCTTAACCACAAGCAGATTATAACTTACAGTGTAAGAGATTAAAAATCATTTTAATACTTCTCAGTGCCATTCTGCCCTTACAGTGCTGTAATTGTGACTGGTCAAGTAGATCTTTAATTTGCACACCTCAAATACTCATTATCTGTATTCTGCAGACATCTACAAATACATACATCAAAGCTGCTGGCTTCCACAGCATGTTAAACAGGGCCCATTGTTCTTATATTCTTTTTAAAGTTGAATCCCAGTGCATTAGGTCTATAAACACATCCACTTAATCATTTTCTTACAAGCTTTTCATGTAGTAACTATAATGTTCTGTTCTCCCCAGAAGCTTATAATACATCACATGGATAATTGCATTTGAAAAGATTAAGCATGAAACACAAGAAACACCAATAAAATTCAAAGTACACCTGAGTCATCACAGGAGAAATACCATAATTTCTTAAAGAGCAGGTAACATGAGGGGGTGGGGGGAACCAGTAAAAACAAAACAAAACAAAACAAAANGCGAGGGTGCTGCAGTGTGCGTGAGCAGTAACAGGGGTCTCCTGTCAGCACCGACCTTCGAGGATGTGAAAATGAAAAGAGCAGAGAAGAAACAAAAAAAAACAACAACAAAACAACAAAAAAAAAACCCCAACAACAAAAAAACAATACCAAAAAAAAAAAAAAGTTTAAAAGAGCAGATTCCTGTAAGCACTGAGCAAGCATATTAGCTTTTGAATTATACATACTGACCTGAGACACAAAGAGCATACCATGAAATATTAAACACAAACTACCGTAGAATTAGCCTCATACACACCCAACAGGGCATAAGTCTTCATTTAAGTCTCCTACAACATGCAAAACACTCACACAAATAATATATTGAGAGAAGACTTTCCCTAGCTTCTTCTCTCCCAAAGCTATAGTCTTTCCTAAAAATTAGAATAAGTTCAAGTCTGGATCTCTAAATACTGACAAACACTAAACCTATTCAGTCAAATGCAGTGTAACAGGAGACATTTTCCAAAGCTCTTACTGACATTTGTATATGCAATTGTTTCATATGAGCCACTGTATTTTGAAGAAATTACCTCTTTTCCAATCATGTTAACAATTATCTGTTCTGACATCCATTTAACTGGCAAGGATTCAAAGACTCACTAAATAATTCCATTTGCTATATAATAATAGTTTAAACAGTTTTTGCTGTCTCCTATCTGAGCACCTTCAGGATAACTTCCACTGTTTTTCCCATTTACACTTGATTTAGAAAAAGTCATAACAAAACACAATGCCACTTTCAAAACTAATAACAAAGTGTAATTTGAAATGGTTCATTAAACTTGCAAAACATGCATTGCATCCTCCCTGTTGAGCCAGTATCTATATTAAAGGCAGTAAATCCAATTTAAAAGAACTTTTAATCAAATTCAAGAGTTGAGTAAGTGTTAATATGGCAGCTGACAGTATTCACAAAATACAGAGGGCAAGATGTACATTTGACTGTCAGACTAGTTCAACTAATTAATGAGAATTAAAATTAATTTTGGTATAGCAACCTGCAATTTTTCCAACTATTACACTGATTCATTTAGTGGAAAATATTGCAGGCAAACATTTCCCAAGTCCAATTCAGTAGTCATTGTTATCAGCGGAGACATTCAGACTCAATTTTGGCTTCTTTGGAAGGATCCAGAAATCCAACTTGTTGTAGTGGTTTAGGGGTTATTACACAGACAAGTGTCTGTGTAATAGCCCTTAGGTACCAGCCCCTACAGAAGGCAGAAACAACCTGATTGATATATGAGACACCAGAGTTCCACTTCTTTGGAAGGACACAAGAAGCCATTTGTTTCAACTTGCCAAAACCAGAGGGGTTTGCATCCATCTGGCCTGTACTTGGTAATTTCTCCAAGCCCCTGGGCAGACACAGCTCTGTCTTAACCCCCTATGTTCTACCAGTACTGAGTTACAAATATCTTTCTTCAGAACACAGATACTGCTAAATGGGATTGTGGTAACTGGCTGTACCCCAGCACTCACCTCTGTCTTTTTCAGTCTCCCAGCCCCCAGTCCCCCGGCACTCCCCTCAGTCTTTTTCACACATTGCAATGAGCTCCAGCTTCTCACTTTCGCAGAGCTGAGGGCCAGGATTTGAGGATGAGGCAAAGACATCACCAGCTGAGGTAATGGTGCTTTCCAAGGGTCACTGCTCTGCTGCCTATTTAAGCCCTCCTTGTAAGACTTATCTCCCAGGAAACCCAAATGCGTCGGTCTACATTGAAGCAGGAAAAGTGCAACAATCCTCTCTTTATTGAATTTGTTTCCCTGCTATTTACCACGTAAAGACATTGTTCAGTAAAAACGCACAGACTAAACTAAGCAATGAGATAATGTTAAGGACTTCAAGCTCTTTCAAAAAATCTATGTTTATTTTTGAGATACTTTAATTCTTGTTCCAAAAAAGAATGCCCATTCTTCAGCACACAGAACAGTTCAGTTCTTTTCAGCTCTGTCAGAGTTACTCCTGTTTGCTTTCGTTATTCTCCAAATTATTACAAAAACATCACTTCAGGATCTAGCAATTGGCACTACAGTATTTCAGCTTCCACTCTTGCTTTGTAGCTGAGCATGTTCCATAGTCAATTCAACAGCAGTAGCCAAGCAACTAGTGCAAAAATGCAACTTCTGTTTTTCCTGTTAAAGACATGAATCCCTACTTCTGCAATATTTACAGAATCTGCACAAGTCATTCTTATTCCTTTTATGGAGCTTTTAAACATTAACTGCATTAACTAATTAATTTGCCATTAACTAATTTATCTACTGACCAAAAAGAGAGAAACTGACATAGGGAAATGATTCGTTTGGAGGTTTAATTAATTAAAAACAGTACAATAGTGACAGAATTTAATCTCATGCTTCTCATGAGAACATGGAATCACTCATAGCTGCAGTAATTTGCGATAAATCCATGGAGAGATTCCATGATGGGAGTGGAATTAATTTGTGTCACCCCTAAGAGTGTATGTGCTCACTCAACAGTACCTGCATAAAACAATATTAAAAATACACAAATTGAGCAAACCAAATGAACCGCTTGTTTGAGCTAGCACATGATGCATGCCCTTCAATATCAAGATACAATAATTTGCATCAATAAAATTCAGGGGGTCACAAGAGTGTTCAGAATGACCAGAACATTCTTTGCAGTCTGTCTTTATCTGGGTGAATGCACTTGAGTAAAGAACCCAGCAATGCACAAGGGCAGTGAAGAGCCACTGAAAAATACCACCAAGCTCAACCCCCCACCCAAACCCAATAACTACATCACTCTGGAAACTACCACTAACTCACAAATTCAGCAGAAGAGGGACCTCTGGGCCTGAATGAAGACAGCAGCGATGAGATTCCCAAATCCTGTGGCAAAGAAACAACAGAGAAAAGCACAAGATGGAAGGATGAGCTGCTCCAACCACAGGGACTCAGGCTTCTGCAGCAACTTGATTTCTCCATGCAACTCTTTTCTGGACCTTAATACAAGATACCCTGAATACATGAGCCTCCCACTAAGGCTCTAACTATCCAAGAAACTGGGCTGTTTTGAATGGAGGATGAAATAAACACAGGTTGGAAGATTCTTTTGTTATTAGCTCTGAATAATGATAGTACTGATGATAGAACCTGCCACCCCATTGAGGTGCACTGCACACACCACTTACAGCTCAAAGCAAGAGCTGTTTTTGCAGCTTATACACAGAGAATCCAAATGGCTTCAATTTTACCACTGACGGAACCAGTGACAATGTGGCTGTGGCAGCAAAGTTTCCAGCATGCATTGTACAATTCTGCCCAGAAGCCAAGGTAAGTACTCATGTTAAGCAGACCATCTGTAAAAGGTAGATAATATTTTGTCCTGCTTTTGGTATTATTGGCAAGGTATCTTCTATGAGTGAGCAGGAAGTTGCACTGCAGCTTATGACAAGAGCCACATTCGCTAGGTGGTAGTGTCAAACAAATAATAGTCATGCTAATAACTAGAAGGAACTATCAAGACAAATCAATATAAAAAGAAATTACAATGCTTATGTAAAACATTATTGTCTACTCATTGAAAAATTACGAACCACAGAATACAACTGATCTGGCAACACAGCCAAATTGTTATTGATTTGCATTAAGAATTTTTCCCTACCTGACATTTCTAGAATTTTTATATAATTGTATATTAAGGCTCATAGTGAAGATGAGATTTATTTTAAATTCCACACATCTGCTGAGATATGCCATTCTGAAATTAATTGTCTTGAAACCTACATTTAGGGAACATGAAAGTAATTCAATTTCCCAATATTTACTCTTCTTACATCAATGCCTGAACTTAAGATAGGTTGCATTCTTGTTCATGTCATAGAACAAAACCAGGAGTCTTTTCTGTGGGGTCACAAAAAACAAGTATTTTTTGAAAAGTTTTTCAGAGGAACAGATTCAGCTGAGAAGGCTAACATCTATGTGACTAGATAATTGCGACTTACATTCTAAATAAATGAAGGATGTACTCAAAACTTTTAAAGTTCAAATCACGAAAATGTGATTATTAAATCTAAGTTTTTTATTGCCATTAACGTAATTGTCTTTTTTTAATATAAGCAATTTAAGCCTGCTTTAATAAGGATTTTGGCATACAATACAGACTTCTAACATTCAAAACACACTACTGATCTCAGGGATAGCTACTCAGCCACAAAAGTACAGCAATGATCAATTCAAGATGCAGGCCAGCATCTCTGAAAATGACACCTCTTTACAAATTGAGTATGCAAACGTGTAAACTAGCCTGGAGAGAAAGTTACAGTAATGAGGGGATTCTAGAGAGTGTTATGCTCCACTATGATGGAGGTATCAAACACTAAGAAGTTTGTTTCAAACAAAATTCATTACAATTATAAAAAAAATTACAGTTTTCTTCTCTCATGTTGCTATAATTTTCTTCTGAAAAATAAAATTACTGTGTGATACCAAAGGATATATGACTATTTGAGAGAATTTGAGAGATACATTACACATGCTATTTGCCTCACTAAGCTTCACATGAGCCATCCTGAAAACTCAACAGTGATCTAGTGATACTAACATGAACACTACAACTTTTTTTTTTTTTGTGAGGGAATTTAACATTTAAGGTTCACAAACCAGCAAGCTGCTTCCTGATTACTCTAAGTGCTTATCACTAAATGAATTTATCATGCCTTTTGTCCTACATTGTTATTCTCATACTTCCACACAAGGAATTAATCAGAGAGCAACAAGCCAGTACCTCTGATACCTGGTATCATTAATGACATTTCTTTATTAACAAGAAAAGAGACGCTTTTTCTCTATCAAAGCTCCAGCTTCAGGTTTTACAAGCAGCTGATAGAACAACTGTGGGTTCAGCTTCAGAAACAGAACCACACTGAAAGGGCTCAGAAAAACATTTATTTTGATCATTACCTGATAATCTTCGTGCTCATCTGGACAATTTTAGACTTGCACTATCGTATAGCTTTGCCATCTATTTGCTCTGTAGTACTTTACCTGCTGTAAAACATTCAGGTCATTGAAGCTGCAGCTCTCTGACTAGCAAAACACACACACTGCAGAGAGAAGAGGACCCAAAGAGGACCCAACACACCCAAACCAGCAGAGAGGCCAAGGCCTGGTGCAGACAGGCCACAGCTTGGCAAAGGAGAAAAATTAAAGTATCATTGCAGAACAGAACAGACAACAAACTAGGTCAAAGGAAACAATAAGGCATTCAGGGGATAGCAGAGTACAGAATTCTCTGAAGAAAAAATTGTAGTGGGCTTTGCTAAGAATGTTGGGGCTTGTTTTTTTTTTTAAATCATCGGTATCTTTGGTTAAAGTTAGACAGGCCTTTCTCCAAACTGCTTTTAACTTTAAAAGCAAATCATAAAAGACCACAAAATTATTATTTCTTCTAGCCACCACTGCAAACTACCTGAAGTTAAAACACAGGAAGAATTAAATATCATATGCTGCAAAGTTCTTTTTATTTTTATCTGATACTTCACTTGATACTCAAGGAGAAAATGGTGTGCTACTTTGAAGATGCTCCTAAATTAAATTTCCTTGTTCAAATTAGAAACTTTGACATCTAAAATTAATTTTAATAGGGTAATAAACTCAGGATATTTCATAACTTCATCCAAGATACGAGGCATCTCTGACCTGCTGACAGCTTAGACTGAATGAAAGTCATCATTAAACACTCATGAGGCAGCACACCAACAGACACTTCGGAGTGAATCATTTGAGTGGTAATGACAAATATGGAAAAAGAAAAAAAAATAGCAGTTCTTATTAGAACTATATCGTGATATTTTAATTCCTAAACTCAGTACAGTTATGAGACATGTTACAAATTGGCCCAAAGCAATCAGTAATTCTGATTTCTGTGTGCAAACTGGTGATTAGAAACATTCACAAAATCTTCCTAGAAATCAGGCCAATGTATAAAAGAGAAACATACTTCTTATAAATGGTACAGAAAAAGGAAATAGAAAATGCTAGAAGTTCTTATTACAAGAAATTAAAAAGCTCCTTTTTTAAAAATTATGGGACTGCTGTGAGTCAAGTAAGAGGAAGGTTGTCCATGCATACTATACACCAGTGCAGCCTGGTTTTATTAGCACTGCAATAAAAAAAAAAAAAAAAATCTTATAATCAATTGTTCCACAGGCAGCCGCCAGCCCTGTTGCTTAGCATAGGAAAGTCTATCCCTTCATCTCCATTTCAACATAAATATTAAGTTGCTTCAGCTCCACTGATCTGTACCAGTAACGGAGGAAGATTCCTGAAATTACTAAATCTCACAAGTTCTCACTGATAAAAAGGTTGGTAGAGATTTACTTGGTTTAGAAACTGAATTAATCTTCTGCTTTATATCCAAACTGGATTTAAGCAATAGTCACAATAGTTTTAATGGAACACTATAGCTTTATAACAAATTCAGACTTCATTGTGCAGTAGGATGGTGCAACAGTACCACCCAAAAAAACAAACCAAAAAAACCCCGAAACAAACAAACAAACAGAAAGAAAAAAGAGGATTAAGGGAGTGAAAAGGTTCCAAGAGAAAAGACCTTCATTAGTACCACAAGTCTCCTTTACAAAAATGCTCAAAGCAACTGTACACTAAGTAAATCAATATGATCTGTACTTAGTCCAGAATATCTATCAGTTTGCCATTCCAACTGCCATACTTGGAGGGGAGACATGCACTCTGCACAAAACACATCACACCTGATGAGACCTTTTAAAGGTCAGGATTTTATTTAAGAAAGTGATTTAGCGCTGGTTACTGAGTTACTGGTCAAATGTAGAACTGATTCACTCCTGTATGCCATAATCCCTATGATGAAAGCAAATATGGAACTACTTGCTCCTGACTTTCTGTAGAAGGGATATAACTTACAATGAATTTAACTACAGTCAGAAAAGGTCTTGGGATAACACAAGAAATAGAACACATATTTCTGCAGGTATCAATGATGCAGTTATCACCAAAACTGCATTACAAAATTAGTTCTTAAAAACTGAGATCCAAAACATAACTTGAAAGAGGATTAAGCAAATCAGTTGTCTGCAAAGCATTTCTAGATGTCTGCTCTGTGGGTGACCATGAAAGGGAATGTGTTCTATAAATGCAGGTTTTTGACTGAAGTTCAAGCCGTGCATGTTTTCCAATAAATCTCATTTCATAGAGATTTAAGATAAAAGTCAGACTCTTAAATAACTAAATTCCAGACTAAGTATAAAGACAGTATCAAGAGAGGAACTTAAAGCCCTTACTGAGGCTTGAGAACCAGGCAACCCCAGTGGGCCATGACATGTCTTATGCTTTGACTGTCTGTTAGCAGGAACTTTCCTCACTTCCACCTCAGAGGATGGGACATGATAGCAACAGTGAAGCTTACAAACAACCAGATAATAAAACCACCATTAGGAAATCAATGTCTGCAATCCCCTGGCCAGCTGCAGATAAACAATGACCCTACAGTTCTTCCCCTCAACACACAAACAACAGTGCATCCTCCAGGTGTCAAGGCAGGAATCATTTGGTCAAAAGTTGTACAGAAAATACCTGCATTAGCATCAATCATGCACCAGAATGCTTCTTTCTCTCAAGTAAAACTCCTTCCAACTCCCCTAATTAAATCTGCTTATTCATTTTACAACAGATCAACAGATTCTGAAAAAGCAGCAGCAGTCAGGACTCCTGAATTAATAAAAAAATTTTCATACATATTGATAACTGCATGTTCCCAAGTTACTTTCCAAGACAGATGAGAGAGTCAGGTACATAGGGAAATAGTCACATGTATAAAAATACAAACGTGCATGCAGCATGTGTGTGAGCAAGGGAGAAGCCACATCAGTAAGAGTGAGGAATGCAGACTGCATCACACAAAAAATTTAACAGATGACCCTGAAATACAAATGTAAAGTATCTAAACATTTTTAAATTACTAAAATAGACATATTACAATCTATATAAGTAAAAACATCACTAAGGATTAGATCCAAAAATCAGAATAACTTTTTTCAGTTTGAATCACATATTTGCATAGGCTTAGTTTGTAACTAAACACCTTCTGGCAAACCAGAAAATATAAGGATACTCATTTTGAAGAGAAATATAAGGATACTCATTTTGAAGGCAATATCAGAAAGAAATCTCGAACACAGCATAGATGCTGGTGCATTAATATAAATGCTAGTTCAGAGATTCAAAACTTTTATCAAACTTCACATCAGCTCAATAAAATGAGTTTTTAATGAATATTTCTCCATTTTGCATATTTTAATTGAGTTTAATCCTAAACACTCCTAAGGTATCGATAGTGATAACTCTGCAGTGTAGCTGTTTCCTCATCATCTGACCAAAAAAGAGAATATTAAAAGCAGCACATACTGAAATGAAGAATATCTAAAAATAATGTTACAAAGTTTTGCGGCAGATGCCCTCATTCCTTGTGCACCATGAAAGTTGATTTTTAAGCAAGTGACATGAACTTTAAGAGCCAAGGAGAAGCAGCCATGCTGCCCCATTCCCACTGCCCTGAACATCAATAGCAACACAAGGGCCAGAACATCGGAACTACACTTGGGAAGGTGTTTCAAAATAAACAGGATTATTTGATTTACAAATTAGGACTATAGTATGCTTATAAAACAAAAACAAATTGGGATGTATTCTTGAAATGAAGAAAGAGAGAAAACTTTAAAATAAAAAAAAAACCTGACGTATTTTGCTAAGAAAACAGAATTTGTATTTATAGATGTTAAAGTCGGAAAACAACCATTAAAGACACAACCCCTGATATTTGTTTCTGCAGAGTTTAACTACCTTTTTAAATAGGTATTTAATTGAAAACTGAACCCCAAACAAGACAAAAAATAGCACTATATGTACATGCAGCACAATTCTACAATATCTGTCTCTTGTTTTGACTTATCTAACCAGATCAGTGATTTCAGACTTTGTATTCCAACTTGTTATTGTCAAAAAATATCTGAATTTGAAGAACTGAGAAATAAGCTAAACTAAATGCTATTTTATAAACCTTGCCTATGGATAAAATAGATTTTCCAGATTTTCATAATTTGCAGCTTCTTATTTTCTAGCACTGCCTTTTCTGTTTCTTGAAAAGATTCTATTAAAAGTTCTGTCAATTTAGGAAATTCTCATTTTGGCTAAAACTTGCCTTTGTGGTGCCATATTACTATTATTATTTATTATTATTAGCAGCAGCAGCCTGCTGATCAAGTTGGGGATTCTAAAGCTTTTATAAATGCTACAATTATTTGAATCTTTTTTCAGTAAACACTAAATATCAAAAATAGCACCTTTACTCAGCTAAGCTGAACTACCTGTTTACTACTCATGAGAGCAAAATCATTTCATTAAGTATCAGGCAAACTTCACTGAAAAAGCCAGCACAAAAGAATAAAGATCTTGAGACCTTTTATATTCTCAAAACACTAATTTGACATCCACAAGGTTGAGAAAATTGGTTAGAAAAAGACCCAGATAGTTTTATAAATCAGGAAAGGAAGTTTGTGTTAAATTTTTATTGAAGGAATTAGACTTAAATGGCCAACCTATGTAATATTCTGTAAATTAGCAGTAGAATCTGGCAATAAGAACATAGTAGCAGGGGATTGCACACCCTCATCCTGCCAACTGAAAGGACGCGACCTCACCAGGGTCATGCACTGCAAGTAGGAACAGCCTCACTGCAAATAATCACTGCTTTGCAGCTGCCAGTGTCTGCTACCTGTAAAGGGAATGTAACTAAGCATGCTACACTCTGGTGATTAAAAAATTAACTTTTCTAACTTTTCAACTAAGTCTACATGGGTTTTAGAAGCTTTAGAAACAGAAAAACTTAGGGTAAGTGTTTTTTTGCCTGCAATTCAAAGTTATTTAGAAAATTAATACACTGTTCCACATATCGTAGACATTGATATTCAGGTTAGACCTGGAGCTTTCTGAGAGGTAACAAATGAGAAGTTTGTAAGCAGAGATGCATTTACACAGCATCGACCCAATGTTTCAAACCTTCTCATACAATTTGCCTTTACTTATAGAAACAGTAACATTGCAGTCAATAAAACAACTTCAGCTAAAAACCCAACACATACAATAAGGGGTAAGAAAAGAATCCTATTATATATGTACTTCAATGTGTAATTTTAGGACACTCAACCCCCAAGATTTCTTCCCCATTTTTGAAAAAACCAGCATGCCAAATATATAAGCAATGTATGTGACTGCTGGGAGTAAACTTTCAGTTCCCTGTAGGTACTTTTCCTTTGACAAAGATATATTCAGCATATGTATATACTGAAAATTCTCCATTGCTGTTCTTGGCATTTAAAATTAGGGGTAAAGTAAAACGTGCAGGACTAGAATCTTAAGTGTTGGTTTAATAACCTTTATACAGCTCATTTCTGAATAATTTTCTTCCTCTCTGGAGAGGCTTCTAATGTCAAACACTGGTATTAAGGTGAGTCATGGTTACTGAAGAGGCACAGAGAAAGCACATGACAAAATTATTAATTATGGTGAGAGAAGGAGGCAGAGTATTCTCTTTACTCCATAAATATCCTTGTAAAACAGAACATTTAATACTGAAGTCAACTACAGTTTCAGTAGTTAATAGCCACTAAAGTCTTACTGCTGTCAATAATAGTTGGGGATTTAAGAATGCCATTTAAAAACTGTTGCAAATGTGATTTTTAGAAGGCACTGGAGATTTCCAAGAAGGCAAAAAGATTTATGTTTTTGCAACTACAGTAACAGAAATTGTACAATTATTCAATATCTAAGAGATCTAAGCTATCTACCACTATCTAGGATAGTGAGTTAAACAGCTTTAATACAGTAATTTAAAATATATTCTTTCATACTGCTGGCAGTTATTTCTCATTTTTCAGATTTCTTCCTTTCACACCAAAATGGTAAGAACTGTACCAAGGCCAACAGGAGAGGTGATCAGCACTATTTTCTGGTAAACTAAAATCTAACACTTCATATTCTAACACTAAAAGGTGTATCTATAAATAATACCTTAAAGCAATAGGATGGGTGAAGTTTGGGGCTGGTTGTTTGGGTTTGGGAGTTTTTTTGAGGGAAAGGGAAAAAGAAAAAGAAAGAGAATTGTGGGTTTACTCTAATTCATTTTATCTTTAGTAAATTACCAGAGTGTTATGGAAACTTAAGACTATTTGTTTATGCTTTTTGATTTTGTATTTTACTTGCAACCAACTTCCCACATCATAAAATAAGCCTAAAACAACTCCTCTTTGAATGTACTCTTGCAGATGATGTTAAATGATTATGTTGTACCTTGTGGTGATGACAATATGCGAAGTAATCAAAACCTAAAATGAATAGTAACAGCTAAAGAACATTAAGTTCATAAGCACCATCCAGGCCAAAGCCATTCAAACCATTTTCTTCCTCTGAAAACTCTTTAACACTGAGTCATCTATATTTGTGTTTATAATCCCAATGGAACCTTAGTACAAAAAAAGAGTATTTAAAATAAAGACCTCTGCAAAAATTCTAATACCTCTAATTCTGCAAAAATTCTAATTCCAGAACAACTGCTACAATTATGCTCACCCACTTTAAGCCAATTCAAACAAAACAATTTCTAAGTTGAAAGATTCTGAAAGTGTTGAAAACTCTTCCTCCCACTCCCTTTCCCACCCTTCTCCCCAAGATTAGGAAACCATGACAGACACTTCAGTGAGATATCACGTATGTGCCACTGTACGTAAACGTAACCTATTCAAAGTAAACTTCTGTGGAATGTGACAATTTCACAGGAGAAGCAGAACTTGAAAAGTAAATTAAATAGCTTTGGGGATTTTTCTCTGGAATTCTTGGTGGGTTTGCACATTTGGAGCTATAGAACTAGATATAACTTAACAAAGATGAAAGAGCAATTACTATGAACATCAAGTGCAAGAGTATTTTGTTTACAAGTGCAAACTGCACATAACAACTGAGAGGGAAAACCTTTTACAAAACACCAACAATTCTTTATTACATTTTTGCTTTATTACAGCAAAAGTTATGTCCCAAAATTTGGGGATTATTTTCTTCTCACATTTTATCACCTGTCCAGAACAAAGCATAGAACACTATTAGAGAAACTGAATAACAAAAGCATTAGATATAATTGAAACTACAAACATAATTGAAATAACATTAGTTTTCAGTAGCTGAGAATTTTACATTTTATTGCAATATATACCACAGAAACATGTATTTGGAAAACAGCATGGCTCCTTATAAAACAGCACTCTACTGCGCAAACTCCATCCCAGTTTGCCTCCCATTTTTTCCTCTTAAGCAATTACGAATCATTACATAGAGATTGGCACAGCAGGACTAGAACCTGAAACATTAACTGCCTCCAGGCAACAAGTCATGGTCTCTTGCCCGCTGTTCTTCAGCACACCTTCGTAGCTTCAGACACATTTCTGTTCTCTTCCTGGCAAATTTGGTCACTGCACTCATCCAGCTTTAGCAGGATGCTCTCCCAGTTCCTGCTCAATCCTCCCCTGAGGAAGTCTCACCCTAAAAGAGTCCCACACTACTCCAAGCTAGCAAAGGTTAGGCAGGGGTGATCTACTTCACAAACCTCAAAAGATAAAAGGAAAAATGCCAACATTAACAACCCGAGTCCTTACACAATGGCTGCCAATACTTCAGATTGTTTCTCAAGGCATCGCAAGTTGAGCAAACAATTTCTGCATAGCAAAAGAAGGATCTTTAAAAGTAATGACAATACAACAGCAGATTTTGGGTTTGTTTTTCATAAAGCTACAATGATTTTAGTAATTGGAAAAAACCCCAAAGCCCTTGTTCCTATAAAGCTTTCAAAGAAATGAAAGCTTTCTTTAGAAAACTATATATCTCATCTTCACTGCAAACTCCATCTTTTAAGCAAATTTACACTTCAAAATAAATTATTTTAACCAATTGCAAAACCAAATAAATTCTGAAACAATGCAATACTGATCACACCCTACACTTCCCAAAATTCCACCTTTTAACAGAAGTTCCAGATTCAATTAAAGTGATGCTATCCCCCAGGAAGACCATTTCCTTTGCTACAAGTCCATGGAAACTAGGACACTGCTTTAACAAACCAAAGGAAAAACGGAATAAAAATACAGTAAGATCTCTAAAACTTCAAGCAACAAACAAGCACAAAGTTAAGCCAAGGGCTTACAGGTCAACACCGACCACTTTCTTTGTATTTCCTCTTCCCATCCTCAACTGGTGTCATCAACTAGTTTTGGTCACCCATTTTTTCACTGTTTTACAATTCCTTTCCTCAGATCTCACTGTGCCTTCACTTCCATAATTCTCAGGGGTATCAAATACAAACTCTTTAGCATCATCCCAGTTAACATAGGAAGTGTTTGATTGTTCTCACCTGTCAAAATACATGCACAGAACACTGATTTTTATTTTTTTTAATTAATCCTGAAGACAAAACCAATGTTCTCTGCCCTACTGGAGGTCCATCCCAAGGGAGTTCATAGTCCCCCATTTAATGGAGCCACATTCTCAAAGACAAAAGTCTCCACCTAGACTATAGAACTATTATTTGCAATGTAACATTTATTATGTCTTGTAGAGAATTTAACAGGATTCAAAAATCACACTGAATCAAGTGAGAGCATATCCATTTTTAATTAAAAATAAAATCTCTAAAATATCCCAGGGGATATGTCCAGCTTCCCTCACCCATGATCCCAGAGGAAAATAAAAACCTCAACAAATACAACACTCAGTAAGGAACTCCCCATTTACCACTGCGCTTCCTGCATTACTCCAAAAAGATAAAATGTTATTTTCAACATGAACATATCATGTTTACAATGACAGGTATCTAACACTTCATGGGGAAGCTTATTTCACTATAAAGATACAATTTTAAAGATACAATTTTCTTGGAGACTCCCAAACCCACAGATTCTTAAGCATGACAAATACATAACCCTTGATTTGAGGTTGTACACACCCGAACCTTAACCTGGCAGTAACAGTGAATAACAGACACAACAGGAGTTGCTACTGCTTGGATATTATTACAGAACAAAGCACAGGAATTCCCCCCAAATTATCTAAGAGAATATCATATATTAATTTAAACATTTTCCAGAAAGCTATAGTAAGATATTTATAATTAGTCTGTAAGAACCTATATGGGTGGAATAGCTTGTTACAAACACAAGTTAACGTCTTTTAAAAGCAAACAAGCTCTGTTTGGCTGAATCAGAGCCAAGGAGCTGCATTCCACCCTCCCATCTATTATGTGAGCAGGCTTCATTAGGAATTGTATCTTTGAACTAACACTCAAATCATAATTTAAGCAGGAATGTAGAAGAAAGCACAAAATAATGTTAACAGATCAAATATAATTTAAGCTTCCAAAATAAAATATTTTTGGTAAAACTTAAAAAAAAAGTGATGATGTTTTTATCTAGGAAATACTTTTTTTTTTGCATTATGAAAAGTCTATAGTATCTTACATTCAACTACTTAAAAGTTTTTGCCTGATACAATCCTACTTCTTACAAATATCACAACAGTCCACTCTGCCAAGGAATTGCATTTGTGAAAAATGCATGTTGTGAATGCCAAAAGCCATGTTTTTGGAATGAAAAAAAATTAAAAATCCAACACATCCTTTAAAAGATGGCAAATAGTCTTTATGAAAGCCATTCCTGTTGGGGTGCATGTTT
>VYXC01003326.1:0-13482 GCA_013397175.1 Platysteira castanea
TGCAGGTGGGGTCTCACACATCTCTGCCCCCCATGGCCTCAGCACTCCTGGTTTTCTTTGGGTCTGGGTGAATGACCAGCAGCAGGAATGCAGTTGTGTCTTGGCCAGGAGCAAGTGGAAGTGTGGATGGACATATGAACAGCTGGGCTTTTCTTTTTTTTTCCTTTTTTCTTAATGAGTCTGAGCTGAACAGTTTTAAGTCCAGATTAAAAGCTGGATGGTATAATTATTTTTTAATTGGTCTTTGCAGTAAGAAGCTGTGCGTTAAACCACAGAACTTTCTGAATTCCAGATGCTGCGAGAAATAGAAATCAGGTGGATTATGTATAGTGCTGAAAATTCATTTTATGGGTACACGTGAAGCATTTTCATTCAGTCATAATTCAGTATTTATTAATGCAGCTTTTGATTTCTGAAGGCGTTATTTGAGGCTTTTAAGCAGGGAGTCTGCACTGATTTATTTGGTTGTGGTGTGAGGTAACACACGTTGTACTGGTTCCAATCTTGATGAGGAAACTGCTGCGGATCTCGCTGTGTTTTCAGAGCAGGAATCGCTTTCCTTGATAAGCACAGAACAAGGATCAGAGAAAACACTTCCAGCAGCTGCCTTGGCTTAGGCTGTCATTGCTCTGGTAGCACAGACAGGGCGAGAGCTGCTCCTCGGCTCTCCCAGAGCAGGAGGCTCCGTGGGGATGGAGTTTTTAGTGATGCTGAGTCTCTCCCTGCTTTTTTATTTTCCCTGTAGTTCTTATCCAACTCGTTGTTTGTTTACTGTGACTGAGCCTTCAAAAACGCAGCAAAGTACAAGTGCACAGCTCTCAGGGGGGACTGTCACTCTCTACAATTACTTGGGAGGAGATTGTGGTGAACAAGGGACAGGAGCAGAGGGAATGGCCTCAGGCTGGGCCAGGGGAGGCTCAGGGTGGACATCAGCAGGAATTTCCCCATGGAAAGGGTGCTCAGGCCTTGGCAGGGGCTGCCCAGGGAGGTCTGGAGTGCCCATGCCTGGAGGTGTCCCAGGAAGGGCTGGAGGTGGCACTCGGTGCCCTGGGCTGGGGACAAGGTGGGGATCAGGCACAGGGGGGACTCAGTGGCCTTGGAGATCTCCCCCACTCTTAATAATCCTGTGATTCTCATGCCCTCCACACCTCCAGCTGGTTCTGCCATGACTAAAACCAGAGACAGGTTTAAAAACCTGTAATTCACTGCTGTTTAGCAGCACCCTGCAGGCTCAGGGCAGGGTGGAGGGCAGTGGGTGCCAGCCCCTGGTGCTGTGCAGGGTGTGTTTGGGGCCCGTGTGTGTCCAGCACCCCTCGCCCTGGATCGTGTCTCAGATCTCGCAGCAATTTGCTCCTGGGTTCTGGTTTAACACAGCTGTCTGCACCTTGTTGTAACCTGTCAGCAGCTGATGGTGGGTACTCAGACTCCAGCCCAGTTTTTCACGCTGAATTGAACAAATCTGTTTTTTCAGGCAGTTGCATAACGGGAAGTGTCTGCTCATCTTCCGTTCCACTTATTTTTTGTTGGCTTTGGAAACTTTTTTCTTTAGAAGCCTTAATTACTCTACTAGAGTTGTAAATAAACTTCTGAAGGATTTAGCAGGTAATTTCAGGGCCAGCCACTGTTGCCTTGAATTTGCTAAGGAGCGACACTGCTTAAAAAACCCTAAAAGCCATGGTTTTGATGCAGAATATAGAAATGTGTTCCGGCTCAGTTTGAGAATTTATCCACAAGATGGCTTTGATTGGTTTTTGGGTTGGTTTTCCAAGGCACCTTTAACAAAGGGAAACTTACCCCTTACAAATGGACTTTTTTTTTTTGCTGGTGGGTTTGTTTTTCAATCTGAGTCTGAAAAGCTTGGGTAAGGTGTCTTTATGCCTTGGAAATGTGATCTGTGAGCTAAGAGGCAAAGAACTAAGTGTTAATGACCTTAACCCTATCTGGCTGCACTGCTCTGACCTTTATCTCCCATCTCCCCTTTCCCCAGGTACAGGTATCACTTTCTGCTTGCCCCTCCCAGAACAAATCTGCTCAGAGATGCTCTGATTTTAGCTGGAAATCTGAAATAACGGGAGAATGTTTGTTTTCTTTGGTTCTCCTGCACCCTGGTAGTGCCCAAATTCTTGTTTCTGGGGTGGAGAGAGGTCGGTTGTGCTGGGGGTCACTCAGAGCTGACCTAACAAAGCTCTGCCTAAGCTGAGGTGCAAGTTCTGTCGGGTGTTGGGCACTGTCCCCACACGGGGGAGGTCAAATGGTGTTTTTGAGGCTTCTCCTGAATTTGCTGGGAGAATTTGGGGTGTTCCAGGAGTGACTTCTGCCCAGCTGGGGTCACAGTGAGGTCCTGACAAAGTCAGTGTGTAATCAGGAGTTTAATGTTTTAGCAGTTTTGGTGTCTCAGGACTCAGATATTGCTGAATTCTTGCTAATCTGGTCTTTTCTGTGTAAAACTTCCAGGTAACAAATCCTCTGAAAACTTCCAGAATATGCTCATATTCTGGATGGATTTGGTTTGAACTGATTCTAACACTTCATGTTGTCTCTGCAATGATTTTGGGTGTCATTAACTTTGGTGGAGGAGGGTGCCCTCTGGTCTAGAAGCTGATGAAAAAGGTGGAGAGGGATTTCAGCTAAGAGCCAGGAATGATAGGACAAGGGGGCATGGTTCAAACTGAGAGGGTGGGTTTGGGTGAGAGATTGGGAAGGAATTCCTGGCTGTGAGGGTGGGGAGGCCCTGGCACAGCTTCTCTGGGCAACCTGTGCCCCTAGAACCCATTCCCCCGTGTCCTATCATTCCAGGCTCTTACCCAAAGCCCCTTTTAAGGGATCTGTAATATTTGTAATCTGTACTGAATTTTGGTATGGGCTAAAGACGTGTTGGAGAGGGGAATTATCCCTTCCATTGCTGGTTGTGATCCAGGAGCTCTGCACTCAGAGGAAAAGCAGATTCCTTCTCTGCTGGGTTGTGAGCAGAGGTGTGTGTGTGCCTTATCCTGGGCACTTTTGTTTGCTCCCCTGGGACTGCTGGGGGCTGTGGGTGTTCCTGGTCACTCCCCTCTGGCTGTTCTGACACTGCTGCTGCTGTTGGGAGCCTCCAATTTCCGTAGGGAAAACACCAGGCCCTGCCACCGCCCAGGAATCCTGTGTGTGAGGGGTGGATGTGGGTGAAGGAGGGTGGAATTCCCTGCAGGAGCAGATCCCACAGACAGCGAGCAGCACGAGCCTTTGCTCGGAACTGCTCATGGAATCATGGCTGTAAAGAGCAACCAGCTCATAAAAACCATCACTGAGCAAGGGAGGTGCTGGATTTGCTGTGGAGTGGGTTCATCCTGCAGTGTTTCTCACCTTTGCTGGCACTGATTGCTGGGGACGTGGGCAATGCCTGGATCGTTTTCCTCCTGTGTTCTGCACATCTGAAATATTTCCCCTCAAGTACACAGCTTGTCAGAGCTGTCACACTGACCTGCTTAGACACTGCTCTGTGTTTAGAGCACATCTGGGCATGGGAGTTTGGTTTATAGAAATGTATATAAATGACCTTTTTCATGGAAATATTTATATATCTATTAACCAAATAACATGTATTTTCAGAACTTTTAACCCAGTGTCCTGGTCATGCTGCCAGCCTGTATTCTGCCTAATTTTGGTGGGTTTTTTCTTCTGTTTTTTTCTCCGAAGCATCCATGTAAAATCTACCGCCATAGTAAGTTTCCACCCTGAAAAGCCAGGAATTAAATAAATCCAGAACCTCTGTTGTAAAGGTACTTTTAGGTCAGGACTGGGCTGGTTGCAAGTTGGGCTGAAGCAGCTCAGGTCAGTGGTTCCACCACCTTGGAGTCCCTGTAAGATTCACAAGCACCAAGCAGAGCTCAGCTCCAAGAGCACCTGCATGGATCCTTTCCCATAAATTCCTGGGAGCTTTATAGGTGGGTTTTTCAGTGCTCAGGTCCATGAACTGTCCTGAGTTGTGACCTGCAGCTCCTGCCCACCCACACGTCCCCGTGGGATAATCCCCTCCCTCCTCCAGGACAGCCACACAGGGGGAGGCTGTGACCTGGGGTAGGTGAGGAGATATTAATGGGCAGCTCAGGCCCTTCAGTTATGAAACCTGGCAGGCATCAACCTTGGAAATGTGAGGAGATTTCAGTCTCGTGAATTTTCATGCTTTCTTATGATAATGAAATGTCAGAGAGGGTTGGGAATTCTCCAGGAGCTGTTTGGCTTTGAAGCTGTTGCTGTGGCAGCCTGCAAGGTCCCAGGGAGATGGGAAATCCAGACTTGTCTCGTGTTTGCCCACAGCAGGGCCTGAGCTGACACTGCAGACAGCATTCCTTAATCTGCTGTAGCTTGGGGAAATCGCTCTTGGTGGCAGCAATTTCCTTCTGGGTTTTCCTTTTCCAAAGCTGAGGAGAGACAACGTTTTGTAGTTCCCGTGAGATGAGGGAGTTCTCCATTCTGGAGTGTGTGGGTATGTTTGGTACACAATCATGGAATGGTTTGGGTTGGAGAGGACCTTAAAGATCATCCCATTCCCACCCCTGCCATGGCAGGGACACCTCCCACTGCCCCAGGCTGCTCCCAGCCCCAGTGTCCAGCCTGGCCTTGGGCACTGCCAGGGATCCAGGGGCAGCCACAGCTGCTCTGGGCACCCTGGGCCAGGGCCTGCCCACCCTCACAGGGAACAATTCCCTCCCAATATCCACTATAAATCTCTCTTCAGTTTAAAACCATCACCCCTTGTTCTATCACTGACTTCTATCTCTGTCTTTCCTAAGCCCCCTTGAGGGACAGGCAGGACCCCCCCTCACCGTGTGTTTTTGCATGCACATAACACTGCTGCCCCTTCTGCTGGCCCTGTGACCAGCACAGGAGGGGTTTGCCGTGGCTGAGAGTGGAATAAAACAAAAGGGCTCTTCTGGAAGCATCTCCTGCCCTGCCAGAGGAGCTGTGGGGAGCAGCCGTGTCCTGCTCCTGCTGCTCTGGGTGTGGTGTGTGTGCAGTAGCAGAAGGATCCTCCTTGTCTGACGTGTTTCACAACCTGTTACACCTCGGCTGAGAGGCTTCGTGGAAGACTTCAAAAACCAGCAGAAATGTTGATTTTTACAACGGCCCTGAGAGATAAGGCCTTGCAAACGCCCCGTTTGTTCCAGCTGTGGGCTGGGGAGGCTCTCCTCGTGGTTTGCTCTTGTGTAGTGGCAGCTGAGCTGGGCTGCTGGAGTTCCCAGGAAGCTGGGGTGATGTGAATATGAAAAAAACTTGAGTAAGAGCTGCTCACAGTCTGGTGTCTCCAGCTACCCTTGTGCTACTGAGTTATGTGATGTTTGGTGACTTCTGGTAGTGCTGGGATGTTTTATTTCGGGAGATTTCCTCCTGCAGCCTTTGACCCGGGGCAAAAATCCTCTCCCAGACACTGGTGGGTGCTGTTCCAGAGCTGCCACGGGCCAGGACCATTCTTAGACCCATTTGCATGTAGCAATCCTGGTGTAGAGAGCAGGATTTTATGTGGGGATGTTCCTG
Source organism: Platysteira castanea (assembly GCA_013397175.1). Taxonomy (NCBI): domain Eukaryota; kingdom Metazoa; phylum Chordata; class Aves; order Passeriformes; genus Platysteira; species Platysteira castanea. The sequence goes on from VYXC01003326.1 coordinate 5,515, forward strand.
GTCACTTTAACTCAGCTGTGACACTGCAGCTCCTGGTGAGGGGCTCCTTCCCGTTCCTGGTGCAGGGAGGCATCTCAGGAAGGCCATCAGTCGGCTTAGCAGCCTCTCATTAGTGGCCAAGTGACATTTGGATAATGAAAGCTGCCTCTGCTCCTTGTTGCCATCAAAGAGTTCATTAATGTCCCCCCAGCTAGGGCAGGACGGGCACTGGAGGAGCTCCAGCCTTGGATGATGATTTCATCGTTCAAGACTTGACTCTGTTCTTAGTGCTCCTTGTAGAATGTGTGTGCAGCTGAGTCTTTATGAATCCCAAATCATTACAAAAGCTGTTTCTGGCCTGTAGTATCCCAAAAGATGCAGGTTGGATAATGCTGGCAGAGGGTGGGCGTGGGGATGTGCTCTGACAAATAAAGCAGATGACAGGAGTCACAGTGGATCTATATTGATTAGACAGAACAGTAGGAAGAATTCCTGAATTCTTAAACCCTCTATTTTTAGATGTAATTCGTCTGGGCTGAAGGCTTTCTCTTCCCTGAATTGTTCCCAAAATAAATATTTCAGAAGAGGATTAAACTTGAATGTGAAAGACAGTGTTTTTTATGCATCAGTGTTCGTGGAAGGAGCTGGTCAGAAATCACTATTCTCCTTAAATTTGCATGCTCTGAATCCAAATTAGAGCTGCTTTCACCAAAACTACTCATCCACACGGGAGGCTCGAGGTGCTGGTGAGAATGCAACTGTGAGAGCTAATTTTAGCTGATTCAGTCCTGTGAGCAGCAGAGTCCTTCAGCTGCGAGGAGAGACACTTCGCTCTTGCTTAAATCACTTTCTTTTTTTATTGAGCTTCTGCTGAACAGGGACAGGCTCTGCTGATTCTCACCAAGGACAATTTCTGCCTTGGGTTTTGACGCTGGGTTTCTTTTTGGTGCGAACCCGAATGTTAAGATTTTGTTTTGTTTTGACACTTCAGAAAGATCTTTGACTCCTTCTACGCGTCGCTTGTCAGAGTCCTTCCTCTCAGCCTTCCCTGGGTGTTTGCAGGCTCCTGGCCATGTGTGCTTGGTGTGTAACACAGACTGTCCCACCCTCCCCACGTTCCTCTCTCGGGCACTAACAAACCTCAGGGCTCTGGAGCTTTCCTTCCCAGGTGAGTGCTGCCCTGACTGCCCAGCCTTGCAGAACCCTTTGGGAAGGTCCTTGGCTGGTCCTTGACACTGGCACTGTGGCAGTCCGTGAGTCACTCCCCCAACTTCCCAGAGTCATTGCACGTTGTTTCTCTTTTTCAAATTGCTCCTGACGTCCCAAAATCCGTGGTGCTGTAAGAACAGCCCCACTTGTGCAGCTGCTTATTTCCTGTCTGCTTGGATGAACCTCACTGGGGTTTAACTTTGTCAGCCCGAGTCGCTGCCCAAGACTCTTATTTTAAAGTCTGTCCCCTCTAATAAGGATGAAATGTGGATGTTGCCACAGAGTGTCTGCTTGCTTTGCAGTGGGAGACCTTCGTTGTGCCAGGTGCTGCCTGGGTCTGGGGAGGCTCATCTCCTTCTCCAGGCAGTAGGATGTGCGTGACTGCCGTGGAGCTCTGCCCTGCTCTTCATGAATATTTCCCTAGAAAATGATGCACTCTTCAAGTGCAGTGGAGTTACATCCTGTGTTTTGAAGACCCTTTAAATTATTAGTCTAGCTTAGCTTCTCTTGGGAGAAGCTCTACTCAAAAGCCTGGAATTAAATGTTAGAGCAGTCTCTTTCAAATCCCAGAATCGTTTGGGTTGGAAAAGATCTCCAAGGCCATCGAATCCAACCTGTGCCCAACCTCCACTTTGTCCCCAGCCCAGAGCACTGAGTGCCATGTCCTTGGACACCTCCAGGGCTGGGCACTCCAGACCTCCCTGGGCAGCCCCTGCCAAGGCCTGAGCACCCTTTCCATGGAGAAATTCCTGCTGGTGTCCACCCTGAGCCTCCCCTGGCCCAGCCTGAGGCCGTTCCCTCTCCTCCTATCCCTGTTCCCTGGGAGCAGAGCCCGACCCCTCCGGCTGCCCCCTCCTGTCAGGGACTTGTGCAGAGCCACAAGGGCCCCTGGAGCCTCCTTTTCTCCAGGCTGAGCCCTTTCCCAGCTCCCTTATCCATTTCTCCTAGGATTTACTGTCAGCTTTATCCGAGATGCCTCATGCCAGTGTGGGAACAGGAGTTTGATGCTGAACAGAAGTTCACTGAGTATTTGGCAGCAGTGCCCATGAAGGAAAGAAATCCATCCTGTATTTGTGAATAAACTCTTGGTTTAGGATCTTGGTGAGTTCAGGAAGAAGCAAGGAGACAGTGTAGGGGGTTGTGGCCATAAAGGCAATTTTCCTTCTCCTGGAAGGTGTCCTGGCCCATGGCAGGGATTGAAATGAGATCTTTAGGGTCCCTTCCACCCCAGACCATCCCATGGTTCTGAGATTCCGGGTCAGGTTGTTGTAGTTACTGCCGTTAGCGTTATTCCTCTGGGAAGAGCCAGGGGTGGAAATCTGAGCTGCCCAATCTGGAATTCATGGCCACCGTGTATATTTAGCTCCGGGTGCACCAGCCTTTGCCTTCGGAGCCGCGGCATCCGACACCCCGGGACTGCTCTGCATGTGGAATGTTGGAGCCGGGGTGGGCAACGCCCTCTGGGCTTCTATCGAGTGAGCTCCGTGCCCGTACGGACTGGAGACAGGGGCTGTTTACAGGGAGCTGTTTATCCAGAGCTTTGGAAACCGAGTCTGGAGGGTGAGGGAACAGGAAACTCCGAGGTTGAGGGGCTTTCTCTTGCAAGGCGCGGGAAACAGGCGTGGATTTGGGGTGGGAAAACAGAAAATGCTGCTCGTTAGGGGCATTTGAGGGAGCTGATAAGGGCTTCTGATATGGGGAATGGCACATTCTTTCTGTTACAAACGCAGTGGCACTGAAGTGCATTCCACCTGGCTGGAATAAGAGTGGTAATCCAGAGCATTGCTCTGCTCCCTGTCTGGCACTACGAACAGGGACTGGAACAGTCACTGCTCACACAGAAAGTCCGGGATCATCTGAACTGGAGGCTGTCCAGTGATGATCATTTTGTCAGATGAATGTGGGGAATCACTCTCCTTCACCCTTTTTGGGTGCCGTACCAGGATGAGCTCTCTGCTTTCTCCAGGACCAAGCAGAGCTGGGAGTTCTCTCCATCCTCCAAAGGGCTGCCAGTGGAAACTGGTAGAGACAAGGGGATACTAAAAGTAGTAAGTAGGCGCTACTGAAAGTAGCAAGAACCTTCAAAATTACAGAAACCTGAAGGGAATTGTTAATGTTTGCCCTGAAATATGGGCATGATTTTGGCACCCCTTGGAGTGTGACTCCACTGTACGACAGGTGGGGTGTGTTTGGTGAGCTCACAGGGGAGAGGGTGGGTGGTAACCTGGAAGTAGCCAGGGTGTTACTGGGGCACAGGGGATTCTCTGAGGTTGGAGAAGCCCCTGGAATGTTCTGTACTAACAGGACGAGGAGCTCGGGAAGCAGGGGAGCTGAGGAACAGGAGCTGCTGGGGCAGGATGTGGAGCTGGGTCGTACAGGGACAGCGAACACGAGCAGTGGGCAGGCCAGGCAGTGCCTGCTCCCTGCTGCTGCAGGCAGCATCAGGTGGGCAGTGGCCTTCATGGGATCCCTGCTTTTCCTTGGTGCTGCTTTTCCGTGTCACTTGGGGGAAATCAGTGTTGGGAAGGAAGGAAGGCTGTTGGGAACTTGGAATCGGGGTCACAGTGCATGGGCAGGTATCTCCACACGTGGAAATAGTTCTCAGAAGCGTTCCTCCAAACTGGAGAACAGTCCTGGTTAATCATGGGCCACGTGAGTTGGGATTTGCTGGATAAATGGGTTTTTTCCTGCTGTTCAGCAAGACTTCTGGAACAGTCGGAGTTTTCCTCAATTTATCGTGTGAGGGGACGGGTGAAGTCTCTCAGATTAATTTAAGACCCAACACATAAGAAATCTTTGCAGCCACGCCTTCAATTTCAGCAGATCTGTCGGTGTGGGGTAAGAAGCACAGATATTTCACATTTCTGCTTGTCAGTGAGAACACCTCATAACTTAGAGAGCAGCAATTTTACAATGGGGGCAGTACCCCCACAGTACAGGAATTCTGCCCTTCAGGGGTTATTTAGAGAGCAACCAGAGGTGCAGCTTCCCCAAAGGAAAAGCTGGTTTGCCCAGCCCAGGAACCTGTGGTAGATTTGATCTCACAGTCACCAGGTTGACCCAGCACCCCGCCCCATTTGAACTGGAGCAGCACTAAAAAAGGAGCTCCTGCTTCTCATTTTCTTCAATTCTGCCCAAAAAGAGAGGGCTGAGGGTTGTTTTTCTTAACAAATAAGGTGAAGTTTTAGTGGTTTCTGTGCAAAGAGATTGGAATCTCATGTGAGAGTGGATCACAGCAAGATGGGATGGACTCCAGGGGAGCAGCCAGTCGGGCTGTGGTGCCTTGGGGAGTGCCCTGGGTGTCCTTCCGTGGGCAGGAGCTGCAGAGAAGGACCCTGAAGTCCCAGCTGATCCCAGGGTGGCTCAGCTGCAGCTGGTGATGTGGAGGAAAGAGCGTGGGCTGTGGTGTGTGTTAGCAGGGTCCCTCCGTGGGGACAGGCAGTGTCAGTGTCCCCACACAAGCAGGGGCTGGCACTGAGCACCTCGTGCAGCTGAATCCTGCACAGGATGTTCCTCCATGCCTCAATTAATGTGGTAACTCCCCTTCCCAGCCCCTCTGGAGGGAGCAGGACTCTTCTGGAAGGTTTGTCTCACTCCTGAGTGCTTCACTGCTTCACTACAGCTAAAATGACACTTTTCACAGGGCTGTTTCCTCATTTAGCTGAAAGCTCTGGCAGTTTACTTCCCTGGAACACGAAATGTCCATCCATGTGGGGAGAGGAACATGGATTAGTGTTCCTGTCTGGCTGCTGAGCAGGTACTGAGGTGATATTTTCCTGTGAGGCTGGCTGGATGACTTGCAGTGGTGGAACAAGCTGGACATTTATTTCTCCTTGTGGATTGAAATACTTGAACTCCGTGGCTCAGTTTGGGTTCTCTTCTTCAAGGGGGCTATTAGGAGTAATTATTGGGATAGAACTTTTTTTTAACAGCTATGTTTGCTTCAAAATTAAGAAACATTATCAACAGCATGTAAAATATGGGGTAGAAAAGTTTGGAACACGACACCCAGGTGAGGAGATGGTTCCCTGGTGAAGCTGGTGGGAGCAGTGTCACTGGGATCACGGCAAACGCAGGGAGAACAGCTGGAGCAGATAAAGGTGGGCTCGTGACTGGGCTGTGGCTGTCACAGGTGGCTGGGCAGGTGTGACAGGGAGGGACAGGGGCCCTGTGAGCTCTTAAGCCATTCACTGAGCACCTCAAGTGCTGCTTAGGGCAGGGATGTCCTGATCAGCCCGGATTAATTCAGCTTTAACGCTGTGTTTGGGGAAACCTATTAAGGTGTGTAACGAGGGAAGAGTCCCTCAGTTTTCATGGGATGTCCTAAACAGCTTGAGCTTGCAGGGAAACAGCAATCACGGGATGGGTGGAGTGTGAGAGGGCCTCTGAAGAGCTTCCAGCCCAGCCCCCTGCCCGGGCAGGGGCACCTGGGGCAGGGGACACAGGGACGTGTCCAGCTGGGTTTGGGATGTCTCCAGACAGGGACACTCCAGGCCCCCCCAGCAGCTGTTCCAGGGCTCTGCCCCTCCATGGAAAGAAGTTCTCCCTCCTGTTGAGCTGGAACTCGTTGTGTTTCAGTTTGTGGCCGTTGTTCCTCATCCTGTCACTGAACAGAGTCTGGGACCATTCTCTTGGCACACAGTTTGAGAGATTTGTGTGGGTTGATGGGATCCCCTCGGAGCCTTCCCTTCTCCAGACTGACCAGGCCCAGCTCCCGCAGCCTCTCCTCGTCTGGGGAATGCTCCAGAGCCCTGAACATCCCTGTGGCCTCTGCTGGGCCCTCTCCAGCAGCTCCTTATCCTTGTACTGAGGAGCTCAGAACTGGACACGATATTCCAGCTGTGCCTGACCAGGGATGAGTAGAGGGGCAGGATCCCCTCCCTCGATTCTGGTCCCAGATTAGTGAGATCTTACTCCTGTTGAGAAGACTGAGGTGAGGAAAGCTGCCTGGATCCCTGGAGGGGGACTCCAAAATCTCCCAAGTTTCAGTTAATTCTGAATAACAGCAGCCAAATCTCCCAAGTTTCAGTTAATTCTGAGTAACTCCACTGGTGTCCCAGCCATCCCGAATTCCCTCCATCCGGGGCTCTGGGATCACACTCTTCCTTCTGCTTTGTGTCTTGCAGAGAAGCAGCTTCTGAGGACTGAAGTACCTGCCCAGGGAACACCTGCTGGTGAGGTAGGAGCTGATTTGCTGGTGACCCAGCACTGAATCTCTCACTGGAGAGCAGAGGTTGGGTGCAGCTGTGTGCCCACCAGGGCAGCCGTGCTGGGAGCTGCAGCGAGCGGGCAGAGATGTGAGGTGGGAGTTCTGCCCCTGGGAGCTTCTGTGGGGCACACAGCCTGGAAGGCACTCACCTTTCCATTCCGTTCTGTTCAACCTTCTAATCACTGCTCTTTTTACATCCTTCCAGCTAGAACCCTTCCAGGGAGAGTCATGGAGAGGTTTGGGTTGGAAGGGACTTCAAGGGTCAGCCAGTGCCACCCCTGCCATGGCAGGGACACCTCCCACTGTCCCAGGCTGCTCCCAGCCCCAGTGTCCAGCCTGGCCTTGGGCACTGCCAGGGATCCAGGGGCAGCCACAGCTGCTCTGGGAATTCCAGCCCAGCCCCTCACCTCCCTCCCAGCCAGGAATCCCTTCCCAATCTCCCACCCATCCCTGCCCTCTGGCAGTGGAAGCCATTCCCTGTGTCCTGTCCCTCCAGCCCTTGTCCCCAGTCCCTCTCCAGCTCTCCTGGAGCCCCTTCAGGCCCTGCAAGGGGCTCTGAGCTCTCCCTGGAGCCTTCTCCTCTCCAGGAGAACATTCCCAGCTCTCCCAGCCTGGCTCCAGAGCAGAGGGGCTCCAGCCTTTCAGGTATTTGTTAAAGTTTCAAATGTTCCTGGGGTTCTGTTTGGGATAACAGGGCTGGTGTGGAACTCAAGGCTTGTCCTTTCTGGCCATTTGGACCTTCTTTCCTTGCCTTTTCTGCTGCACAGGGCTCCCATCTTGTTTAACTTGGTCACTCAAATCTTCTTTTTGTCAGAGTAAGAGGACTACAAAAGATTAAAATGGGTAAACTAGGCTAAGAAAAACAAGTCTGATTTGATTTGTTAGGAATTGGGAGCAGCGGATCATCCACGTTTTTTATCCTGGCTGTCCTTTGGGAAGGCACAATAAAGCTCCACTTCCCTGGAATCTTCCCTCAGGTCTGCAGTCGGGATGTTTGAGGTGCAGGAGCTCACATGATCTGGTTTGGGGAAGGAATTACAATTTATTCCTGATACTTGTATGGACTGAGAGACCCGGGTGTGTTCTGCAGAGCAGTCTGGGATTGTTCTCAAATGCTGGGTCCATCTCGGAGTGCTCAGAGGAATATCTGCTGTTTCCCTCCCTGTTTGGTCCATCCATCTGCCCTTCCCTTTGGAAAAGGCCTGAGCTGTGACTGGCAGTGCTGGTACACCCGGTGACCCTCGGAGGAGTGCAGGGCAGTCACATGGATGCAGCTCATCACACCTTGGTTAAATCACCAGCTTTATCCCCTGCGATCTCCTGGAGCTGCCCGGAGGTGACAGGAGCCTCACGAGTGTCCTGAAACTTAGTTATGGGATAAAATTGTTCCTCAGGTGCCTTTTCTGTTCAGTGTCCTTAAATGGCCGAGAGAACGTCGTAGGTGCAGAGTCCTTTATTGTCAGTGGGGCTGGTGCCCTGTTCAGGGTGGCACTGGAAAGGGTCTATGGGTGTCCCTGGTGAGGGTGGCACTGGAAGGGTCCCCTGGGTGTCCCTGTTCAGGGTGGCACTGG